>CM076579.1:432862578-433462578 GCA_034641835.2 Pinus albicaulis
ATGTCAGAAGACAGTTTTAGTGGAGGAGAGGACCAAGTACCAAGGAGGCATTAGAACAAAGGTATAAAGATCAAAATATTTAAACCCTCGAACACAAGGGAGCTAATGGCATCTCCCCTAACTTTTTCATCTTTCAAGCATGTAGGATGCTTTGATTTTTGTGAAAGGGTGCAATAGGTGCAAAACCACCCTGAGCTAACTAGGTTATTCATCATTAACTTGAATGAAAACCAAGTTAACATTGTAGGGCTCACTTTTGTGTAATATACTGATGCTATTACCAATTCCACTGGGATACTAAGTGTGGGTGAGAAATGGTTCAAGCAGGAAAATCTTGACATGAGCTACTTTGAACCCTACCTAAAGCCTTGATAGAAAGACCACAACAAATCCATCTTTCCTTTCTCACATTTTCTTGATAGATATGCACCTATGATGAGGATCATTATGAAGTATTTTACATGTGAGGGAAGGTTCTCATAGCTTTACTCCTATCACATTAGGCTGCTTATGCACTTTACTAGAGTGAGGATGCTACACATACCCTATTACCTCTAGAGAATCATTGATAAAATGTCCTATATTGTACAAAAGGGAGACTATCCTCAGCAGATGCAAAGCCTCTTTCATCACTCTCTTATCAAAATGGTTGTTATGCATCAATTGCAGCATAAGGGCATTCCATGGGAGACCTTCATTGCCAATGAGGTGTTCACCAATCCACAAGGCCAACAACAGCAAGATGTCCCTTCATCTTCTCATCCTCCCATTCCTCCTTCACCAACACACCCCACTAAACATCCATCACCATCTACTCACATTTGTTCACCTCAATATAATCCTCCTTCATCACCTTCTCACAATCCTTCACCATCATCTCATGGTACTAGTGCATCAAAAAGTGAAGAAGGAAATGAGGTAGAAAGAAATGAGGAAGAAAACAGTGAGGAAAATGTCAGTGAGGTAGATGCCAATGAGGAAGAAATCAGTAAGGGATATGGAAATGAGGAGTCAAACAATGAGAAATCAATTAGTGAAGAAAAGAGTAGTGAGGACAGTGAGGCACATATCAGTGAAGATAATGGCAATGAGGCAGAAAGCAGTGAGGATGATGAAAGTGGGTCAAAGAGCCATGAGAGTAGTGATGATACCAGTGATGATGGCTGTAATGATGGCAGTCATGATCGCAGTGATACATATGGCACTGATATGGTGAAAATTGAACCTTTTCCCTTGACCTACCAGAGGGGAAATAGGCATGTTCTTTCTTCCCTTAAGAGGCAAGGGGCCATGCCTTCTACATCAACCATGCAGCTTGACAAAGGTAAGGAAAAGGTCATCGATGAAGAATAAGAAGACAAGCATGAAACTAAACAAGATTTTCAACTTATTCACCTTAAAAGTGATGATGAAAATGAGCAGAGGATCACAAGCATGCTACTTAAAAGAAAATATGCCCAGACTAAAAATCTACAATCAAACATAGGTAGGGCTAAGAATGTAATCCACTATTTTGAGGTTGAAAACAAGTAGTTGGAGGCAGAGAAGGATATCTATGAGATTAGAGTTATCAAAGCTTAGAAAGAGGCTAGAAGAGTCAAGGCAAAGCTATATCAGGTCTTGGGCACTCATGATGACACCAAATAAGAGGAAGAACAACTTCCTAGGAAGAGGCCTAGGACAATTGGCTTTAATAAGGCTCTAGCCAAAGAAAGGGAGAAAGAGACAGCCTTGACAGAGCAGCTCACTCCAAGTGAGCTGCTTGCCATGGAAATAGACTATTATAGGTAATATTGGTTAGAGAGGGCTAATCTACACTTAGAGGATCAGCTGGAAAAGACGAAGAGAGACCTAGACATGCAAAATAATATGGCAAGGCATTATGCCTTAAGAAACAAGATTGCAAGGGCCAGGCTCAAAAGAGCCCTTGCAAATATTCAATCCCTAAAGGAGGAAAAATACAAAGAAAAACTTGAAATTCTTTCTGATGCATCCCTACAAGCATCTCAGACATGGTCAGCAAGACAAATCCAAATTTTGGCACATTTTTGAGTTTTTTAGTTTTTGACTGTTTTGAAGGGCCAAGCGCGCAACGCCACTGGAATTTCACTCTTTTTTGGGGAACCCATTGGAGAAAAAATTGACATTTTAAGGATACTTAGGCCAAGTACATCACCCTCAAAACGTTTCAGCTCATTTGGAGCAAAACTCGTCCTCCAAAAGTGCCAAAAACATGCAAAAAATCAACTTTCTACCCTATTTTCAGAACTAGTGTTGCGCCCTAATCAGTCTTGGGAAAATTCATTTTTGAGCGGGTAAATGGATTCCAATTAGGAAAATAAAGGCCGTTTTAGAGATTATACAGGACAGTCTTTCCAATGAGCTATCATAGAGCTCATTTGGACACCGGGAAGGCCTCCAAATCTTAGCTGCAAAATAGGTTATTTTCCTAGTGTTGGCGCTATGCCCCTGGACTTGGAATTGCGCCCTTGGCCTTGGCGCTGCACCCTTGCCAGAAAGTCAAAAAAATACACTTGGAATTAATGAAAAATATATTTTGATGGCTTTTGAGACAAATCACTCCATAGTTAGCTGAGGAGTTATGTTAGCATTTATTTTTACATTTATTAAGTTAGGATATTTTGTGCCTTGGGCCTTGCATGGTCTCTTTGGACAAAAATGGCATTTATGATGTAATTAATGACATTTTGGAAACCTATCTAGGGTTTTGGTCCTCCTTTGCAAGTTAAATACTACATGGAGGCCTCATTATTCATGTTGTTGGTTGATTGAAAAACTCAATATCATAGACTTGGAGTTGAGGAGAAATTGACTTTGGATTCATGAGCATGGTTAATGGTGATGTCTTTCTGATTTAGTACTTTTTTTCTCATGTTTTCATTTTTGTTTCATCTTTCTCTTGCATTAGAACATAAATTTTAGGCTAAGATATGTTGTTAGAGGCACCTTAGGTCTGTCTTCTTCTATTGCTCTAATGTTTTCCTCTACTAGGTTAGATTAGAGAATTATTAATTTCTCTCTAGTTCCACTCAACTTGTTTATCTTAAGAATGATTTAATGGAGCCAATGCAAAAGTATTTTATGGTTAGCCTTGAATTTGGTATGACTTAAAACATTTTTTTTTAGGTCTTTTCTTTGAAGTATTTCTTATTAGGGTTTTCTTGAAGAGGTTTATGGTTTGTCCTGCCCTTTTGTTCATCTTAAATGGTTGCTTTGAGGGTCTTTGTAGTTTGATTAATGAAATTAGGAGTTCCCTACTCTTTGATCTTTATTATATTTTATCTTAAATGCTTTCTTTCCCTGAAGGTGAAATCACTAAAGGACTTACAAGTTTCTTGCATCCTCCTGGGGTTTATTTTGGTTGTTGTCTTAGGGTTTACTTATTGGTGAAATTTGATCAGGAGTTTATGGTATGCCCTGTCTTTGGTTATTTCTTTATGCATAGTGACCTTAGAGCCCTTCTTGTTAAAAATATTTGTTAAAAAGTTCTTAATTGCCCTTTGCACCTACTATATTCCCTTCACTCACATAGCTTTGAAGATCATTTGGCTTTGTTAACTTGCCTACGAAACACACTTGACCTATTGTTGTTCTTTTGAGACCTTTTAGAACTCCATTGCAATATTGCGAATATCTCTCATTCTATATGTTCTACTTCACCAACCTTACCCAACCAAACAAACAAGCCTAATCGTATAACTAGCCTAAAATAAAAACCCTAAAATCAATAAAGTTACATCTCTCACACAAAAATATACAGAGATCCATCTTTGAGTCCAGGAAGGCTAGGTCTTATGACTCCAAATACTGGTTTGATGTTACCCTTGTACATTTGGTCTTGTCAATCTGAAAAATTACAGGGACCTAACATAATGGAGACTCCATTGGGGACCTGAGTAAGTAACAACTTAAACATTATTTAAGAACTCACATACCCCCTATCAAACTTAGAAAAATCAAAGTGTTAGTCAAGAGTGATATCTGGTTGATTTATCATACTAGCACCATGGTGACCATATTGGAGAACACTTGTTGAAAAGCTTAAAGAACTCAGAAATCCCAAAAACATCCTTAGATTGGTATTTAGTTGTTGATGGTGGACAACAAACAAGGCTTAAAAATAGTTAGCATTATCCACCTGGTGACTTCACTAGTCTTTAGTACCCTTGTTGATCCCACTATTTCTCACAGAATCCCTTGGGAATATATCAGTCAGTCATAATAGTTCCAGGCCCAGTTACATACTGTGTGAACTTAGTACCCTACAGATAGGCTTGTTTTTCAAAAAATCTCATAAACTTTCAGCCTTTGTGTGTTTTGGGTCTGAAATTTGGCTTCATAAAGAATCAGCACCAGATCTCACCCTGACCCAAACCCTTCTACCATAGTTGATGACCCAGAAATAATCTTATGGAAAACTTCTAGGACTGAAGACACAACTATTTTTAGACCCATTCAAAAAGCATGTTATTTCCCTGAAAACCTCACAGCCTTGCAAGATCCCCAAGTTGACTTACATCATAGAAGAAACCTATTTAGAACTAAGTCTCAAAGTGGGATAGACTAGGTAGATCTTGAGCCTACAGATTTGTAGTAGAGACCTAGTAGAGAATCCTTTCCTTCGACCCCTCCTGATATTTAGCTTCTCCAACACTTTGACTCCTTCTGATCCAAATCTGCTCAATGTCATCTTGCTAGTCCAAGTACATCTACTACCCCCATTCATACATCCACTGTGCAAACCACTCCACTTCATACTCCACCTCCTCTCACAAACCCCCCTCTTGGAAACCCTCCTTGGCTTCCTTTACCTCAAATCATGGCAGCATAGTTTGCCCCATTGGTAATACCTCAACCTTTACTGCCTATGCCACAAGACTACCAATCCAAAATCCCTCAATTTACTGGAGCTAACTCTACCATTGCCCAACAACATGTAGATAGGATAAATGATGCATTTGAATACCAAGAAATAGAAGAGGAGATCATAAACATGAGAATTTTTGCCCAAATCTTAGGAGGAGAAGCAAAGAAATGGTTCAAAAAATTAACTCCTAACAGCATTCATGACCTCCCTTCCCTCTATCAAACACTCATAAACAAGTGGGAGACCAAAAAAAACCCTCTTCAAATCCTATCAGAATATGATAACCTTAAAATAAATGTCGGGGAAAGTGTCCAATACTACTGCACTAGGTTCAATAGTGTATACAATGCATTCCCTCCCCACATGAAACCCCCACAAGGCCTAGCCTTATTAAAATTTCTGAATGGGTTTGATCCAGACATGTCTTATCAATTAAGAGAAATAGATCCCCTTACCTTAGAGGACATGCAAACAGGAGCAGTAAGTGTAGAAGCCAACCTAAATGCTAAAAGGGATAGATTAAGAGCAGAAAATAAGGTTACCTACAAAGAGGAAACCATAGCCTCCACATCTGATGCTAAAATTGATAATCTAGTTAGGTTAATGGAAAGGATGATGGAGAAAATAAATTTAATGAAAGAGCACCCCCTAGGGAAAACCAAGAAAATCCCCAAAACAGAAATAGAAACCAAAACTTCAGAAGAGACCCTCCTCAAATCAGACAAAGAGATAAGGACCAACAAATTAGACCTCCTTTCCAAGAAAACTACGTAGATGAAGAGGAAAGAGAGATTGAAGAGCTGGAAGAAAACCATGTAAATATGATAGACTCCAATAATGAGGATGATGTTTTTCTCACAGAAGATGAACAAGGTCTATTTTCCTCAAACCAAACTGATAGAACATATGAGGACTCTGAAGATTACAAGATAGGATTTGAAAATTCCATCATGGAGGTTCATAGGCAGTATGACCTTAGAATTAATAAAACCCAAGATGCCTAAAAAAAAAACAAACTAGAAATTGTTGTTAGGAAAACACCTGAAAACATTCTTAAAAAGACGGGAGAAAACATCAACATAATGGCTAAGACTCCTAATTAGAGCAAAGACAACACCATCCAACCAAATGGTAACCAATGCTTCCCTAGTACATCAACTAGTGGCCTTGAAAAAACTTCCTTACCTAACATTCCTAATAAAAACCAGCAAACCAAAGTAGCTGAAAGGACCATGTATGATAAAAATGATGTAAATATGCCAAAAACACCAGCACCATTCAGTTTTGAGAGTGATATTTCCAAGATAAAAATAGCCATACCCCTTACTGAACTGGTAGCTCAAGATGTATATAGATCCCAAGTTTTGAAAGCTTTGAACATAGGAAATGACACCGACACTCTGAATCTAACTGATGACAAGACAGAGTTATTGTTTGGACCTAAGGTAGAGGGAAAATATCAAGAAGGTGTTGTACCTCCATTCTATGTAAGTTTGAACATGCATGATAAAATCTTGCACAATTCCATGTTAGACTCTAGTGCCTCACACAATCTCACGCCAAAGGTAGTGATGGAGAGATTAGGCCTCAAAATAACCAAACCTTACAAATACTTGTACTCTTTCGATTCAAGTAGAGTCAAATTTTTGGGTCTAATCAAAGAACTGTGTGTCAATCTGGCATAAATACCAGCTAAAAGCCTAGTTATGGACATTGTAGTGGTTGAAATTCCACCAAAGTGTGGCATGCTATTATTTAGATCATGGGGAGCCAAAATCCAAGGGAACCTCCAAATTGACATGACCTATGCTACCATCCTGGTCTTTAACCAAAAAATAATATTTTACAGAGAATCTAACATGAAATACATGGTAAGCATCCAAGATAGGCCAAACAACACCCCTCTCTATTATATCCATTCAGACCTTGACTCATTTATCTTGTAAAATGAAGATGAAATTAATGAACAAGTAAATGAAAAGGAGGAAGAGCTAGGCCTATCAAAACAGTCAAAACAAAAAAAAAAATGAAGAAAAAGACAGCTAAAACTCTAGCATCCATGCACAACAACATAATGGTGAATATGAACTTGGAACACTTTGGAACATGAGCTTTGATGGCTCTTGTGGAAAAGTTGGTTAAGGAGAAGGTGTTTGGATACATAACACCAATGAAGGTCACTCCTACAAACTATATTTTCAATGCACAAACAATATTGCAGAGTATGAAGCTCTTCCCTTAGGGTTACAATGGCTTAAGAACATAGTAGCTAAGAAGATTTATGTTCAAGGAGATTCTGAGCTAATCATTAGGAAAATCAAAGGAGAGTATTCAACCAAGAATCCTAGGCTAAGAGAATATAGGAATGCTTCCTTAGACCTCCTGAAGACATTTGAGAAATATAAACTTACCTCTATCCCAAGAGCTCAAAACAGCCTTGCCAATGAACTAGCCTTTGCTGCCAGCACTTTCCAATGACCTCATGAAAATGAACAATACACAGTGAAGGTCAAATGCAGATCAGCAGTCCCTGATAACATAGATTATTGGCAAGTGTTTGAAGGTGAAAAACACATTGAGGAATTCTTACAATCCAAGAAAGAATTTAAAATGCCAAAACTAGAGTCGGATCACGAACGAGACTACCCTAATGAGGAACAAACATAAAAAACAGAGCTGCCTTGTACTGCTGATAGAAATCTGCTAGAACACCCTCTTGAGGCAGAATCGTTTGAAGATTTAGATCAAAAAGACCTCGAGGAATTGCAATTCAAAGATAACTCATTACCAAGAGGTCTTCCCCCTTAGAAGAGTTGTTTGACTTAAATGATGTTGCTAGGAAGCCTAAAATGGAATCCACCGAGACTGATGTAGAGGAATGCAATATAGGCAGTGTAGAAGAACCAAAAATTATAAAGCTGTCCAAAACTCTACCACCTCACATAAAATAAAAATACATTGAGCTTCTTAAATAATTTAAAGATGTGTTTGCATGGGGTTATGAGGACTTGAAGTCCTATGACACAAACATTATTCAGCATAAGATTCCTCTCAAGGAAAACCAAAAACCATTCAAGTAGAAATTGAGAAGAAAAAACCTCGTCCTAGTGCGTCTAGTTGAGAAGGAAATAAAGAAGACGTATAATGTTGGAATCATAGTACCACTCAGGTACTCAGAATGGGTTTCAAACCTTGTGTCGGTAAGAAAGAAAATAGGGGAGATTAGGCTATGCATAGACTTTAGAAACTTAAACAAAGCCTCCCTGAAAGAGAACTACCCTTTACCCAAGATGGATCATATACTACAAAGGGTGGTAGGTTCCAAAAGAATATCATTGCTTGATGGTTTTTCAGGGTATAATTAGGTGCTAGTACTTCCAAGTGATTAGCACAAAACCGCTTTCATAACACCTTGGAGCACGTTCATGTATGTCAAAATTCCTTTTGGGTTAATGAATGCGGGGGTCACTATTCAAAGAGCCATGGACATTGATTTTTTCAAAGACATAGGCTAATTCATTGTGATATATCTTGATGACATCACTGTCTATTCTAAAACTGATGAAGAACATCTATTCCACCTAAGAAAGGTCTATGAAAAGTGTAGGAAGTATGGTCTATCTTTGAATCCTAAGAAAACTCTGTTTGGTCTCCAAAAAAGGAAAACACTTAGGCCACATCATATCTAAATAAGGGATTAAGATAGACCCAAAAGGTATTGAGGTTATATTGAAGATCAGCTACCCTAGAAACATTAAAGAGCTGCAACCTTTCATTGGAAAGATCAACTTCCTAAGAAGGTTCATACCAAACCTTGTAGAAATCCTAAGAAACATTACAAACATGTTGAAAAGAGAAATATGAGTCAAGTGGACCATAGATGCCAACAATAATTTGAACTGGTAAAACAAGAACTTACCCAAACACCGATTCTGATTAGCCATGACTTTACCAAGGATTTCTTCATCTTCTCATTCACATCAGAAGACACCATTGCTACAGTATTTCTACAAAAGAACATGATGGGACAAGAACAACCCATAGCTTTCTTTAGCAAGGCATTGAGAGATGCACCTCTAAAATATTACATCATGGAAAAACAAGCCTTTGCCTTAATCAAAGCATTAAAATATTTCAGATTTTACATCTTGCATTCACCTGTCATTGCTTTTGTTTCACATACATTTGTCAAGGAAATACTGAATCAAGATCCTGATGGTAAAATGGGTATGTGGATTGTTTTCATATTAGAATATGATCTAGAAATCAGACCCACTAAATTGATCAAAGGACAAGGCCTTGTCAAACTCATGGCTGAAGCTAACCTTCAAGCACTAGACATAAACATGATACATTCCTTGGATGAACAAGAGGAACTGGCGACTCCAACCATTGAAGAAGAATTTTTGAACTCAATTTGGTATGCTGATATATTGTATGTGCTTTTTAATCTAAATTATCCTCCTGCTTTGTCTAAAACAAAAGCTAGATTCTTGAAACTAAAGGCTGTAAATTTCTGCATTCTATATAGAGCTATGTATTGGAAACATTATGTTGGTATCTTTCTTAAATGTTTACTTGAAGATGATGTAGATAGAATCATGCATGAGTTTCATGAAAGAGAGTGTGGAGGTCATCTCTACTAGAAAACCACTACCAACAAAATCCTTAGAGCTGGTTTCAATTGGCCCACCCTTTTCCCTGACATCCACAAGCTAGTAGTAACTTGCCATAAATGCCAAATCTTTGATGGAAAAATAAAATTGCTTCCTTTGCCTTTGCATCCTATTAGTGTTGAAACTCCTTTTCAACAGTGGGGTTTAGATTTCATTAGAGAAATCCAACCTGCCTCATCTGCCCAACATAAATGGATCCTTAGTGCAACTGACTATTTCACCAAATGGATAGAAGCCATCCCCTCAAGGAATTCCACTAACTTAGGAATCATCAAATTCCTTGAAACCAACATCTTGTCCAAATTTGGCTGTCCTAAAAATATCATCACCGATAATGTTGTTGTATTTAAGTCCAAGAGAATGGTGGAATTTTGCTACAAGTATCACATCACACTAGGGCATTCTACAGCTTATTACCCTCAAGGTAATGGGTTGGTTGATTCCTCTAACAAAATTTTGGTGAACATCATCAAGAAGTTGTTGGAAGAGAACAAAAAGTCATGGCACTATGGGCTGATAGATTAGCAAGCAAGATATATGTTAACATGTCTCCCTATCAACTAGTGTATGGCATGGATGCAGTTTTCCCAACATCCTTGGGAGTTCCTGTGAGGAAGCTTCTCCAAAAGTTACAATCAGAAGAGAATGACATAAAAAGGAGGTTCAACCAAACCATTCATTTGCAGCAATGAAGGGAAGAAGTTTACAACAAAACACAAGTTGTACAAGAGAACATCAAGAAAATATTTGACAGAAGGACTAAGGAAAATGATTTCCAGATTGGAGACAAGGTGCTGAAGTGGGATTCAAGGAGAGAAGACAAAGTCAAGCATGGAAAATTTGAAAATCTATGGAAAGGTCCATACATCATCCATTCAGTTAGAGGTAACAATGCCTTCTTCCTACAAGAACTAGATGGAACAGAGTTATTTGGAGATCTTGTCAATGGTAGGATGCTCAAGCATTACTTTTGTTAAAATTCCAAATTTGAAGCTTCATTCATTGTACATAACATTTCCTGATGAAAGATTAGAAAAGTGAAACACAAAAACAAAGAAAAGAAGAAAAGAGGGCAGGAAAAAAGAAGAGGTACAACCCCATACCAAAAAAGAGTATTGTTGAAAGTGTGTAAGCTTAAATGCCACTACTTTGCGAAAGAAAATTCTTGTTCAGTCATACAGCCTAACCATGATTGAACATGTTTTAAATTTATATTGATAAGTTAGAGAAACAAGATTTTCCAAACCATGTAAACTTGGCTTGTCAGTAGATTAGATTAGGAAAAGATATTTGGTTTCAATGTTCAAATCTGAACCAAAAGAGAAAGAGAGGGATGCATAACCAATTCTAAATCACAACCCTCAAATTTCTTGTTTCACTTGTGCAAAAAAAAGTCTATGTGCAGCTCCTCCAAAGTGCCATAGCCCACGATAAATCAGATTTCTTAATCTTGGTTTGATCATGTTTTCAATTTCATGTTAATAGGTTAGAAAATGGAAATCTGTCAAATAGCTTAACCTTGAAAAATAAGTAGAGTAGGTATAGAATAAGAGAGTTCATTAGCCCAATATGAACTCTTGGAAGCGATAAGGGTAGGAGTAGATAGTTTTTATTCTTTCAAAGAAAAGAATTTCAAGGGTTTGCCAATCCAACTTCTTCGAGAAGAAGAAAATGTTAGGCAAAATATGATGGGTAGGTAGAACTGATATTGAAGAAATCATGTCTTTTTAGATTTTTGAGATCATAGTTTCAAAAGAACATCAACAAATGAAGAAAGAAGAATCTTGCAAGTACAAGCAAGGTACTGATCTTAAAAACGCAAATATCTGAACTCTGAGGTTTTGGACACCTCCTGAAAAGGAGCTGCCCTCCCCAACTGGAGCCACTGTTAGTCATCAATATTTTTTCACTATTTATAGATGACTATAGGATGGTTTTAGATTTCTTATAAAAAAAATCCTTGAATATTGTGAGTTTTATAAATCTCACTGCCTTCATTATCATTTTTCAAACTTTTTCACCATTCAATCAGTTTTCCATTTCATGTTCACTATGCCACTCCTAAAAGACTCCTTATGAGCTTATGCATCTCATCTCCATCTTTGTTCTTTCCTATGACTTCATTACCCTGTTTTCCCTTGCCCATAAACTCCATTTTCCCTCTAGGGTTTCCCATAGCCTACTCATTCCCATGTTCCCCAAGTTCTTCAAGCAATGATGGTCTCAAAACTATCTCTGTAGGCTCTTTAGATAAATCAAGTACATTGGATTTTGGATCTTCAATACAACACTTTGACAAATACTCTATTTTTTCACTTGAAGCCACTTTTTTCACTTGAAGTGACAAATATGGAACTTTTTTCTGAAACCTTCCCCCGAGACAGCCAAAAGTGCAGGTCACACTTTTCAGCCCAAAACCTATGACCTCAGCTCTTAGGTAGCAGATATCTGCCCAAAAACTGTGACCTCAGGAAAAAACAGGTTAGTACCTGCGACCTGTAGTTTTTTAAGGGATTTTTTTTGTAATTTTTAGGGTTTAACAAGGAAACTATTCAGGGTTATCTGACCTCTGTATTTAGTTGTATTTACCTGTCTTGGCCCTATAATTGCTTATTTTTACTCGTCAAAGTAGGAACCAAGCCCCTTAAGGCTTCAGTATGCTTCCACATTTTTAGGAGGAGTTTAGCTGAACCAGGCCTTATGAGATTTCAGTGTTTTTTAGCCTTTTTTTTCATATTTGAACGTATCTTTTCAGATCCATTTCAGATCGATTATTTTTCAATCCAAAAAACCTCTTTTCATTTTTTTTTGGTCCTCCCTTTAGGGTCCCCTACGTTTCCCTTTAGGTTGCAGCCTTTCGCCACCAATTTTTCAGCATTTTTCCCTCTGGTTTCTTGTTGTTTTCTACACCTCTTTTCAGCAGATCTGACCTTTAGATCCTTGTCCCTCTTGACCTTAGACCTATTGGCCATATTGTGTTTTTTGATTAGATTTAGCCCACCCTTAGACTAGTTGTTGGGAAGCCCTCCTTTTTGGGTTTAAATTTATGCATCTTTAGTTGTTTATTTTATTGTCGCTTTCAGTTTTATTTACAGTTATAATTTTTTTTTTAATTTTCTAGACACACAATTCTGGGCTTAATTAAAATTAAGACACTTATCATACACATGCACACCTAAAGCGAACAACGCTTGGTTTACACCGCCAGGCCAAGACTAAAAAATTATAATTAATTAATCTACACCTTCGTGCCCTTGTTTACCTCTCTTCCTTAAATGGATTTCGTGTATATTTTCCATCTTTGTGCCCCCAAGGTGTTTATCCTGGAGACTCCAAGGTTTTCATCCTCAGTTTCCGTTAGGAATACTTACTCCACCACATAGGGTTCAAGTTAGTCCTCCGTCGAGTCCCCATTCCGACTCTGTTTCTGTTTCATCATGTTAGTCATCAGTATTTCTTCACTATTTGTAGATGACTATAGGATGGTTTTATATTTCTTAAAACAAAATTCCTTGAATATTGTGAGTTTTAGAAATCTCATTGCCTTAATTATCCTTTTTCAAACTTTTTCACTATTCTATCTGTTTTCCATTTCATGGTCACCCTGCCACTCCTAAAAGAATCCTTATGGGCTTATGCATATCATCTCCATATTTTTTCCTACCTATGACTTCATTACCCTGTTTTCCCTTGCCCGTAGACTCCATTTTACCTCTAGGGTTTCCCATAGCCTACTCATTCCCATGTTCCCCAGGTTCTTTAAG
Organism: Pinus albicaulis; assembly: GCA_034641835.2. Lineage (NCBI taxonomy): Eukaryota > Viridiplantae > Streptophyta > Pinopsida > Pinales > Pinaceae > Pinus > Pinus albicaulis. Next base: position 432,875,907 of record CM076579.1, read on the forward strand.
CATTGATGGTATCAAAACTATCTATGTAGGCTCTTTAGATAAATCAAGTACATTGGATTTTGGATCTTCAATACAACACTTTGAAAAATGCTTTGTCTTTTCACTTAAAGCCTCCAAGCCAATTTTCAGTCAAGATCAGGTCAAAGAACCCTCCCACTAGGTCAATTAGGGTTTCACATGCTTTAAGGTCATTATTGGTGTTTTAGGCACTTTTTTTCCTTTCCTAGAAACTGCCTCAGATGTAATAGAATTTTGAGACACGGTTATTCAAGAAAGATCTAAAAGTCTCCAAAGAAGACTACCTTATCAACTTCAAATTCTGCAAGAGGTAAATACAAACTTTGACACTTCTGCAGGAGTGTTGAAAGGTCTATCAGCAAAAACTTGGTCAATTAGGTGGTCTACTCCTGAATGAAGACAACTTGCAGCAAGGAAGAGAGGCAACACTTTTTCTTGTAGATAATTAGAATTTTTGAGCTTGATGGTCCAAGTAGAGTGCCAAACAGTGATAAATTGTAGAAATGACCATGGAGGAGGCACACCAAACCAAACATGAAGAAAGTCTATCAAGACTATTGATGAGATGGGAAAAAGGTGAGGTGAATTGAATAGAAATGAATCAACTTAAAGGGTTATAGATAACTTAGAAGACAACACTGATGATTGTTGTAAAGCAGTCCATACACCTAGGATTTTGTGAAAACGACCATAGAAGGTAAAATGATGGGTTGAAACTCCATGGTACAGAGAGAAGAAGGTTTTGAAAGTGATGCTATGAGAAATCCTCCCAAATGTGTTTAATGATCTTGTCATGCCTGAATGATAAAAATATGATGCTGAGCTCCAAGGTGGAAGAAAAAGAGGATTTTAAGGCTGATGCTGTGTCAAAATAAATATTTCAAATCCTCAGGATCAAAAGGAAAACAAATTTCATAACTCCAGCAAACTTCCAGCCAAGGTGAAAAAGATAAATTGAGTATTGTAATGGAAACCAAAGAAAGCTTTGAAGGTTCCATCATGTGTAATCTAGCCCTGAAGTTTTCAAAATCAACTTGTTATGCCTCAAGGATCAAAAGAAAAGTAGATGTCATAGCCCCAACAAACTACAAGCAAGAAAGGGTAAAAAGGTTAAGTTGAGTTTCATGATGGATACCACAGAGGATTTTGAAGCTTTTTTTTGTATGTAAACATCCTAATCTTATCAAAAGTGAAGTCACCATGCCTCAAGAAGCAAAAGGAAAAGCCACCTCAAATGATTTCAGTCACCTGTAAACAAAAGTGTTAAAGGACATCAGTGAAAGAGAAAAAGACTTTTAAACTTTAGAAAGTGGGCTACAAATATTAAATCAAAATTTCATGAGCCTATAAAAACCCATATTACACTTAAAAAAAGTTATTTTTGCCTTGAAAAATTATTAGAGTGCTTAGGAGTGAATAATTTCAAGTTTCCAAGTCAAAGTTGGACAAAGTTTTGTGGCGTTGCGCGCTCTTCTTGGCGATGCACGCCTGGGATCGGGCACTGCACCCTTGGCAGTTTTTTCCCGTGCAAATTACACGGGCGCTGCATGCCTAGGAGGTGGCACTGTGAGTCTGGCAGAGTGATACGCTCTTATCCAAAAACACACTTAGTGCATTCCTCTTAGCGTTTCGCGCTCAAGACTGAGCATTGCACCCTCAACTGAGGTGTTGCGCTCATGGCCAAGAGGGCTTTCTGAGAAATTTAACCATCCAAATCAAGTCAAAACACCTTCAAGCTTCCTTCAAGGTCCTAACAGGAATTGATAAATGGCAAGTGGATGCCCTCAGCCCATCTTCAAGAATTTTTGATGATTTATAATTAAAGGAAGTTGAAACCCTAAGAAGAAAACCTAAATTTCATGCTTAAAATCACTGCTTGTCATTCCTTCATCTGCTTATAAATAAAATCAATCAAGAAAAGGGTGAATTAAGGTGCTTACATTGGTCTAGGTGTTTTCATTTATCCAATCTGGTCATAACACTCATTCATTTCACCCCTTACATTGCAAAGGCTGCCATTCCACTACCCTCTTTCATGTCAATTTCACATTTAGCCCTAGTATTTCAAAAATAGAGTTTAAACATATCATCAGAAGGTTGTGATTGAGTTGTTAGCCCCTCACTCATTCTCATACACCTATACCCTCACTCACTCATCTCATTCACTTGCATAGCTTCCTTTTTCATCACCATCCCTTCATCTCATTTCCATTTTACAGACCCTAGGGTTTTCTCAAAGGCAAAGGTTTACAATGTCGAAGACAATGGTAGTGGGAGGAGAGGCCCAAGTACCAAGGAGGGCATTAGAACAAAGGTATAAATATCACATATTTAAACCTCTTGAACACAAGGGAGCTAATGGCATCTCCCCCTAACTTTTTCATCTTTCAAGCATGTAGGATGCTTTGATTTTTGTGAAAGGGTGCAGTAGGGTACAAAAACCACCCCCCAGAGCTAACTAGGGTTATTCATCATTAACTTGAATGACAACTAAATTTCTAACCTTGTCAGGGGCTCACTTTTGTGTAATCTATCGATGCTATTACCAATGCTACTGGGATACTAAGTGTGGGTGAGAAATGGTTCAAAAGCGGGAAAATCTTGACATGAGCTACTTTAGAACCCTACCTAAAGCCTTGATAGAAAGACCACAACAAATCCATATTTCTTTCTCACATTTTCTTGATAGATATGCACCTATGATGAGGATAATTATGAATTATTTTACATGTGAGGGAAGGTTCTCCTCTAGCTTTACTCCTATCACATTAGGCTTCTTATGCACTTTACTGAGAGTGAGGATGCTACACATACCCTATTACCCTCTACATAATCCCACTGATAAAATACTCCTATATTGTATAAAATGGAGACCATCTCACAGTGGAGTGCAAAGCCTCTTTTCATCACTCTCTTATCAAAATGGTTGTTATGCATCAATTGCAAAGCATAAGGGCATTCCATGGGAGACCTTCATTTCCAATGAGGTGTTCACCAATCCACAAGGCCAACAACACGAGATGTCCTTTCATCTTTCCTCGTCCTCCCATTCTCCTTCACCAAAAAACCCCACTACAAATCCATCACCATCTACTCACATTCGTTCACCTCAATATAATCCTCCTTCAGCTCACCTTCTCAATCCTTCACCATCATCTCATGGTACTAGTGCATCAAAAAAGTGAAGAAGGAAATGAGGAACAAAAATAGTGAGGAAAATGTCGTTGAGGTAGATTCCAATGAGGAAGAAATCAGTAAGGGAGATGGAAATGAGGAGTCAAACAATGAGAAATCAATTAATGAAGAAAATTGTAGTGAGGACGAGAGGCACATATCGGGTGAAGATGATGGCAATGAGGCAGTAAAGCAGCTAGGATGATGAAAGTGGGTCAAAGAGCCATGAGACAATGATGATACCAATGATGATGGTCGTGAATGATGGTAGTCATGATCGCGCTGATACATATGGCACTAAGATGGTGAAAATTGAACCTTTCCCTTGACCTACCCCGGAGGAAATAGGCATGTTTTTTCTTCCCTTAAGAGGCAAGAGGGCCATGCCTTCTACATCAACCATGCAGTATGACAAAGGTAAGGAAAAGGTCATCTATGAAGAATAAGAAGACAAGCATGAAACCAAACAAGAGTTTCAACTTATTCACCTTGACAAAGGATGATGAAAATGAGCAAGAGGATCACAAAGCATGCCGCTTTAAAAGCAAATATACCCAAATTAAAAAATCTACAATCAAACATAGGTAGGGCTAAGAATGTAATCCACTATTTTTAGGTTGAAAAACAAGTAGCCGGAGGCAGAAGGATGTCATGAGATTAGAGTTATCGAGGCATAGAGAGGCTAGAAGAGTCAAGGGCAAAGCTATATGAGGGTCTTGGGCACTCATGATGACACTCGAATAAGACAGAAGAACAACTTCCTAGGAAGAGGCCTAGGACAATTGGCTTTTAATAAGGCTCTAGCCAAAGAAAGGAGAAAGAGACAAATTGTGATAGAGAAACTCACTCCAAGTGAGCTACTTTTCCATTGAAATATACTATGATAGGGAATATTGGTTAGAGAGGGCTAATCTAATCACTTAGAGGATCGCCTAGAAAAGACCAAGAGAGACTCAGACATGCAAAATAAGATGGCAAGGCATTATGCCTTAAGAAACAAGATTGCAAAAGGGCCCAGGCTAAAAAGAGCCCTTGCAAATATTCAATCCCTAAAGGAGGAAAAAAGACAAATAAAAAACTTGACATTATGCGTGCGATCTCCTACAAGCATCTCGGACATGATTAGAAAGACAAATCCAAATTTTGGCACATTTTTTGAGTTTTTAGTTTTTGACTGTTTTGAAGGGACAACACGCAACGCTCACTAGATTGCGTATATTTTTGGGGAACTCCATTGGAGAAAAAAATTGACATTTTAAGGATCCTTAGGCCAATTAAATCACCCTCAAAACGTTTCATCTCATTTGGAGCATAAACTGTCCTCCAAAAGTGCCAGAAACATGCGAAACACATCAACTTTTCTCGCTCTATTTTCGAAATCTAGTGTTGCGTCCCTCGATGAGCCTTGGGAAAATTCGTTTTTGAGTAGGGTAAATGGATTCAAATCGGGGAAAATAAAGGCCGTTTTAGAGATTAGACGAGACAGAGCTTTCCAATTAGCTATCATAGAGCTCATTTGGACATTGAGAAGGCCTCCAAATCTTAGCTGCAAAATAGGTTATTTTCCTTAGTGTTGGCGCTATGCCCTTGGCCTTGGCATTGCGCCTTTGGTCTTGGCATTGTGCCCTTGCCGAAAAGTCCAAAAAATACACTTGGAATTAATGAAAAATATATTTTGAGGGTTTTTGAGGCAAATCACTCTACGCTTAGTTGAGGAGTTATGCTAGCATTTATTTTTTACATTTATTAAGTTAGGATATTTTGAGCCTGTGGGCCTTGCATGTCTCTTTGGACAAAAATGGCATTTATGATGTAATTAATGACATTTTGGAAACCTAGCTATGGTTTTGGTCCTCCTTTTAGTAATTTCAATACTGCATGGTGGCCTCATTATTCATGTTGTTGGTTGATTGAAAAAGCATCAATATCATAGACTTGGATTTGAGGAGAAATTGACTTTGGATTCATGAGCATGGTTAATGGTGATGTCTTTCCGATTTAGTACTTTTTTTCTCATGTTTTCAGTTTTTGTTTTATCTTTCTCTTGCATTAGAACATAAATTTTAGGCTAAGATATGTTGTTAAGGCACCTTAGGTCCGTCTTCTTCTATTGCTCTAATGGTTTCCTCTCTGCTAGGCTAGATTAGAGAATTATTAATTTCTCTCAGTTCCACTCAACTTGTTTATCTTAAGAATGATTTAATGGAGCCAATGCCAAAGTATTTTATGGTTATCCCCGAATTTGGTATGACTTAAAACATTTTTTTGAGGTATTTTCTTTGAATTATTGCTTATTAGGGTTTGCCCAAAGAGGTTTATGGTTTTCCTCGCCTCTTTTGTTCATCTTAAATGGTTTCTTTCGAGGGTCTTTGTAGTTTGATTAATGAAATTAGAGTTCCCTACTGATATTTATTATATTTTATCTTAAATGTTTTTCTTTGCCTAAAGGTGAAATCACTAGAGTGACTTACAAGTTTCTTGCTCTCTATGGTTCACTAGATTGTTGCCTTAATGTTTACTTGCTAGGTTTGGTCAAAGAAGTTATTGGTATGCCCCGTATTTGGTTATTTATTTATGCATAGTGTTCTTAAAGAATTCTCTTGTTCTAGTACATGTTAAGGATTCTTAAATACCCTTTAAACCTACTAATCTCACAATTTAATGTTCACTTCACCATAAGCCTTGAAGATCCATTTGGCTTTGTTAAAGCTTTCCCTCGAAACACCCTCGACCTATTGTTGTACTTTTCAGTTCTTTTGTAGGCTCCATAGCCCCAATGGTTTAAAATTATCTTACTCTATCTATTTTTCTTAACAAGCAACCCAACCAAACAAAACAAACAAAAACCCTAATCACTATAACTAGCCTAAAATCAAAACCCTAAAATCAAATCGAGTTACATCTTTCGCACAAAAATATGAGAGATCCCTCTTTGAGTCCGAGAAGAGCTAGTCCTAGGACTCCAAAGACTAGTTTGATGTCACCCTTGTACATTTGGTCTTTCCGCATGCAGAAAAATTATGAGGACCTAACACATCGAGTTCTCCTTCACGTTTACTCCCCGCTTCTCCTCCACCTTTCACTTTCATCATGTCTAGTACAGACCTACCACCGGTGGTGGCCTCAGCTTTCTAATGTTGGAGTTGCTACTAGTGGGAGATGCAACAGAACAATTTCGCTACTCTCTTGCTTCCTTATATGGCAAGCCTTAGCCTTCCACACTTAAGCCAATTGATTAATGACCCTATACACCATGATCCGAGGCTGGCTCGCTATGCCAACCAAGCTTCCTTTAGAAATCCCTAAGTTTGAAGGAAATACTTGAGAGGATCCCACCAACCATGTTCATTCTTTCCACATGTGGTGTTCATCCAAATCTATCATCGAGTGACTATCCATCTTCGCTATTTAGTCGTATGCTTGCTTTGAGAAGTGTCCATGTGTTATGTCAACTTCGCCTCCCTCGCTCTCATGCTACTTTTTGTGACTCTTGAAAAATATCTTCTATGTCCAAATCCAAACCTTTCCCCTTCGCTATGATACCGATACCGAACTTTTTGACCACTTTTTCTTTTTTCCAAACTTCGCCATCCGCCTATCTGCGACCATGTTAAAGAATGGTGTAGAAGGAAGAGCTTATGTCGAGCTCCATTTTTTCAAATACCGTGTCTACATGGAATAGTTTCTCGGGATCCATTTTCCCCTCTATTGGTAAAGATGTCGCGTCTTTACTTTCCCCTCGCGACCGAGGAAGAAGCCCTCCAAGTTGCATTGAAATATGACTCCGATCTACGTGTAACGGTTATGTTTATACTGTCTTACCTAATATCCCTAGACACAGTGGTTCCCAATGCATCGGGGGGTATCTCATGCCGCTCAACGCGTATGCGTTGGATCTCTTTCACATCCATACAGTCATCCTCATATGGGTTATGGTTTCTCTAAGGAGGGGCCATCTCCTCTAGCACTTTTCCCCTCCACGACAGACATGTATCTAGGACACGACATGCCTCATGCCTTTTCCCAACTACATCCTATGATGCCAGGGCCTAATTTTTTCCCTCAACTCGCACCCCAATGCAGCTCAAACTCCTTACTATCGTATCCATGGCCAGGTGCTCCTAGCTCCTCCGATAAGCCACCTCGACCCTCCCATGCCTTCTCAGCTCCGCAGCGAGTGGGCCACCCCCCGCTTAGGGTTAGGTGTATGTGCGGGAGAGTGCGACTCATCCTCCCACTTCCAAAAAGAAGAGGAAAGGAAACCGAACCAACCCTCTCTAGGTAATCAAGGAAAAATACCCAAGGGAATATGTCTAACACTGCACCCATTAACACGATGATGTACCCCAAGCAAAACATGCGTCTTTCGCACAAATAAGTGGTGTTATTGTTATGGTGTCCATGGTCACTATACCCATGATTTCCCCTTTATCTCATATGCATCAACTATGGAAGCTCAAGCAACATCTCAAGGAAAACAAGCCTCCCGTCCCGGTTCCTCCTGCATGCTGCGCCTACTCAACCGGTTGTGTTTATCCTTTCCCCAAGCAAGGATATGTGGCTCGCCCAACCCCCGAAGGTAAGGCGGCCACTCAACCTCCTCCATCCGTACCTCCGATTACCGGATCCTTATGATGCAATCCGACGGGTGCCAATCACCGTCGATCTCAACCTTCGACGGACTCGCGCCAAGACAACACGCCTCCGCGCTACGTTTGCAACCTAGCCCCAGTCCCTCAAGTCCACAGAGCCAATTTCGACACCCAATGGTCCCTGCGTATCCCTAAACCTAGGCGAGTTACATACCAATATCCCCATGTTGATCATTCGCTAACATCAGACCACATTTTTAAGGTAACCCTGAGTAGTCATATATCAAATGCATGATGGGTGGTGAAACATTAAAATAATGGTTGAAGGGAAACGATGATCAAAAACAAGTCACGTGCCTAAAAACGAAGCATATGTTTGGAAAGGGTACAAATATAAAAGCAAAAAGGAAAAGGTATAAAGCAAAAAAAAGTTAAAGGACGCAAAATGAAATTATTAAAAGGCTTGCCGCTTTCATAATATGCACGTGAGGGAACTCCCCACATGGGAAATTCCGAGGGGGGTCAAGGAGTGGAAGGGGGATGAGACCCGCATCACAGAAATATGGTGACGTAGCACTGTGGACCCAAGGTAAGCGTGATGTGGTAGAGAACAAAGTATGGAAGTAAGCATGTGATGTGACAGTGAAGTGCGGGGCCCCTAGAAGGCATATACTGTGTATTTAACCAACCCCGACGAAGAATATTTTTCAAGAACGGGATGGTTTATGCAAGCAGTAAAGGTAAGGTAAGTTTCTCAGTGAGTCGGGTACCGAGGACTGTACTCAGTGATTAAACCCCACGACGCGGTGTTCACCCGTTCCAGCTGACACCCAATCCCTATAGCTGTGTGCTCCACTCTTAGTGTCCTACAACACTTACCCTTCTTATTTCACCTCTCCGCCTTTTGCCTCGGTAACTTTCTCATCTAGATAGTGTCCTCCCATATTTTGTACCGATGAAAATTTAGTGTGTCTTCCAGCCTATGGTATAAACTAAGTGGGAGCTAGTGCTAGGTCTACCCGGTCACTATCGATACCCCCGTTGTTTTCCTAAGTCAAATTCATACTGCTACAGTGCACTGGGTCCCTCATATTCCCTCTCGTTTCCTTTCGTTTTTAAAATTTTTGTATGTCGGGTATGGGAAGGGGGCACACCCTAAGATAAATCTGACCAGACTCCTCGGTCCTAGTGAAACCAGAAAACCTCCCGAGTTTGAGCTCTTCATTGACTTCGCAAGCTGAAATACATGAGTCCCCAATACCATTTTCCCATCAAGCAGATAAAACCCTAACCTTTTTAGGCGGCATGTCGAGAATAGGGATCGATATCGGGTGGTTGTATCAGGGTTTATATCATCGATTACCCCCACGTCTGCATGGTGGTCAATTTGATTATTTGCCGGCTCGTAGATGCTCTATCGAGTGAGCGTCGAGGCATGTTTACTCTCTAGCCTGTGGGAATAATATTTTTTCTCTCTTCTCTCGACATCATCATGCAAGCTCCTCCGCTTCTACCACGTGCCATCTATACTAGTTTCTCAAATGAAATAGCTTTAACCTCCCGGGGCTTCACTAAATTTCCATGAGAGCAAACGATAGAAGACTTCTATTTCCCATAACCAAAGAACCAGTGCTACATCTCTTCTCTTTCCGTAGATCCTTTCCCCATTGAGTCTGCGTTTTCCAAAAATAAGTGCAGCCCATCCCGGCTCCCTCATCGTGAGTCTTCTAGGTGTAGGCGGTTTGGGGGGAAGTTTCCATGGCATGTGTTTATTTCTTAGTGGTTAAAGTCTCAAAAGGGGGTAGTTCTCGGGATATCCCCTCGGCTTCTTGGCCGCTAACATTCAAACCCGGGTCCCAAGAGCTTTCGGAAATTGGTCACTTCCGCTTGTTCGATGGTCTTCTACCTCTTCTTATATCAAGCATGATGATAAGTTAGAGGGTTTGGGTTTAGATAGGGTATACGAGGTAAACTCTCAACCCCGACTAGTCTTCGACTGAACTTTGCAAAGTGCGCCTCAATTACCAAAATGGGGTGGTTTATTCCGAGGTTTCTAAATGAGTTCATGCCTATTGTCTACACTATCATCCATGACTCCTCCCTCGCCCTGGGGTTTTTCCCCGAAATGAAGAGCTGCTACAATCTAGTAAAACCCGTGAGCATTGGGGGGATTGGTATCTATTTGATAATTATACCTGAGTCTGGTGTCCAGTGGTGCCGAGGCCCCTCACCAACCTTCTCGTGTTTCCTTCTTGACGCAGTTTACGCTTCCGGGATTATATTTGCGTACTCTCAAATCTCGACCAACTCCACTTTGTCCCCCGCTAAGAAGGGCTTCATCCCGAAACTCCCCTATCACTATTGTCCCGTTTATTGTATTCAAGAAACGCCCTTCCTCGTTGCTTTGAGAAGTTGTTGCAAGGCATGGATTAAGATAGGGGAAGACTTGGGCCTATGATCCCCTCGGAGGATTATCTCTAACAAAAGAAGGAGGAACAATTCCTACTCCTTATACACATGAGTCGAGACCGTTTATAGAGTGGAGGGCTAATATTAAAACTTGGCCTTTGATTTCAGAGTGGAGACAGATTCATCCGCCACATGGGTGGAAGAAGGAGAAGCCAAAAGAGGCCAAGAAGAAGAAGTGGGACCCTCAGAACAAGTTCCCCCTCCGCAAAAAAGTGTAAAAGCAAACATCATGCTGAGTGCAGAGGTCATAGGGGAAGAACATTTGCTTGAGCCATTTGTATCATATGGCCAACCTGGACGGGAAGCAAAGTGGGCCGAAAAGTGCCGAGAGATAGTATCACTTCCTTCGACCACTTTGAGGTCTCACGATGCAATTTGCGATAATGCTTCACCAATTGTAATTGAAAGGAGTCGTAAAAACAAAGCACCGTGGGACAAGTACAAGGCCGTACCGGGAAGGTTATGTGGAAAAATATCATACCAAGGTTTCAACTTCCATGAATGTGGACATACGACATCTGCGTACTGTCTATGGTCGAGCCATCTTGGAGCCCTACGTGTGTACCACTACTTACTGATGGTGCTTGAGTATGCAATTGACATGGCCAAGGTACCATGCTCTTTGACAAATGCAACCTATTCCGTGTGGTTGGTGACATGTTGAAGGATGAGGTAATGAGGCTGCACCATCACGACCGAAGAAGTCGGGAGACTAAGCATGCAATGTGTGAGGGCAACCCTAAAAACATGAACATGAAAATTCCCGCGCCTAGGCGTAATCAAATACGCGTCTCATGGAGTCAATCAAAGGAAAGGAAAACCGGAGACTCCAACCCACAGCGCATGTGGATAAATCAATTGCAAAAGGAGGTTGTGTCATTGAAACGCACCTCCTTCAGCACGGGTGAATTGGCACATGTGCGAAGAAGGAAAAAGGTGCACTTGGCTCGATTCACTCGGCGAAGGAGAAAGAGGAAAGAGAAAAATGGCAGTATGACAATAACTATTCTTCAGTAAGCAAGTCTAGACGGTAGGCATAAATCGACTTGGGACACGCAAAATTGTGTGCTAACTACCACTCCACCGGAAACTAGTTCGTTGATCCGAGTAGCTAACTACGCATAAGGCCGCGAATGTTGTACTAAAGAAAAGTGTTGCCACCATGCACGAGGCTCGAGAATCACCGAGTTGGAGACCTCCCCTGGCCGAGAATACCGTGAAGATAGAGACATCGCAGTATGAAATCAATCAGAAAGCGAAGGAAAAGGCCGACCGTGAAAAAAAACCATATCAATGACCTCAACAAATGTACCGAACGGTAATATCACCTTCAAGTGATGTGAGAAGTGATAATTTGGCCAGTAGATCATCTCGGCGAAGGATAGAACAAAGGGATTTCCTAAAAATGATCAGGGAAACTAAATCTATCAGACTTTTATCTCAACAGAAATTTCGAGAGGGCAGTACTCAACTTTCCTAGTAGAGCCTGTAGTCATCCCATATTTTTCAATTATAGCAGCTTGGTGGCTAAATGTTCTTTTGCAGCCTTCAAGAAACTACAAGTTTCAATCCAGAAAAATTGTTGGTACTTTGAAGTCTGCTGACAAGAGTCCAAATTATCGTTGGTTCTACATACTCTCTCTCTCTTTTACGCTGCTGATATGTATGAAAATCTCTAATCCAAAGTGTTGCTCGCATCCCTCATCCTTTTCTTCTCCCCTTCCTCCTCTTTTTCCTCATTTTCTCAAACTCCCCCTTTTCCCCCATAAAGAACCTTATCTAACCCATTTATATACCATATTCTCTCCATTAATCCCATTCCCCCAAGGTCGAAAACCCACTTTTTCACCTATCGAGACCTTCTCTTCTTTGCAAATTTATTCAAAAAACCATAGAAACATGCGTTTCTATGCGTTAGTTTTTAGCCCCTGGGCTAAAAAGCCCCTTTCCGTTTCTCCCTCCATATATCCCCACGCCGAACCGCGTGCTAAACCCGCTGTGCGATTAAACCCCGAAATAATTCATTACCCAAAAACATTGAAAACCTTTGTAAAATGCGAAAACGGGTCTGCTTTTATTTTTCCAACGAAGAAAATATTATTAAAACTCGCCGTTGATCTGCCCCCAGAGATCAACGGCGTGAGATAAATCTTCCCCCAGGGTGGACCCCGGGCTCCCCGGCGTCTCATTCCCAAAAAACCCACGTGGTTTTGTGCCCGCACCGTTTCCGCGTTAAAACGGTTTCGCCCCGTCGCCGCCGATTCCACCCGCTCGGCCGACACGTGTCTTCCACCTCACTCCAAAACCGCCGTGTCAAGTCCCCCGCGTTAAGCTTTGTCCCGTGGCCCCCAGTCGGGATTTCATCCCCCGCCATCGGATCTAGATCCTCCTATCCGACGGGTCCTTATTTGCCTTTCCCGTCACCCGTTAACAAACTCGCCCGCCCGATAATTCTTTCTGCGCATTCGATAGTCGAGTCCCCACCGTCGATCTCCGTAGATCGACGTGCTCTCCTTTTTTCTCCTAATTCCATTAAAAAGTCCACCTTTGTCCCATTGACTCTTCAAATTATGCTCCGACTGTTCGATCGCGATACGATCAACTGCTCCGATTTCTCCATCCACCCGCACGCCCTCCGATGCGCTTTGCCCTTATAACGAGGATTTCCTCATTTTTCTTGTTTTTTTGAGGTGTTTTCAAAGGGTTTTTCTGTCTTTGCTTTTACGAAATGCGAAGGATGAGAGTGACGACTCCAATCCTCCCGGTTTTTCCATGGAAATTGATCATACTGGAGGAAGAACAAAGATATTTACAAAAGTTTCATAAGCTTTGGTTTACCGCACGTCCCCGCAAAGCTTGAAGATGGCCGCAAAAAATCGAGCAGAGAAAGAGTATCAGAGTTAAAGATAGAATGAAACCGTGACCGCTGGTTTTGTAAGAAGATTGGCGGGGATTATGCTAAGACGGATTATCAAAAGCCTAATTCGACTCAGTAACATGGATTAAAGCAAACCTAAAAGTGTTCGGCATGCTGCACCGCCTCTACCGCCATACTTCGAGGCGAATTGATTCCTCAACCACCACAAAGTGCCCTTATTGCCTCGTAAAATCTCAAACAGAGAATGAATTTATTGAACGAGATTAGATATTATGCCTCGAGCAACCAAAGAAGTTATTACCGCACCGGATTTCAACGACGCAATGTCTGCAGAGTAACCCCTAACAAAGCAGACAGAGTCTCAAAGGTCAATATAAGCTCTCTTCGAGCTTACTTCTTAGAGTATAAACACATTAATGCAATATAACACTCCGTAGAATTTCTTCATCGAACTCTGGGGTCGTGAAAGAAGACATTACTCGCATTTGATTGTGTTTGAGATCTTTTTAAAACAGATCTCACCTCCTCATCCTTCTATAAATACTTCAACAGAAGATGAGTGAGGGGTTGGATTAGTTGGTTGTTAATGTAATTGCCGGTTAGCGTTGTAGCTATTTCCTGAGTCGGAGACTCTTGACTGTAAATAGTGGTTTCATGGGCTCTGGAGCTCTCACACAGACCAATAGGTTATGGTTGTGAAGAAGAGATGTATATAAACACTGGATGTGAAGATTGTAACCGGTTTGAAGCAATCAATACAAGTTGATTTATGGGATCCTGAGTCTATGCTTTGATGGTGATGTTATTCTCATGTAACTTGTTATTTTATTTTTGTTTTTCAATTTGTTTTATTTTCTACTATAAAGAACAGCTTAAACATTGTTAGAGTTTGCAGCCTTTCCAAGCACCACCAAAGAATGGTAATCACGATAAAACTTGTTTGGGATCGGTGACAAACTAGGTCAATCCTAGGGTTCTTTTAAGTCTTTATCTAACCTTGGAAAATCAGCTAGCTTAGCCACAAGGGTAGACCTGTCTTTGTTTCTTTAACCGTAGCTAAGTTTTGAGGCAAAGCTAGGACATTCTTTCAAGAGACCACAAATATAAACACTTCCGAAAATACCAAAAACATTGTAGATCTGGGTAGTAAAACACTAGTTTTGATATCTCGTATACGACTTTGATGTGTTTTACTCTATACTCTTTAGACAGAGTCCGGAAAGGGCCAGTAGACTCTCCGGATCTCATCTTCTTTTAAGGGGTGACACATCTAGTGAATGCTCCCTCCCGGGTCAATCTTCGGTTAGAGTTTGTTGTGTTTTGAGATATCCTTGAAGAAGAATGATTCACAAACACTGTGGTGGACAAGGCATTCCTTTGAAAAAACACTCTCGAACCTTCCACACGGCGACTCCACCATCCCGAAGCAGACCTTAAGACTCCCAATCGGAAAGAACCCTGTCAGCTGTTATAAAATCATTCAAACTCGCTAAAGGACTGTAGGATTCGAATTAAGAAAACAGATTTGTTAACCGTCTAAAGATTGTCATATATGGTTGAACTTTTCTTGTTTAGATTGGGTCTAATCCCGTACACATTGTGGCTCCTAAAAAGATTCATACTAGAGCCCATCCCGACCCAGATCCTCCTGAAATAGTTGACAACCCAGAAAGAATTCTCAGGAAGTCTCATGCGTTTAATCCCTCTCCTATCTTCGAGAGTTCGCATAAGAACGATTCGGTCCACACGAAAACCTTTGACTCTTCGGGAATCCTAGAGTTGACCTAGCCAAATCCGTTCGAGAACTAGGTCGGTTGGTGATTTAGATCGATAGATTGAGCCTACCCTTCTATCTCCCGAGCAGTGGGACTCTAGGGAATAGAGAATCAACACCACGATTTCACATTTCTTACATAATTTAGGTGTCTCTCACCAAGATCAGCTCAGCAGAGATCTCTTTAACCTGTTCCATCATCCCTGACCCATCCTTCATCCCTTGTCAAACCACCCCACTTCCAACCCACCACCTCCTCCACTTGTAAACCCACCCCCACCACATATCATGGCAGCATGGTATGCTCCCTTAGTCCTTCCTGTACCATTAGTCAATCTTCCACAGGACTATCAGTCCAAAATTCCATTATATGATGCTAATAATACCACAACAACATCTCAACATGTGGACAAGATGAATGACTACTTCGACAGAAATGAAATTGATAATGAATCGGTCAAAAATAGATTGTTTGCTCAAAGTTTGGGGGGAGATGTGAGAAAATGGTTTAAAGGATTAACCCCCCATAGTATCAACGACCTTCAAGCCTTCCATCAAATTTTTTTAAACAAATGGGAAGTAAGAAAAAACCCTCTCCAAGTCCTTGCTGACTATAACAATCTCCATAGGAACCCTGGGGAAAGTGTGCAAGCTTATTGTACTAGATTTAACAGTGTGTATAATGCACTTTCCCCTGAACTGAAACCTCCTCAGGGATCAGCCTTAAACAAATTTCCTGAAGGGTTTGATCCAGACATGACATATTCGCTCAGAGAAAGAGTCTTTGCAACCCTTGAAGATATGCAAAGAGGTGCCCTTTCCGTAGAGGTGAACCTTATGGAGAAAAGAGCAAGGATGAAAGCTGAAAAGAAAGTGTCTTTTAGAGAGGAATCCACCCCTTCCACTTCAAGCTCAAAGATGGAAAGAATGATGGAAGAGATGATGAAGAAAATGAGCATTCTAGAGAGGGCGCAAGCGAGTATAAATCAAAATGCTCCTCAAAACGGAAATCAAAACCAGAATCAGAATTTTAGACGAAATCAGCCTCCTAACAGACCCAGGGAAGATGATCAGCAGATCATCCCTCCCTTCCATCAGAACTTTTTAAGTGAGGTTGAGGAAACAAATGAAATAACAGAGGAAGATGATATAAACTTATTTGGGGTAGGTGATGATGACTTTGAGGTTCATTATGATAATAAAAAAGGTCTTTATACACCTTATGATGACAGAAGAGATGATGCTGAAAACAACTACCAAAACATGGAGAACGCTGTCATAGAACCTTTAAGGGAATATGAACTCAGAAGTAGGTCTAATCAACAAACACCCAACAATAAAACCTCTGACAAACCTTCTCAAAACAGCGTTACACCCAAGGTTAAGACAATCAAACAAAAGGACAAAACGGTGGATGTTGATTCTGGTAAAGATAAAGAGAAAGACACTCAAAACATCGAAAAACAGAGTGCAAACATTAGTAGTACTAGCACCTCAGTTAGTGCTCCTGCAAAAATAACTGCTTCAATTGTAGATAAACCAAATCAGCAAGCCGTTATTGCTGATAAAAGGGCAGTAAACAAGGCTGAAGTTAATGCTCTGAAGAATCTAAACCTTTTCAGCCTGGAACAGGAAATCTCAAAGATCAAAATCTCTGTCCCTTTAACTGAGTTGTCTGCCCAGCCTGTATATAGGTCCAAAATTTTGAAGGCTTTGAACTTAGAAAATAATGAAGACACCCTCAACCTTAATGATGACCAACCAAAGCTTATTTTTGGTCCCGAGATTGAAGGAAAGTTCCAGGAGGGTCCTATCCCTCCCTTTTATGTAAGCTTAAACATTCATGACAAAATTCTGCACAATGCTATGCATGACTCAGGCGCTTCCCATAATTTAATGCCAAAGGCTGTAATGGAAAGCCTGGGTCTTGAAATTACCAGACCTTATAAAGATTTATATTCTTTTGACTCCAGCAGAGTTAAATGTCTAGGTTTGATAAAGGATCTCTGTGTTAACTTAGCCCAGATCCCAGCCAAGTGTTTAGTCATGGATGTTGTTGTGGCTGATGTCCCCCCAAAGTATGGAATGCTTTTATCAAGATCTTGGGGTGCTAAACTGCAGGGAACCATGCAGATGGATATGACTTATGCAACTATCCCTGTTTTTAATCATACTAGGAGACTTTACGGGGAATCACACATGCAGTACACAGTGACAAGTCAGGATCGGCCTCAAAACTCCCCACTCTATGCTATAAACACGAGCCTTGATTCTTTTATCATGTTCAATAATGAAACGCTCACTGAACAAATTATTCCGGAAGAGTCCATGGCTGGGGTTAAAAAGGAGGAAAATGATGCCGAATTTCCAGAACAATATACTGTGTCTGAAAGTCCTAGCAAATTTAACACAGATCTGGAAATCCTAGTTATCAGTCCTGTGAGCTCAAAACTTGACAGTCAGAATGACAATCCTCAACCTGATGAAAAACTTGGGGAATCAAACAATACAAAGTCCATTCCTCAAACTGAAAATCTGCCTCTCTGGACTATGTATTTTGATGGGTCGTGCACCAAAACAAATGCAGGTGCAGGTGTCTGGATCACTAACTCCGAAAACGATCATACAGAATGCATTTCATGCAAACTAAACTTTCAGTGTTCCAATAACATAGCAGAATATGAATCCCTCCTCTTGGGCTTGCATCTTTTAAAAAAACTAGGTGCCAGGAGAATCGATGTATATGGGGATTCTGAATTAATCATTAGGCAAGTCAATAGGGAGTATAATGCAAATCACCCCAGACTTAGGGCCTACAGGAATGATGTCATTGATCTTTTGAAAACTTTTGAGGAGTACACCTTATCTTTCGTCCCAAGGAAGAAAAACATTGCAGCCCACAATTTAGCCTTTGCTGCTAGAACCTGCCCAATGCTGTATGATGACACCTCTCGGATAAAATTCAGACCAGCTATCCCAGATAACAAGAAATATTGGCAGGTATTTGATGGAGATAAACAAATAGAAGACTTCATGCAATTCAAAAATGAGTTTGAACCCCATAGTTCAGAGTCAGAATATGATACAGACTGCAGTGAAGAGAATTTTCTTGGTGAAGAAGAACCGTCTCCACAGCTGGTGGATATAAACCTTCAGACTATCACATCCACACACCAAGCAGAATTAAGCCCAAAACCCGAAACAGAAGAAATGGAAACTCTGCATTCTAATAATGATAGTCTGCCCAAGGGTTTGGCCCCTCTAGAAGAACTGTTTGATTTTGATGATGTGGCCAACAAACCAAAACTGGAACCTGTGGAAACTGAAGTGGAAGAATGTAATATAGGCAGTAAGGAAAAACCGAGATTGATCAAACTGTCTAAAACTCTACCAGCCCACATTAAACTCAAATACTTAGAGCTGTTTAAAGAATTTTCTGATGTTTTTGCGTGGATTTACGAAGATCTTAAATCCTATGACACTGAAATAATACAGCAAAAAATCCCTCTTAAAGAAAACCAAAAACCATTCAAACAAAAACTGCGCAGAATCAACCCTGTCCAGTTGCCATTGGTTAAGAAGGAAATCATGAAGATGCACGATGCTGGTATTATTGTCCCTATTAGATATTCTGAGTGGGTATCTAATCTAGTGTCAGTTAGGAAAAAGACTGGAGAAATCAGGCTTTGTATAGACTTCAGGAATTTAAACAAAGCTTCATTGAAGGATAACTACCCTTTGCCCAAGATGGATCATATTTTGCAAAGGTTGGTAGGGTCTAAAAGAATTTCTTTGCTAGATGGCTATTCAGGGTATAATCAAGTCCTAGTCCACCCTGATGATCAATTAAAGACAGCTTTTACTACACCCTGGGGCACTTTCATGTATGTGAAAATGCCTTTTGGTTTAATGAATGCTGGAGCAACCTTTCAGAGAGCCATGGACATAGCATTCTCGGAGGAATTAGGCTTCTTCATCATTATTTATCTTGATGATATAACTGTGTTTTCAAAAACAGATGAAGAGCACTTAGAACACTTGAGGAAAGTTTTCGAGAAGTGCAGAAAGTTTGGGATATCTTTGAACCCCAAGAAAACCTTATTCGGACTCCAAGAAGGTAAGCTTCTTGGACATATCATTTCAGAGCAGGGTATAAAGATAGATCCCATCAGGATTGAAGCCATATTGCAAATCTCTCATCCTCGAAATATCAAAGAGTTGCAGTCTTTCATAGGAAAGATTAACTTTTTAAGAAGGTTCATCCCAAACTTGGCTGAGCTCCTTAGGAATATCACAAACATGTTGAAAAGGGAGCAGGGGGTAAAATGGACCGCGGAGGCAAAGACATCCTTTGAACTGGTTAAACAAGCGTTAACCAAAACACCAGTTCTCATAAGTCCCGATTTCTCAAAAGATTTTTATATCTTCTCATTTGCATCAGAACATACTATAGCTGCTGTCCTTTTACAGAAAAACCCACAAGGACAAGAGCAGCCCATTGCATTCTTTAGCAAGGCATTGAGGGATGCCCCTTTGAGGTATAACATTATGGAAAAACAGGCTTTTGCTTTGGTAAAAGCTTTAAAAGACTTCAGGGTATACATCCTTCACTCACATATCATTGCCTTTGTCCCAAATTCGGTTGTAAAAGACATTCTAACCCAGGATCCAGATGGTAAGAGAGGTAAGTGGATTGCTGTTATTCTTGAATATGATTTAGATATTAAACCCACTAAGCTCATCAAAGGTCAGGGTCTAGCTAGGTTAATGGCTGAATCAAATTGTGAAGTTCTTGATATTAATATGATTAATGCTTTGGATGACCAAGAAGAATTCTCAACTCCCATTGTTGAAGATTATTTTGCGAATTCTCCTTGGTATACTGATATTGTTTATGTTTTACTTAATTTAAACACACCTCCTGGTTTATCTAAAACAAAGGCAAGATTCCTAAAGTTAAAAGCTGTAAACTATTGCATTATTGATAAATGTCTTTATTGGAAGAATGCTAGTGGTATATTGCTTAAATGTTTGCCTGAGTTTGATGAAGAAAAAATTAAGCAGGAATTCCATGAAGGAGAGTGTGGAGGCCATTTATACTGGAAGTCAACAGCCAACAAAATTTTGAGGGCTGGTTTCTATTGGCCCACTCTTTTTCCTGATGTGCACAAACTGACAACTACTTGCCATAAATGCCAATTGTTTGAAGGCAAGAGAAAATTGCTACCCCTTCCTTTGCATCCAATTACCGTTGAAGCCCCTTTTCAACAGTGGGGACTCGACTTCATAGGAGAAATCCACCCATCATCTTCTGCTCAGCACCGATGGATCCTTACTGCCACAGACTATTTCACTAAGTGGATAGAAGCCATTCCTTGTAGACAGGCCAATGATTCGGTCATCATTAAATTCATAGAAACCAACATCCTATCCAGATTTGGCTGTCCTACCAAGATCATCACAGATAACGCGGCAGCATTTGGGTCAAAGAAAATGGTTGAATTTTGTCATAAGTACCAAATAACATTGGGGCACTCCACAGCTTATTACCCTCAAGGTAATGGTCTTGCAGAGTCTTCCAACAAAAGCTTAGTGAACATAATAAAGAAACTGTTGGAAGACACTAAGAAGTCTTGGCACACCAAGCTGGTCCATGCACTGTGGGCTGACAGACTGACTCTGAAGAGATCCATTGGTATGTCACCTTTCCAGCTTGTGTATGGTACAGAGGCAATTTTTCCTAGCAGTCTTGGTGTACCAGTTATGAAAATAATTCAAGAGCTCTAGACTGAAGAAAATGACATAATCAGAAGAATAAATCAGACCATTCATCTTCAGCAGACCAGAGAGGAAGTGTACAACAAAGCATTACAGAAGCAAGACAATATTAAGAAGATATTTGACAGAAGAACAAAGGCCAGTAATTTCAAAGTTGGGGACAAAGTTTTAAGGTGGGATTCCAAAAGAGAAGACAAGGGAAATCATGGTAAATTTGACAATCTATGGCTTGGCCCTTACTCCATTCATTCAGTTGCTGGGAACAATGCATTTTTCTTACAAGAATTGAGTGGAGCAGAATTGTTTGGGGGTCCTGTCAATGGCAGGATGCTCAAGCATTATCTTTCTTAAAAATTATTTCATGTTCTGAAGCCTTTTCACCTTTTTTCATTATAAATACTTCATCCATCTTTGCATTTAAAGCTATGAAAAATCAAAAAATACAAAAAAAAAAAAAACAAAGAAAGAAAGAAAAGAGGGCAGAAATGAAAAACAAGAAAGGCAAGGCCCCATGCCAAAAAGAGAAATGAATCTGAAAGTGTGCAAGCCTAAATGCCACTCCTTGAAACACACTTCTAATCGGTCAAACTGTTTAATCTTGACTGATTAGCTTTCAATTTTCTACTGATAGGGTAGCAAATTTGATTTGCCAAAATGTTTAATCTTGGCTTATCAGTAGATAGGGTAGGGTAGAAATTAAAGTTCAAACAAACTCAAAATCTGAACCAAAGTTTCCAAAGCAAAGACTCAAAGCTGTTTTAAATTCTGAGTCAAAGAATGTGAAGACCTGGTTCTAATCAGCTTAAAACTTGAACCAGAAGGAAAGGAAGGCACAACTCAACGAAAAAGCAAAAACAGAGCTGAAAGGAAAAAAGAAGGCCATAATAAGATAACTTTCAGATCTTAAGCCTTCTGTTTTGATTTTAAATTTTCTGCAAATAATGATCTATGTGCAGCTTGTCTTTATGCCATAGATCATAGCAAGTCAAACAGTTCAATCTTGGCTTAGCTATTTTTAAATTTTTGTTGTAGAATTTAGAGAATGAAAGTTTGTTGGACTGTTTAATCCCAACAAACAGTAGAGTAGGTAGAGGAATATCTGAACTCAACTGCTCAATCCGAGTTCGGGGATAAATAAGGAGTAGAAGTAGATTAGATTTACTGCTGTCAAAAGAATAAAATGTTTGTTAAGAGTTTGCCAATCCAAATGCACTCTGATGAAGAAAAAATGCTAGATCAGTAGGATTGGGGTAGGTAGAAGTTGTATTGATGTAATTCAGTGTTCTTTCATAACTGACCTTGCTTGGTCCAGAAGAAAAACAAGATCAAATGATCAGACATCAGACACCAGTCAGCATCCCAGAGAAATCAAGTCTGAATTCTTGACATCTTCAAGAAGACGCCATCCCCAGGTGGAGCCACTGTTAGCCACCCATATTTTTCAATTATAGCAGTTGGTGGCTAAATGTTCTTTGCCGCCTTCAAGAAACAAGTTTGAATCCGAAAAATTGTTGGTACTTGAAGTCTGTTGACAAGAGTCCAAATTACTGTTGGTTCTACATACTCTCTCTCTTTTCTGGCTCTGATATACCATGAAAATCCTAATCAAAGTGTTGCTGCATCCTCATCCTTTTCTTCTCTCCTTCCTCTTTTTTCCTCATTTCCTCAAACTCCCCCTTTTCCCCCACAAAGAACCTTATCTAACCCATTTATATACCATATTCCTCCATTAATCCCATTCCCCAAGGTCGAAAACCCACTTTTTTCACCTATCGGAACCCTTCCCCTTTTGCAAAAAATCATTAAAACCGTAGAAAAACATGCGTTTCTATGCGTTAGGTTTTAGCCCCTCAGGCTAAGCCCCTTTCCGTTTCTCCCTCCATATGCCCCGACGCCCGAAACCGTGTGCTAAGACCACCAGGCGCTTAACCCTCGGAAATAATTCATTACCCAAAAAAAAAAAACATTGAAAACCTTTGTAAAATGCGAAAACGGGTTTGTTTTATTTTTCCAACAAAGAAAATATTATTAAAACTCCGCCGTTGATCTATCCCACAGATCAACGGCGCGGAGTCAGTCTTCCCCTGGTGGACCCCCCCCGGTCCCCGGCGCCTGTTTTCAAAAACCTGTGGTTTTGTGCCCGCACCGCTTTCCGCGTTAAAACGTTTTCCCCCCGTCGGCCAGCGATTCCACCCGCTGGCCGACACGTGTCTTCCACCTCACTCCAAAACCGCCGTGTCAAGTTTTTTCCCCGCGCGTTAAGCTTTGTCCCGTGGCCCCGCAGCGGGATTCATCCCTGCCATCGGATCTAGATCCTCCTATCCGACGGTCCCTATTTTCCTTTCCCGCTCACCTGTTAACAAACTCGCCCGCCCGATAATTCTTTTCTTGCGCATTCGATAGCCGATCCCCACCGTCGATCTCCGTAGATCGACGGCTCTCCTTTTTTCTCCTGATTCCATTAAAAAGTCCACCTTTGTCCCATTGACTCTTCAAATTTGCTCCCGACCGTTGATCGCGATACGATCAACGGTTCCGATTTCTCCATCCACCCGCACGCCCTCCGATGCAGTTTGCCCATATAACGCAGGATTTCCTCATTTTTCTTGTTTTTTGCAGGTTTTCAAAGGGTTTTTCTTCATATTTTACGAAATCTGAAGGATGAGAGTGACGACTCCAATCCTCCCGGTTTGTCCATGGAATTGATCATACGGAGAAGAACAAAGATATTTACAAAAGTTTCATGAGCTTTGGTTACCGCATGTCCCTGCAAAGCTTGAAGATGGCCGCCAAAAATCAGAGCAGAGAAAGAGTATCAGGTTAAAGATAGAATGAACCAGACCAGTGGTTTTGTAAGAAGATTGGCGGGGATTACGGCTAAGACGATTATCAAAAGCCTAATCCCCGGCTCAGAACATGGATTAAAGCAAAACCTAAAAGTGTTCAGC
Organism: Pinus albicaulis; assembly: GCA_034641835.2. Lineage (NCBI taxonomy): Eukaryota > Viridiplantae > Streptophyta > Pinopsida > Pinales > Pinaceae > Pinus > Pinus albicaulis. Next base: position 432,899,538 of record CM076579.1, read on the forward strand.
ATACAGACCGCCTCTACCGCCATAATTCGAGGCGAATTGATTCCTCAACCACCACAGTGCCACCTATTGCCTCAGAAAGCTCAAACAGAGGATGAATTTATTGAACAGGATCAGATATTATGCCTCGAGCAACCAAAGAAGTTATTACTGCACCGGATTTCAACGACAGAATGTTTGCAGAGTAACCCTAACAGTACGCAGAGCCTCAAAGGTCAATATAAGCTCTCTTCGAGCTTACTTCTTAGAGTATAAACACATTAATGCAATATAACACCTGTAGAATTTCTTCATCGAACCTCTCGGGGTCAGGAAGACATTAATTCTGCATTGATTGTGTTTGAGATCTTTTAAAACAGATCTCACCTCCTCATCCTTCTATAAATACTTCAATAGAAGATGAGTGAGGGGTTGGATTAGTTGGTTGTTAATGTAATTGCTGAAGCGTTGTAGCTATTTCTGAGTCGGAGACTCTTGACTGTAAATAGTGGTTTCATGGGCTCTTGGAGCTCTGCTGGTGACCAATAGGTTATGGTTGTGAAGAAGAGATGTATTAAAACACTGGATGTGAATATTGTAACCGGTTTGAAGCAATCAATACAAGTTGATTTATGGGATCCTGGTCTATGCTGATGGTGATGTTATTCTCACTGTAACTTGTTATTTTATTTTTTGTTTTCAATTTGTTTCATTTTCTACTATAAAGAACAGTTTAAACATTGTTAGAGTTTTACGACCTTTCCAAGCACCACCAGAGAATGGTAATCACGATAAAACTTGTTTGGATCAGTGACAAACTAGGTCAATCCTAGGGTTCTTTTAAGTCTTTATCTAACCTTGGAAAATCAGCTAGCTTAGCCACAAGAGTAGACTGTCTTTGTTTCTTAACCGTAGCTAAGTTTTGAGGCAAAGCTAGGACATTCTTTCAAGAGACCACAAATATAAACACTTCCGAAAATACCAAAAACATTGTAGATTGGTAGTAAAACACTAGTTTTGATATCTGTATACGACTTTGATGTGTTTTACTCTATACTCTTAGACAGAGTCTGGAAAGGGCCAGGAAGCCTCTGGATCTCATCCTCTTTTAAGGGGTGACACATCTAGTGAATGCCCTCCCAGTCAATCTCTGGTTAGAGTTTGTTGTGTTTTGAGATATCCTTGAAGAAGAATGATTCACAAACACTGTGGTGGACAGTGCATTCCTTTGAAAATACTCTGAACCTTCCACCTGGCGACTCCACCATCCTGAACAGACCTTAAGACTCCACTGGAAAGAACCCTTGTCGTTATAAAATCATTCAAACTCAGTTAAAGGACTGTAGGATTCGAATTGAGAAAACAGATTAGTTAACCGTCTAAAGACTGTCATATCTGGTTGAAATTTTGTTGTTTAGATTGGGTCTAACCCCATAAACATTGTGGCTCCTAAAAAGATTCATACTAGAGCCCATCCTGACCCAGATCCTCCCGAAATAGTGGACAACTCAGAAAGAATTCTTAGGAAGTCTCCTTGGGTACAATCCTCTACTATCTTCAGACCACTCATAAGAGCCAATTCAGTCCCTGAAAACCTTGCAGCTCTTCAGGAATCACAAATTGACCTATTAAATCTGTTCAGAACTAGGTCAGTTGGTGATTTAGATCGATTAGATTCTGAGCCTACCCTTCTATCTCCCGAAACCAGTGGGACTCTAGGGAATAGAGAATCAACACCACCTGATTTACATTTCTTACATAATTTAGGTGTCTCTCACCCAAGATCAACTCAGAGATCTACTGCTGTTCCATCCACTTCTGTTCATCCTTCATCCACTGTCCAAACCACCCCACTTCAACCCACACCTCCACTTGTAAACCCACCCCCACCACATATCATTGCAGCATGGTATGCTCCCTTAGTCCTTCCTGTACCATTAGTCAATCTTCCACAGGACTATCAGTCCAAAATTCCATTATATGATGCTAATAATACCACAACATCATCTCAACATGTGGACAAGATGAATGACTACTTCGACATAAATGAAATTGATAATGAATCTGTCAAAATTAGATTGTTTGCTCAAAGTTTGGGGGGAGATGTGAGAAAATGGTTTAAAGGATTAACCCCCCATAGTATCAACGACCTTCAAGCCTTCCATCAAATTTTTTTAAACAAATGGGAAGTAAGGAAAAACCCTCTCCAAGTCCTTGCTGACTATAACAATCTCCATAGGAACCCTGGGGAAAGTGTTCAAGCTTATTGTACTAGATTTAACAGTGTGTATAACGCACTTTCTCCTGAACTGAAACCTCCTCAGGGATCAGCCTTAAACAAATTTCCTGAAGGGTTTGATCCAGACATGACATATTCACTCAGAGAAAGAGTCTTTGCAACCCTTGAAGATATGCAAAGAGGTGCCCTTTCTGTAGAGGTGAACCTTATGGAGAAAAGAGCAAGGATGAAAGCTGAAAAGAAAGTGTCTTTTAGAGAGGAATCCACCCCTTCCACTCCAAGCTCAAAGATGGAAAGAATGATGGAAGAGATGATGAAGAAAATGAGCATTCTAGAGAGGGCGCAAGCGAGTATAAATCAAAATGCTCCTCAAAACAGAAATCAAAACCAGAATCAGAATTTTAGACGAAATCAGCCTCCTAATAGACCCAGGGAAGATGATCAGCAGATCATCCCTCCCTTCCATCAGAACTTTTTAAGTGAGGTTGAGGAAACAAATGAAATAACAGAGGAAGATGATATAAAATTATTTGGGGTAGGTGATGATGACTTTGAGGTTCATTATGATAATAAACAAGGTCTTTATACACCTTATGATGACAGAAGAGATGATGCTGAAAACAACTACCAAAACATGGAGAACGCTGTCATAGAACCTTTAAGGGAATATGAACTCAGAAATAGGTCTAATCAACAAACACCCAACAATAAAACCTCTGACAAACCTTCTCAAAACAACGCTACACCCAAGGCTAAGACAATCAAACAAAAGGACAAAACGGTGGTTGTTGATTCTGGTAAAGATAAAGAGAAAGACACTCAAAACATCGAAAAACAGAGTGCAAACATTAGTAGTACTAGCACCTCAGTTAGTGCTCCTGCAAAAATAACTGCTTCAATTGTAGATAAACCAAATCAGCAAGCTGTTATTGCTGATAAAGGGGCAGTAAACAAGGCTGAAGTTAATGCTCCGAAGAATCTAAACCTTTTCAGCCTGGAACAGGAAATCTCAAAGATCAAAATCTCTGTCCCTTTAACTGAGTTGTCTGCCCAGCCTGTATATAGGTCCAAAATTTTGAAGGCTTTGAACTTAGAAAATAATGAAGACACCCTCAACCTTAATGATGACCAACCAGAGCTTATTTTTGGTCCCGAGATTGAAGGAAAGTTCCAGGAGGGTCCGATCCCTCCTTTTTATGTAAGCTTAAACATTCATGACAAAATTCTGCACAATGCTATGCATGACTCAGGCGCTTCCCACAATTTAATGCCAAAAGCTGTAATGGAAAGCCTGGGTCTTGAAATTACCAGACCTTATAAAGACCTGTACTCCTTTGACTCAAGTAGAGTTAAGTGTCTAGGATTGATTAAAGATCTCTGTGTTAATCTAGCCCAAATTCCAGCCAAGTGTTTAGTCATGGATGTTGTTGTGGCTGATGTCCCCCCAAAGTATGGAATGCTTTTATCAAGATCTTGGGGTGCTAAACTACAGGGAACCATGCAGATGGATATGACTTATGCAACTATCCCTGTTTTTAATCAGACTAGGAGACTTTACAGGGAATCACACATGCAGTACACAGTGACAAGTCAGGATCGGCCTCAAAACTCCCCACTCTATGCTATAAACACGAGCCTTGATTCTTTTATCATGTTCAATAATGAAACACTCACTGAACAAATTATTCCTGAAGAGTCCATGGCTGGGGTTAAAAAGGAGGAAAATGATGCCGAATTTCCAGAACAATATACTGTGTCTGAAAGTCCTAGCAAATTTAACACAGATCTGGAAATCCTAGTTATCAATCCTGTGAGCTCAAAACTTGACAGTCAGAATGACAGTCCTCAACCTGATCAAAAACTTGGGGAATTAAACAATACAAAGTCCATTCCTCAAACTGAAAATCTGCCTCTCTGGACTATGTATTTTGATGGGTCGTGCACCAAAACAAATGCAGGTGCAGGTGTCTGGATCACTAACTCCGAAAACGATCATACAGAATGCATTTCATGCAAGCTAAACTTTCAGTGTTCCAATAACATAGCAGAATATGAATCCCTCCTCTTGGGCTTGCATCTTTTAAAAAAACTAGGTGCCAGGAGAATCGATGTATATGGGGATTCTGAATTAATCATTAGGCAAGTCAATGGGGAGTATAATGCAAATCACCCCAGACTTAGGGCCTACAGGGATGATGTCATTGATCTTTTAAAAACATTTAACGAGTACACCTTCTCTTTTGTCCCAAGGAAGAGAAACATTGCTGCCCACAATTTAGCCTTTGCTGCCAGAACCTGCCCAATGCTGTATGATGACACCTCTCAGATAAAATTCAGACCAGCTATCCCAGATAACAAGAAATATTGGCAGGTATTTGATGGAGATAAACAAATAGAAGACTTCATGCAATTCAGAAATGAGTTTGAACCCTATAGTTCAGATTCAGATTATGATTCAGACTGCAGTGAAGAAAATTTTCTTGGTGAAGAAGAACCATCTCCACAGCTGGTAGATATAAAACTTCAGACTATCATGCCCACGCACCAAACAGAATCAAGTCCAAAACCTGAAACAGAAGAAATGGAAACTCTGCATTCTAGTACTGATAGTCTGCCCAAGGGTTTGGCCCCCCTAGAAGAACTGTTTGATTTTAATGATGTGGCCAACAAACCAAAACTGGAACCTGTGGAAACTGAAGTGGAAGAATGTAATATAGGCAATGAGGAGAAACCGAGATTGATTAAACTGTCTAGAACTTTACCGGCTCACATTAAACTTAGATATTTGGAGCTATTTAAAGAATTTTCTGATGTTTTTGCATGGAGTTACGAAGATCTCAAGTCCTATGACACTGAAATAATACAACACAAAATCCCTCTTAAAGAAAACCAAAAACCATTCAAACAAAAACTGCGCAGAATAAACCCTGTCCAGTTGCCATTGGTTAAGAAGGAAATTATGAAAATGCATGATGCTGGTATTATTGTCCCTATTAGATATTCTGAGTGGGTATCTAATCTGGTGTCAGTTAGGAAAAATACTGGAGAAATAAGGCTTTGTATAGACTTCAGAAACTTAAACAAAGCTTCATTAAAAGATAACTACCCTTTACCCAAGATGGATCATATTTTACAAAGGGTGGTAGGGTCTAAAAGAATTTCTTTGCTAGATGGCTATTCAGGGTATAACCAAATCCTAGTTCACCCTGATGATCAATTAAAGACAGCCTTTACTACGCCGTGGGGCACTTTCGTGTATGTGAAAATGCCTTTTGGTTTAATGAATGCGGGAGCAACCTTTCAAGGAGCCATGGACATAGCATTCTCGGAGGAATTAGGCTTCTTCATCATTATATATCTTGATGATGTAACTGTGTTTTCAAAAACAGATGAAGAACATTTAGAACACTTGAGGAAAGTTTCGAGAAGTGCAGAAAGTTTGGGATATCTTTGAACCCCAAGAAAACCTTATTCGGACTCCAAGAAGGTAAGCTTCTTGGACATATCATTTCAGAGCAGGGTATAAAGATAGATCCCATGAGGATTGAAGCCATATTGAAAATCTCTCATCCTCGAAATATCAAAGAGTTGCAATCTTTCATAGGAAAGATTAACTTTTTAAGAAGGTTCATCCCAAACTTGGCTGAGCTCCTTAGGAATATCACAAACATGTTGAAAAGGGAGCAAGGGGTGAAATGGACCGCAGAAGCAAAGACATCCTTTGAACTGGTTAAACAAGCATTAACCAAAACACCAGTTCTCATAAGTCTAGATTTCTCGAAAGACTTTTATATCTTCTCATTTGCATCAGAACATACTATAGCTGCTGTCCTTTTACAGAAAAACCCACAAGGACAAGAGCAGCCCATTGCATTCTTCAGCAAGGCATTGAGGGATGCCCCTTTGAAGTATAATATTATGGAAAAACAGGCTTTTGCCCTGGTGAAAGCTTTGAAAGACTTCAGGGTATACATCCTTCACTCACATATCATTGCCTTTGTCCCAAATTCGGTGGTAAAAGACATTTTAACCCAGGATCCAGATGGTAAGAGAGGTAAGTGGATTGCTGTTATTCTCGAATATGATTTAGAGATTAAACCCACAAAGCTTATCAAAGGTCAGGGTCTAGCCAGGCTAATGGCTGAATCAAATTGTGAAGTTCTTGATATTAATATGATAAATACTTTGGATGACCAGGAAGAATTCTCAACTCCTATTGTTGAAGATTCTTTTGCGAATTCTCCTTGGTATACTGATATTGTTTATGTTTTGCTTAATTTAAACACACCTCCTGGTTTATCTAAAACAAAGGCAAGATTCCTAAAGTTAAAAGCTGTAAACTATTGCATTATTGATAAATGTCTTTATTGGAAGAATGCTAGTGGTATATTGCTTAAATGTTTGCCTGAGTTTGATGCAGAAAAAATTAAGCAAGAATTCCATGAAGGAGAGTGTGGAGGCCATTTATACTGGAAGTCAACAGCCAACAAAATTTTGAGGGCTGGTTTCTATTGGCCTACTCTGTTTACTGATGTACATAAACTGACAACCACTTGCCATAAATGCCAATTGTTTGAAGGCAAGAGAAAATTACTACCCCTTCCTCTGCATCCAATTACTGTTGAAGCCCCTTTTCAACAGTGGGGGCTTGACTTCATAGGAGAAATCCACCCATCATCTTTTGCTCAGCACCGGTGGATCCTCACTGCCACAGACTATTTCACTAAGTGGATAGAAGCCATTCCGTGTAGACAGGCCAATGATTCAGTCATCATTAAATTCATAGAAACCAACATCCTCTCCAGATTTGGCTGTCCTACCAAGATCATTACAGATAACGCAGCAGCGTTTGCATCAAAGAAAATGGTTGAATTCTGTCATAAGTATCAAATAACATTGGGACACTCCACAGCTTATTACCCTCAAGGAAATGGACTTGCAGAGTCTTCCAACAAAAGCTTAGTGAACATAATAAAGAAACTGTTGGAAGGCAACAAGAAGTCTTGGCACACAAAGCTGATTCATGCACTGTGGGCTGACAGATTGACTCTGAAGAAATCCATTGGTATGTCACCCTTTCAGCTTGTGTATGGTACAGAGGCAATTTTTCCCAGCAGTCTTGGTGTACCAGTTATGAAAATAATTCAAGAGCTCCAGACTGAAGAAGATGACATAATCAGAAGAATAAATCAGACCATTCATCTTCAGCAAACCAGAGAGGAAGTGTACAACAAAGCATTACAGAAGCAAGACAATATCAAGAAGATTTTTGACAGAAGGACAAAGGCCAGCAATTTCAAAATTGGGGACAAAGTCTTAAAGTGGGACTCAAAGAGGGAAGACAAGGGGAAGCATGGTAAATTTGACAATCTATGGCTTGGCCCTTACTCCATTCATTCAGTTGCTGGAAACAATGCATTCTTCTTACAAGAACTGAATGGAGCAGAATTGTTTGGGGGTCCTGTCAATGGCAGGATGCTTAAACATTACCTTTCTTGAAAATACTTCATGTTGAAGCCTTTTTGCCTTTTCCATTGTAAATACTTCATCCATCATTGCCTTTAAAGTTATGAAAAATCAAAAAATACAAAAACACAAAGAAAAAGAAAAGAGGGCAGGAATGAAAAACAAGAAAGGCAAGGCCCCATGCCAAAAGAGAAATGAATCTGAAAGTGTGCAAGCCTAAATGCCACTCCTCGAATCACACTTCTAATCGGTCAAACTGTTTAATCTTGACTGATTAGTTTTAAATTTTCTGCTGATAGGGTAGCAAATTTGATTTGCCAAACTGTCTAATCTTGGCTTATCAGTAGATAGAGTAGGGTAGAAATTAAGGTTCAAACAAACTCAAATTCTGAACCAAAGTTTCCAAAGAGATGACTCAAAGCTGCTCTAATTTCTGAGTCAAAAAGAAAATACCTGGTTCTAATTCGCTCAAAACTTGAACCAGAAGAGAAGCAAAGATAGCTCACTGAAAAGAAAAACAGAGCTGTAAATATGAGAAAAGGCCACAATGAGAAAATTTTCAGATTTTAAGCCTTCTGTTTTGATTTTAAATTTTCTGCAAATAATAATCTATGTGCAGCTTGTCTTTATGCCATAGATCATAGCAAGTTAAACAGCTCAATCTTGGCTTGGCTATTTTTAAATTTCTGTTGTAGAATTTAGAGAATGAAAGTTTGTTGGACTGTTTAATCCCAACAAACAGTAGAATAGGTAGAGGAATATCTGAACTCAACTGTTTAATCTGAGTTCAGGGAGAAATAAGGAGTAGAAGTAGATTAGATTTACTGCTTTCAAAAGAATAAAATATTGTGTTAAGAGTTTGCCAATCCAAGTGCACTCTGATGAAGAAAAAATGTTATATCAGTAGGATTGGGGTAGGTAGAAGTTATATTGATGAAATTCATCTTTCTTTCACAACTGACCTTATTTTGTCCAGAAGGAAAGCAAGAGAAAGTGATGGGCCAGATACCAGTCAGCATCCCAGAGAAATCAAGTCTGAATTCTTGATGTCTTCAAGAAGACACCATCCCCAAGTGGAGCCACTGTTAGCCACCCATATTTTTCAATTATAGCAGTTGGTGGCTAAATGTTCTTTGCAGCCTTCAAGAAACAAGTTTGAATCCGAAAAATTGTTGGTACTTGAAGTCTGTTGACAAGAGTCCAAATTATTGTTGGTTCTACATACTCTCTCTCTTTTCTGGCTCTGATATACCATGAAAATCCTAATCAAAGTGTTGCTGCATCCTCATCCTTTTCTTCTCCCCTTCCTCCTTTTTCCTCGTTTCCTCAAACTCCCCCTTTTCCCCCATAAAGAACCTTATCTAACCCATTTATATACCATATTCCTCCATTAATCCCATTCCCCAAGGTCGAAAACCCACTTTTTCACCTATCGAGACCTTTCTTCTTTTTGCAAATTTATTCAAAAAACCATAGAAACATGCGTTTCTATGCGTTAGGCTTTAGCCCCTCAGGCTAAGCCCCTTTTCGTTTCTCCCTCCATATATCCCCACGCCGGAACCGCGTGCTAAACCCGCCAGGCGCTTAAACCTCGGAAATAATTCATTACCCAAAAAACATTGAAAACCTTTGTAAAATGCGAAAACGGGTTCGTTTTATTTTTCCAACGAAGAAAATATTATTAAAACTCCGCCGTTGATCTGCCCCACAGATCAACGGCGCGGAGTCAATCTTCCCCTGGTGGACCCCCCCCGGTCCCCGGCGTCTGTTCCCAAAAACCCGTGGTTTTGTGCCCGCACCGCTTTCCGCGTTAAAACGGTTTCCCCCCGTCGGCCAGCGATTCCACCCGCTGGCCGACACGTGTCTTCCACCTCACTCCAAAACCGCCGTGTCAAGTTTTTTCCCCGCGCGTTAAGCTTTGTCCCGTGGCCCCGCAGTGGGATTCATCCCTGCCGTCGGATCTAGATCCTCCTATCCGACGGTCCCTATTTGCCTTTCCCGCTCACCTGTTAACAAACTCGCCCGCCCGATAATTCTTTTCTTGCGCATTCGATAGCCGATCCCCACCGTCGATCTCCGTAGATCGACGGCTCTCCTTTCTTCTCCTGATTCCATTGAAAGGTCCACCTTTGTCCCGTTGACTCTTCAAAATTGCTCCCGACCGTTGATCGCGATGTGATCGACGGTTTCGATTTCTTCATCCACCCGCACGCCCTCCGATGCAGTTTGCCCATATAACGCAGGATTTCCTCATTTTTCTTGTTTTTTGCAGGTTTTCAAAGGGTTTTTCTTCGTATTTTACGAAATCTGAAGGATGAGAGTGACGACTCCAATCCTCCCGGTTTGTCCATGGAATTGATCATACGGAGAAGAACAAAGATATTTACAAAAGTTTCATGAGCTTTGGTTACCGTACGTCCCTGCAAAGCTTGAAGATGGCCGCCAAAAATCAGAGCAGAGAAAGAGTATCAGGTTAAAGATAGAATGAACCAGACCAGTGGTTTTGTGAGAAGATTGGCGGGGATTACGGCTAAGACAGTTATCGAAAGCCTAATCCCCGGCTCAGAACATGGATTAAAGCAAAACCTAAAAGTGTTCGGCATACAGACCGCCTCTACCGCCATACTTCGAGGTGAATTGATTCCTCAACCACCACAGTGCCACCTATTGCCTCAGAAAGCTCAAAAAGAGGATGAATTTATTGAACAGGATCAGATATTATGCCTCGAGAAACCAAAGAAGTTATTACTGCACCGGATTTCAACGACAGAATGTTTGCAGAGTAACCCTAACAGTACGCAGAGCCTCAAAGGTCAATATAAGCTCTCTTCGAGCTTACTTCTTAAGTATAAACACATTAATGCAATGTAACACCTGTAGAATTTCTTCATCGAACCTCTCGGGGTCAGGAAGACATTAATTCTGCATTGATTGTGTTTGAGATCTTTTAAAACAGATCTCACCTCCTCATCCTTCTATAAATACTTCAATAGAAGATGAGTGAGGGGTTGGATTAGTTGGTTGTTAATATAATTGCTGAAGCGCTGTAACCATTTCTGAGTGGAAAACTCTTGACTGTAAATAGTGGTTTCATGGGCTCTTGGAGCTCTGCTTGTAACAGATAGGTTAGCTTGTGAAAGGAGATGGATTAAAACACTGGATTTGAAGATTGTAACCGGTTTGAAGCAATCAATAACAAGTTGATTTATGGGATCCTGGTCTATGCTGATGGTGATGTTATTCTCACTGTAACTTGTTATTTTATTTTTGTTTTCAATTTGTTTCATTTTCTACTATAAAGAACAGTTTAAACATTGTTAGAGTTTGTTGTACACCAGTGACCTTCTTTGGCTGAAAAATCTTTATCCCAATGTTTTCTTCTTATTGTGTTATTTAGAAATGATTTAATTCAGTCTAAGTACAGAGATGCTGGCGTTCCCTCATCTTTCGTCACTGCTGAATGTTGTTTTTGAATGTTACTTTCATATATGTTGCGTAAGGAATGAATTGAGGAAATCAAAGGTTAGCCCTGAGTCCCTTTCTTGTTTGCTCAACTATTTGTCTGTTTCCCTTAGGATGTGTCAAAAGCTGACTAGTTTCAAAGTACTTATCAGATCTTGGGCCATTCTGTGTTATCTTGGTGATTGTCTTGGAAAGTAACTAAGTAAAGGAGAAACTAAGATGAGGAGAAAGGTGAGCCCTACCCACTAGTTTCTGCTCCAAAGGTTACCTTTCAAGTTTCCCTTTGTTTTTAATCTGTTTTCTTTTAGAAGTGTATCAAAGGCTGGATAGTTTCAAAGCACTTACCAGATCCTAGTTTGCTTCTATGTTTTTCTTAAGTGCCTGGTCAAAGGCTGGCTAGTTTCAAAGTACTTACCAGATCCTGGGCTGCTCTTTGTTCTGCATCTGTTAAATTCCCTTTCTTTTTGTATCACCCCATTCCATAAATCAAACTTCAAAGAGATCCTTAGGCCTAGATGACTTGCCCCATAGATTAATCTTGAACCTGGTTGTTTCAATTAAATTCCCTTATGACTCCATAGCCCAATGGATTGGAAACTTGCCATCATCTTTCTTTAGAATCAAAGCTTTTTAGTTTACTTGCAACTTCTCACCTTTGAACCTATTTGCATATATATCTTTCCGTCTCAGACAGCAACTATGCTCAACAATCTAAGAAAACCAAACAAAACCCTTGGCCTTCATAACTAGCCTAATATCATCACCCCAAACTTCAAAGACAATATCCATCTTTGTACATATTGGAGAGATCCCTCTCAGGATTCAGGAGGGCTAGATCCTAGAATCCCAAAGTTGGTTGAAATGATGTTAACTCTGTGATCGGACTTTGCCAATCTTGCTTGTTACAGAGACCTAACGTGTAACCCAGCTTCACGTTTCCACCCTTATGTGATGTTGTTTTACTGTTCATTTCGCTACTTCCACTTCTTTTATATCTTGTTCTGGAATGCGAGTGGCTCACTAGTTTTATTATAAATTTATCATACTGATACTTATATTGAGCTGGTCAAGCGCTTTAAATATGGCTCAGGCATGGTATGCTATCTCACTTATCACTTCACTCATTATTCCTCTATATTAAATGATGTGAGATGTTATTCTTTCAAAGCTATTGACATATATGGATTATTATCATTTTAAGCCCATATCATGTTCAGATATGTTTATGGAATCCCCTCTCATTAGTAGTTAATATCCTTTCTGTACTTTCTACGCAGCAAGCTTCATTCAATTTTAAATCTACGTAAAACATTTTAGAACCCAGCCCTCCTTAAAGAAAGTTGTCTTTACACTATCTTATGCATCTATATTAAGGAATCACTCCTTGCCTCTGCAGCATCCTATTATTTTGCTGACTCTGAGAATATTCTGGTTCCATTTATATTACACCTATTTGTAAAAGTTGAAGTAGTAAAGAGCCTCATGCTGTTAAAATGTCTCGAACTATATCTTAAGCTCCTTACTGTATAAGATGTCCTGGCACTAGTCTTCCACAACTTAAGGCTATCTCTAGGATCAACAACATATTTTTGGCGCCGTTGCCGGGGAACGAAGTTGAGAGAAATTAAAATCCCTGGGCCTCGACAAAATCTTATTCAATCTTCAATTAGGTGAGCATGGAGAGTTGAGAGTTGTATATCCCTCACCTTGGCGACTCCGCATTATTTTTTCAGGTAGATTCATTTGCAGTCCTGGCTCCTCGGAATCCACACCTGAGGTCAGATACGTCTCATCCAAAGGCACCCTTTGTTTCTAACCCAGAGAGAATCCTACATAGAAGAAATTGGAGGGAAAGAAAATTCATCCATACTAAGATCCCACAATTTTCTTTAGAAGACTTTCCGTCCCCCTCTTCTCAAGTAGCTCAAGCCCAAGGCTCTAACTCTGCTGTGGGAGAAATCGGTTATTACTCAGATAGTCTTCCTTAGGGAAACATCCAGATTAAGGACGAGGCTGAATCAATAGATACCACTCGTTATTCGTTCCATCCCACTCCAGAGACTGAAGAAGTCAAAGAAGTCACTGAAATATCTGTTGTTAATACTCCGCCTTTTTCATCATCACCCCAAGCTGTTGTTTAATACATTCCCATTCTCATTCACACCACACTTCCACCTCCCCCTCCTCTTACACATCAAACCCTTCTTTTACCTCCACCTCCTCCTCCAATGTAAAATGTTCCAGGCTTCTTGCTGAATAAATATGCCCCCCTGGCAGTACCTCAAGTGTTGAATGATATGCCACAGGACTATCTAAAGATGCTACTGCGTTTCAATGGGGAAAATGAGATCGAAGATCAAAAACACCTTGAGGTCTTCTGCTCTTTCACAGAAAATTTTAATGTGGAACATCTCGACGTAGTCCTAAGAATGTTTGTGAAAAATCTTGATGGTGAAGCCAGAAAATGGTTCAAGACACTGGGAGACCGTTCTGTCACCACTTGGGAAGGGATGGAGGACACTTTCCTCAGAAAATGGGGAGAGAAGAAAGATCATGGACATTGTCTTACCGAGTTTAATACACTCAAGAAAATACATAATGAAGGGGTGGCCGAATTTAATAAGAGATTTAACAAGTTGTACCTGAGCCTTCCCGCAGATATGAAGCCTCATCAGACCGCTACCAAGGTTGTTTTCGTGGCAATTTTTGACTCAGAATTCAGCTTCTCTCTGAGAGAAAGAAAGCCAGCCACCCCTAGATGATGCCCAGACAGATGCACTGGAGCTTGAGGAAAAATTTGACTCCACTGGTAAATCCAAGGGAAAACCTGAACAGGAGACCAGAAGAAGGAGAAAAGAAGAGGTATCCACCTCAAGTCAAGATAGAGATTCAGCAAATGACATGATTGAGGAGATGAACAAGATGATCAAGAATCTGTCAAGTAAGTTGGTTAAACTTGAAATGGAGGCCAAGAATTCACCCTCCAAGAGTTTCCAAAATGCTCCAAATAGAGGCTATAATCCTCAATACAGGAAGCCACCCTTGCAGATACTGCAAAGGGAAAGGAAGGAGTAGCAAGACCAGGTACCACATCCTCTATATTTGAAAGTACAAGTAGATGGTCCTATTGAAGACACCACTTATGAGCAAGAGGAGGCATACCTTGCTTTCTCAAACAGTGATGAAGTGGAATGCCCCCTACATGGAAGTGATGAAGTGGAGGCGCATGCACACACAGAAGGGAAATCTAATGAAGACACCAAAGATCCTGAGATTGATGACTACTGCAAACAGTTCATCGATTTCATGCAAGCTTAGTTCAATAGAAGATATGACCTCAGATCTTCCAGGAAGAGAACTTGCGCTCAGGATCAGGAGGAGGATACACCTCAAGAGGAAGCACCTGTACAGAAAGAGGAAATAGCTCAAAGGACCCCTGACAAAGGTAAGAGGCCTCCTAACCAATCTTTGCAGTCTGCTGATCAAATTCTATCATCTTCACAAGGAGCTACACTCCCTTGTGTCAAGCCAATTATAAAAGAAGTCAAACCTCTCCCCTAGAACAAAGACTCCAAAGACAAAGAATTAAAAGAAGTGTCAGTAGATAGGTCTTTCTCTGCCTTCAGTTTAGAAAATAAACTTGAGAAGGTAAAAATCCCAGTTCCCTTAACCGAATTGTTAAAACAACCTGCATATCAGTCCCAGGTCACATCCTTCATGCTACCCCCAGAAGTAATACACATTCGAGACAGTCTAAACTTTCAAGAAGAAATACCTATGGTTGTATTTGGCCCACATGTCGAGGAGTTAGATGCTACGAATCCCCCTTTTCATGTGTCTTTAGTAATACATGACCTGCTGCTGCATAACTGCATGTTAGACTCGGGAGCCTCTCATAACCTTTTGCCCCTTTCGGTCATGGAACAACTAGGACTACAAATCACTCGTCCGTACAAGGACCTTTATTCATTTGACTCCAAGAGAATTAAATTCCTGGGCATGATCAAGGATTTGGTGGTCAATTTGGCTCAGATCCCAGCAAAAAGTGTAGTGATGGACATAGTGGTGGCTGACATTCCAGCTTGCTTTTGCATGCTACTGTCAAGATCTCGGGGGACTAAAATTGGTGGATCAATCAATCTGAACCTGACCTATGCCACTATCCCTATTTTTGGTTGTCAAGAGAGGAGGCTATACAGGGAAACCAGATTTTTCAAGACAGTTACCAAGGCAGATGACTCAGTTAATTCTCTAGTTTATAGCAAGGAGGGATATTTCTCATGTTTAATGCTGGAAGAAGATCAAGAGTATGCTCATGAACCATCATTTTACCAGATCAAGACAGAGAAGTCAATAGAGAGTCCTAAATCAGAAATTTGGACACTTCATTTTGATGGGGCAAACTCCAGGGAAGGTAATGGAGCTGGGGTATTATTGATTTCTCCTGCAGGCCAATGGTTTCCTTTGTCTTTCAAGCTGGAGTATGAAGCCACCAATAATGTGGCTGAGTATGAAGCACTTCTACTGGGGCTGTAGACAGCCAGGAGCATGAACATACAAAGTCTAAAAGTTCTGGGAGATTCAGAACTGGTAGTTAGACAAGTGAAGAATCAGTGCCAAGCCAAACATCCTAGGCTAAGGGCTTATAGGAACGAAGTTTGGTATCTGGTGGAGAACTTCTTCTCGGCATTCAATATCCATTTCATGCCCCGGGAGCAGAATAGGATGGCAGACTCCCTGGCAGTGGCGGCCAGTAATTTTCGTCCACCTCGGAATCCTCTCTTGAGATATGAAATCGAGGTACGTTATCGACCATCAATCCTAGACAATATCAAACATTCGCAAGTGTTTGAAGATGAAGAATAGGTGAAGATATTTTTGGAAATAGTTGGGGAATTTTCCAACATGGAGATTGATACTTGTGAAGAAGAGGAGGTTGGAAACACTTCAGGAGATAAATGGGAAGAAAAGGTGGCTGGCCACAAATTCCTGCAGTTGAAATGAAATGTCATTCCCCGAGGACTAGTGCCCTTAGAAAGGCTATTTAATAAGAATGATGTTCCACTACAGCCAAACAAAGTTGTAGAGGAGAAGCTGGTATAAGATATGAATCTTGGCACTGAGGCTGACCCTAAAATTGTGAAGTTTTCCAAGAAGATCCCGGGGAATATAAACAGCTCTACCAGAAATTATTCTAGTCATATAAAGACGTGTTTGCATGGTCTTATCAAGACCTAAAAAACTTCGATATCAGCATCATGTAGCATAGAATTCCATTGAAGGGAGATGCAAAACCACATAAACAGAAGCTTAGACAGATAAATCCTCTGCTGCTACCCTCGATTGAGAAAGAAATTAAGAAACTGTTGAAGGCCAAAATCATTGTACCATTGAGATATTCCAAGTGGGTAGCAAACCTAGTCCCTGTACGGAAGAAAAAAGGAGAAATAAGGCTATGTGTTGATTTCAGGAATCTGAACAGAGCATCCTTAAATGATAATTATCCACTACCCAAAATGGATCACATCTTGCAGAAAGTGATAGGAGCTTCCCGAATGTCAATGATGGATGGATTCTCTGGGTACAATCAGGTGGCTGTACTACCATAAGATCAAAAGAAGACTGCCTTTAACACTCCATGGGGGACGTTTATGTTTGCCAGGAAGCCTTTTGGGGTTATTAACGCAGGGGCCACTTTTTAGAGGGCCATGGATATTGCTTTTGTCGGAGAGAAAGATAAGTTTGTGGTGGTATATTTGGACGACATTACTGTGTTTTCAAAAGATGATGCAGAGCACATTGAACACTTGTGCAGAACCTTCAATAAGTGCAGAAGGTATGGCCTCTCCCTCAACCCACAGAATTCTTTGTTTGCACTGGAAGAGGGCAAGATTTTGGGGCATATTGTAACCAAAGATGGAGTAAAGATAGACCCTAAGAGAGTAGAAGTCTTAAATGGCATTTCCCTCCCCAGAAATAAAAAGGAAGTTCAGGTGTTCCTAGGCCGAATAAACTTTCTGAGGAGGTTCATCCCTAACTATGCTGATATAGTTAGGCATATAACTGACATGTTGACGAAGAATAATGAGGTAAAGTGGTCACAAGAATCACAAGAGGCCTTTGCCACGATTAAAAAATAATTTGCTGAAGCCCCTGTGCTAGCTGGGCCAGATTATGCCAAACCTTTTATGATCTTTTCCTTTGCATCAACTCATACAGTGGCATGAGTTCTATTGCAGAAAAATGAAGAAGGGTATGAGCAGCCTATTGCCTTCTTCAGTCAGGTGCTTCATGATGCTGAGCTGAAATATAACATATTGGAAAAGCAGGCATATGCTCTGGTGAAATCCCTCAAAGCTTTTCGTATGTATGTCTTGCAGTCCCATGCCACTGTGTTTGTGCCCACAGCAGCTGTTAAGGATATCCTTATCCAGGGAGATAGTGAAGAAAAAAGAGGTAAATGGATCACCAAAATACAGGAGTATGAGCTAGACATCCGCCCTACCAAACTAATCAAGGGACAAGGGTTAGCCAAAATCTTGTTTGAATCAAATTTTCAAGCTCTGGGTATAAATCTATCCATGATGGAAGATGAGGAGTCTGAGAGGAAAGAAGAACCACAGGGAGTAGAGATATATTCCTAGAAGACACATATGAAATACCTCATCAGTCTCTGGTATAAGGAGATAGTGGAATATCTCCTAACACTCAGTTGTCCGCCCAGCTGTGACAAAGATAAATATAGGACATTGAGGTTGAGGTCACAGAAGTATGTGGTTGCAAACGGTCGGCTGTACTATCGATATACCTCAGGAATCCTGCTCCTGTGTCTCACAGAAGAAGAGGTAGAGAGTATAATGGCTGAGTTTCATGAAGGAATCTGTGGGAGCCATTACAGTTGGAGGACTACTGCTCACAAAATCCTGAAGGCTGGATTCTTCTGGCCCAAACTCTTTGGAGATATCTTTGCCTAGGTAAGAGCTTGTGAGAAATGCCAAAGACTTGCTGAAAGAAAGAAGCTAGCACCTCTACCCATGATCCCTGTTCATGTAGATGAACCATTTCAGTAGTGGGGAACTGACTTTATCGGCAAAATACATCCTCCATCAAGTGGTCAGCATAAGTGGATACTAACTGCAACAGATTATTTCACAAAGTGGGTGGAAGCTATACCCACCAGGAATGCAACAGATACTATGGTAATAAAATCCATGGAAGAAAATATCATACCCAGATTTGGCTGCCCTGCCTGGATTGTGATAGACAATGCATAGGCCTTTAAACCTGCAAAGTTTTTCAGCTTCTATCAATGGTATAATATTGCACTAGGTCACTCTACAGCCTATTACACACAAGGAAACGACATGGCAGAGTCTTCAAATAAAATGCTGGTGAGAGAATTTAAGAAGGCTATCAACGAGAACCAGAAAAATTAGGACTCCCAGCTGAAATTCGCTCTGTGGGCTAATAGGATTACCAGCAAGAGAGCAACCAGGAAGTCCCCGTATGAATCAGTATATGGGAGGGCAGCAGTTTTCCCTGTACAGTTAGCATTACCGGTAGCTCGATTCATGTAGGAGGGCCAAGAAGAACCTGATGATGTGACTAGGAGAATCAACGAGCTGGTGGAGCTAGAAGAAACGCGGAATCAGGTAAGTCAGAGGCTGATTGAATATCAGGAGAAAATGAAGGATATTTTTGATCAACATGCCAAGGACAGGAAGTTATGGGTGCGGGATTTAGTGCTCAGATGGGACTTTCGAAGGGCGGATAAAGGGAAACACGGTAAATTTGACCCCCTCTGGTTCGACCCTTTTAAAATTGTCGAGCAAGCGGGCAACAATACTTTCAGGTTGGAAAATTTACAGGGAGATTTGCTTGATGCCCCTATAAATGGTCAGTTCATCAAACCTTACCTCCAATTCTGATTCAGGCTGAGAAAGCCTGGTGTATCATATTGTATATTAGTTTATGTTTTTATCTTTGTTTGAATGATGCATGTGTGCTGATGAATCATGAAGAGGAAAATTAAAAGGATGAAAAAGGTGAAGAGTGATGTCCATACAGAAGACAAAAAGGTGGTGCGAAGTTCTTGACACGCTCATGGATGAACATGCCGTCCCCAGGTAGAGCCAATGTTGATCATTAGTTAACATCAGTCAATTTTTAAGGCAACCCTTGAGTAGTCATATATCAAATGCATGACAGGTGGTGAAATATTAAAAGAATGGTTGAAAGGAAACGACGATAGAACAAGTCACGTGCCTAAAAACAAAGCATATGTTTAGAAAGGGTACAAATATAAAGCAAAAAGGAAAAGGTATAAAGGAAAAAGGTAAAGGACGCAAAACGATATTATTAAAAGGGCTTGTCGCTTTCATAATATGCGTGTGACGGAACTCCCCGTATGGGAAATTCCGAGGGGGTCAAGGAGTGGAAAGGGGACGAGACCCATACCCCCGCGGAGTTATGGTGACATAGCACGGGGCGGACCCAAGTTAAGCGTGATGTGGCAGGGTGGAGCTAAGGTAAGTGTGATGTGGCAGAGTGAAGCGCGGGCCCTAGAGGTCTGTATGTTGTGTATTTAACCAGTCTTATGAAGAATATTTTTCAAGAACCGGATGGCTTATGGAGCAGAAAGGTAAGGTAAGTTTCTAGGTGAGCTAGTACAGAGGCCCATACCAGTATTAAACCCGGCACGCGATGTTCACCTGCTTCCAGCTGACACCCAATCCCTATACGCCGCGTGCTCCACAGTCAGTGTCCTTACGACACTTACCCCATTTATTTCACCTCTCAGCCTTTTACCTCATAACTTTCAGTCTTAGATAACAGCCCTCCCGTATTTTACTGCAGTAAAATTTATAGGTCTTCCAACTACTGTATAAAATAAGTGGGAGCTAGTGCCAGGTCTACCCGGTCACTGTTAGTACCCCCGCGTCGTTTTCCCAAGAAAATTCATACTTCAAAAGTACTTCGTCCCTCATATTCCCTCTGCTTTCCTTTCTTTTTTAAAAAGTTTTGTATGTCAGTCATGGGAAGGGGCACACCCCAGAAAACTGAACCAGAAACTCCTCAGGTCCGTGAAACCAGAAACCCTCCCGGGTTCGAGCCCTTCATTGACCTGCAAGCCAAAATCTGTGATCCCCAATACCCTTTTCCCATCAGAAGTATAAATCCTGAGCTTTTTAGGCGACATGTCGAGAATAGGGATCGATATCGGGTGGTTGTATTAGGTTTATATCATCAGATTACCCCCCCAGTTTACCCGGTGGTCGATTTTATTTGCTGGCTCAGGGATGCCTATGATGAGTGTCGAGGCACATTTACCTCGGCTCAGGGGAATAAGATTTTTTTTCTTTCTCCCAACATCATCAGGAAACCCCTCCACTTTCCTACCAGCGCCATCTATACCAGTTTCAATGAAATAGCTTTAACTTCCCAGTTCACTAAATTTCCATGGGAGTAGCAAGAAGACTTCATTTCCTCTATAACCAGCAACCAGGCTACGTCTCTTCCTTCTGTAGAGCCTTTCCCGTTGAGTCTGTTCAAATAAGAAGTATAGCCCATCCTAGCCCTCATCGCAGGTCTTCTAGGTGTGAGCGGTTTGGGGGAAGTTTCCATGGCATGTGTTTATTTCTTGTGGTTAATGTCTCAAAAGGGCATAGTTCTGGATATCCCTGGTTTCTTGGCTGCTAACATTCAGACCCAGTTCCAAGAGCTTTCAGAAACTGGTCACTTCCGCTTTTGTTCGATGGTCTTCTACCTCTTCTTATATCAGCATCCTGATAAGTTCTAGGGTTTGGGTTTAGATAGGATATACGAGGTAAACTCTCAACCCCGACCAGTCTTTGACTAGAGCTTTGCAGTGCGCCAATTAACAAACGGGGTGGGTTATTCTATATTTCTAAATGAGTTCATGCCTATTGTCTACACTATCATCCATGACTCCCCCTCGCCCAGGGTTTTTCCTGAAATGAAGAGCTGGCTACAAGCTAATAAAACCCAGAGCACTAGGGATTGGTATCTATTTGAAAATTATACTGAAATTCAGGTCTATGGAGCCGATGCCCCCCCTTACTAGCTGCCTGTGTTTCCTTCTCGATGAGTTTACACTCTGGAGTATATTTGGCAGACTCTCAAATCTGACCAACTCGAATTTGTCCCTGCTAAGAAGGTCTTCATCCTGAAACTCCCTATCACTATTGGCCTGTTTATTGTAAATGCAAGACACACCCTTCCTATTGTTGAGAAGTTGTTGCAAGGCATGGACTTAAGACAGGGGAAGACTTGGGCCTATGATCCCCGGGGGATTATCTCTAATAGAAGAAGGAGTAACAAGTCTACTCCTTGTACACATGAGTCGAGACCGTTTATAGAGTGGAGGTCTAATCTTGAAACTTGGCCTTTGATTTCGCAAATGGAGACAAATTCATCTACCACAGGGGAAGAAGGAGAAGCCAAAAGAGGCCAAGAAGAAGAAGTTGGACACTCAAGAACAAGTTCCCCCCTCCGCAAAAAGTAGAAAACAGTCTCAAGCGAGGCAGAGGTCATAGGGAAAGAACAATTTCTTGAGCCATTTGTACCATACGGCCAATTGGACGGAAGCAAAGCGGGGCTTAAATTTCTGAGAGATAGTATCACCTCCTCCGACTACTCTGAGGTCTCACTGGCAGTTGGCGATAATGCTTCACCAATTGTAATTGAAAGGAGTCAGAAAAACAGAGTGATCAGGGACAAGTACAAGGCCGCACTGGAAGGTTATGTGGAAAAATATCATACCAGGGTTTCAACTTCCATGAATGTGGACACAAAACATCTGGTATTGTCCATGGTTGAGGCCATCTTGGATCCTAATGCAGGTACCACTAGTTATAGGGTGCTTGAGTATGCAATTGACATGGCCAAGGTACCAGCCCTTAACAAATGCAACCTATTCCAGGTGGTTGGGGACATGCTGAAGGATGAGGTAATGAGGCTCACCATCACACTGAAGAAGCTGGAGACTAAGCATGAACGGGTGAGGGCGACCCTAAAAAATGAACAGGCCAATTCCCGCACCCACGCAAATCAAATACGCGACTTCATGGAGTCGATCAAATGAAAGGAAACTGGAGACTCCAACCCGCAGGGCTATGTGATAGATCAATTACAGAAGGAGGTTGCATCATTGAAATGCAAGGTCATCATATCGACATCCCACCATGTTCAGACGGCTGAATTGGCACAGGCGGAGAAAGAAAAAGTAGACTTGGTCGATTCACTGGCGAAGGAGAAAGAGGAAAAAGAAAAAATGGCAGAGACAATAACTATTCTTCAGGGCAAGCTGACGAAGCTGCAAACAACTTGGGACATGCACAGTTGTGTGCCAACTACCACTCAATCAGAGACTAGTTCGTTGTCTGAGCAGCTAACTACAGCAAAAGCTGCAAATGATGTACTAGAAAAGTAGGCTTCCACCGCGAGGCAGAGAATCACCGAGTTGGAAACCTCTTTGGCTAAGAATACCAGAAAAATATAGATATTGCAGAAGGAGATCGAGCAGGAAAAGAAGGCAAGAGCTAACTAGAAGAAAACCATCACTGACCTCAATAGCCGCCTGAAGGGTAATATCACCCTCAGTGATGCGAGAAGGATAATTTGGTCAGAGATAATCTTGGCGATGACAAAACAGTGGGGTTTCCTGAAAATTATTGGGGAAACCAAATCTGTTGTACTCTATCTCAATAGGAAATTTCAGGAGGCAGACCTCAACTTATCTAGTAGAGCCCAGCACGCCAGAAGCTACATTTCTTTCTTGAAAGAGTTGGAATCTGATGAGGTGGAGAAGCATGGCATACCAAGTCGGTTCATGGAGGCCTTTGAATGCCAGAAAATCATCGACAAGGAGGTGGCCCAAGTTATAGCTTCGAGAGCCCTGCAACAGGTGGCAGCAAATGTGGATCGGTTCGATGCAGTTTGGGCCGAGATTACAACAGCCGGACTTCCATATTGCTGGGACGCAACCACTCCTTCCATGCTACGGCCGTTAACATAATATAAAGCACGTCTCTAGGAAGAAAGAGACCGGACAGACATCTTGTCAAATAAAACCGCTCGGTTAAAAGCTGAGCAAATTGTTTCATTCCTCTGCCAAGAATTCATTCTCCTTCATCTGATAAAACAAAAGATCCCCACCGAGGCAGGTTTCAATGTCCTCACGGAGGCCTATATCAAGGTGGAAGGATTCGCCGCGATGCCTGAACCTTCAGCAGAAAGCCAGTAAAGATGCACTCAGTTCGCCAGCCAGATCGCCAACTCGTCAGCAAATGTTCCACCACCAGTGTCAACGACTACCTCAACCCCTTCTCATCAGTGAAATACTGTCAACTCATGATTCGGCCCTAGTGGCCTTTTTACTTTTTACTTTAGTTAATTACTTTTAAGTTTCAAGTGGAATTTATGTTCCACTCCATCATTTTACCTTTTTACCAGACTGTTGTTTAATATTTTTCTTCAAAACGGCCGAGTGCCTACCTGTAAATGATGAGAGGCCTTTATTCCTCATCATAATTTTTGGTTATTTTGATAAGGACCTCTAACAAATTCTTGGTATGCGAGGAAGATATTTTTCCAAAAATATCTTCTCGCTCATGTACTGAGGTCTCTATATAAGCAAGATCTGAAGAGAAAAACAGGTTCCAGATTTTCAAAAGAATTTTGCTGTGAAAGAATTGTTGTATGCTTTTTGTTGAAATATTAATAGAAATGCGAAGAGCCCGTTGGGTCTCAGCAAGAAGGAGTTTTACTTTAAAGTGAGGATTCTGGTCTTAACGTTTTATAGTGTGTAACCTTTCCTTATGTGATGTTGTTTTACTGTTCATTTCGCTGCTTCCACTTCTTTTATATCATGTTCTGGAATGCGAGTGGCTCACTAGTTTTAGTATAAATTTATCATACTGATACTTATATTAAGCTGGTCAAGCACTTTAAATATGGCTCAGGCAAGGTATGTTGTCTCACTTATCACTTCACTCATTATTCCTCTACATTAAATGCTGTGAGATGTTATTCTTTCAAAGCTATTGACATGTATGGATTCTTATCATTTTAATCCCATCTCATGCTCAGATATGTTTATGGAATTCCCTCTCATTAGTAGTTAATATCCTTTCTATACTTTCTACGCAGCAAGCTTCATTAAATTTTAAATCTCTGTAAAGAATTTTAGAACCCAGCCCACCTTAAATAAACTTGTCTTTAAGCTGTCTAATGCATTTATATTAAGGACTCACTCCTTGCCTCTACAACATCCTGTTATTTTGCTGACTCTAAGAATATTCTGGTTCCATTTATATTACACCTCTTTGAAAAAGTTGAAGTAGCAAAGAGCCTCATGCTGTTAAAATGTCTCAAACTATATCTTAAGCTCCTTACTGTATAAGATTTCCTAGGCACTGGTCTTCCACAACTCAAGGTTGTCTCTAGGATCGACAACACCTTGGACATAATTTTAATTTCATGATTACATTGCTTGATTGGATGATGATTTTTAAGATTCATACCCACTTAGACATTCAACATAATTTCATGCTCATCATCACATTGCTCCATTGGTAGATGATTTTTGAGATCCATACCTATAGGAGATAAAAGTCCTATTATTTTCCTCACATCATTAAGACCTATCAATTGTATTCTTTATTGTGATGACCTTTTTCTTTCATGATACTTTCTTCGTTCTTCTTCCCCATCATCCACATTCTGCCTTTGTTATTCAAACCTTTTTCTTTCTTGATCCTTACTTCATTCTTCTTCCCTCTCATCCTCATTTTTCCTTTTTTTTTTAGTATCTTTCTTTAATGATCCTTCCTTCGTTGTTCTTCTCTTTTATCATCGGTCATTTGTTTCTTTCTCAATCATTGTTGCTCATTTTTTTCTATCCTTTCTTGCTTTGTTTCCATATCAATTAGTTCTCCCATGTGATTTTCTTCTCGTGTTCTTGGTCTTTGTACACTTCTTATTTCTTCAATTTTGTTATTATTCATTTCTCCATTACTAGCACTCATCATATTATATTCCTATACAAAAAAGCAAACTTATAAGCTATATATATATATAAGTAATGAGAAAACCAAATCTATATTTTTTAATGAGAAAATAAATCATACTAAAACTATATTTATAGCATCAATAATGATCCAACTACTTGTGATAATAAGAACAATGAACAAAAGAAATATTAATAATAAGTAAATTATTCAAATTAAAGTAAATTTATAATAATTTTTAATTTTTTATATTTTTTAAAGCTTGGTAGGACTACATCTTCAACATGTCCAATATATCACCCCGATTTGAGCAGGGAATTGAACCAATGACTTTAAATCAAGGACTCTCTTAACAAAGCACCCAATCACCATACCCCATCAAAAATAAAAATATTTTTTATTAAATCTAAAAATAATAATTAAAATCATTTCCAACAATTCTTAATTATCACATATATTTTATAAAAAATATATATATTAATTTTTTTTTTCAATATTAACCTACATTTCTATATATGTGTGAGAAGAAAATTTTATCAAATTTTTAAATAGGCTCAAAATTCAAACATATTTTAAAATAAAGTTATATTAAAATTTACATATTTTTTAAAATAAAGTTATACTAAAATCTACAATCAACCTACTTTCATATTTTTTTAAATGAAATCGGACCTGGACTTTTTCAATAAGTTGAAAACTGTGAATAGATTTATGGAGCTTGAATTATTTTGGGAAAAATGTATATTATAATTGAAGTTTTTATTTTCAACAGTCTGCTCAAACTAATGCGGAATTCTATAGCAGATTAAGGAAGGCAGATTGGCAGATTTTGGACATCTCTGACGGCTCATGCAGCCTTTTGCAGTTCACTTAAGATTGTCTCAACGGTAGGGCCAAAGGTTGAAAACAATTCAAAATCAATTAACCACTACTCTTGAGAGGACAAAAACAGATGGACTGAGAATATTGAATAACCTTCACAACATGCACGTGTACCTGGAAATAAGTAGAAACAACATAATTTATTCACCTTTTAGCTTTGTGTGGTATAAAATATTTGGAATATACAGTAGTATGAGAATTATCGTTCACTTTTTGTAGTATTCCAGAAGATTTTTGACAATGTCGATGTACAAACGAACGAATACCACTAGAATACATAAATAATCTTGTACGTTTATGTGAATCATTTGAGATGCTAATCCTTACTGCTCATATCATTCTCTTTTTTTAACAATATAAAACCCGATGAATGTTATTGGTGAAAGCAAGACATTAGTTGTAAATCTATGATTCTCCTATGTACAGATGAAAACATCTGGAATAATTAGAGATGGGTTGTACCTCTACGGGAATCAAATAGAGGTTCAAATTCCTATGACTCGTACCATTCAATCAGTGGAAGGGAAGGAAATATAACCGCATTGTTCAGGAATAATCTGGAAACGAGTTTCTAGGTTTCGGACAATTTTTTATTAAAAAAAAATTAATAAAAAATATTAGTAAACCTAATATCGTTGTACCTTATTGAAACTGGCATATCAATTAATATAATATGTGGAACCAAATCCGAATGGTATTCTTTAGATCACAGTGTCGACCAAATTCGATGAATATGATTTCGTCACCTTTGAATTTGGAAAAATGACATACATTTTTTACTGCGGGTTTCTATTATATTGAACACATTATTTACTGCGGATTTCTATTATATTGAACTTTCCTTGTAAGTGGAGAGCAACACCAATCTAGCCAGTGCGATGAATCTCTCACGGATTTTGTTGTGATAACGACTCATAACTAATATCGAAAGAATTATGTTGATGCATTCTTAACTGTTTATTTATATCATTATGTAAGTAATTATTTAAGTTGATATCCTTTAGATTTAGTTTAGATTTAGTTTTTAGTTTATTTATTTTATTTTATTTTTATTTTTTTCAATTAGTAAAATTTCAATTGAATGGACAAACTTATACATCTCTCTTATACTGGGTTGTATAATGAATTTCTGTGAGCAATAACTAAAATTGTAAAAACATTACAACTAAAATTGTTATAAGATTGTATTAGGAAACATCCCAATAGAAGTATAGAGAATTTCTGTAAAATTATGATAAATATCTTCAATATTGTTCTTATTTATTAAGCCATTGAAGTCATTATTTAAATCCTTTAAGAAAAAAATCAACTTTATTTTTGTGAAAGATTAAGAACTTTGGTTATCAAAATTCTCTTCAAAGGGGTTTTGTGCATAGAAAAGTTTAGAGTTAGGGTTAAAGTTCTATGATCAAAATATGATATATATTCATTTAAGATGTGAAAATTTACTAAATATCTGGTTTTATAGAAGGATATTAAGTATCACATAATTTATGACATTTCCCCAAACTTATGCATATGGCTCACCTAATTAGGTATTGACCACCTCATTATACCATTTCAAATTATTAGATCCTCAGACTGTAGGGCATCATTATCCTGGTACCAAACAGATTTTGAACCAAGTATTTTGAGTTTAATTTGTATATGTTGTCTAAAACAAGGTCCTCATATAGTCATAAAACATTAGGGTTAAAATGATTGCTTAAATTAATAGTTGTATTAGTTGTTCTTCTAGCATGAAAGTCTTTTAACAAGATGACATTGTCTTCATTTATCAAACTATAAATATCGTGTTTCTAGCCATTGTGAGGACAATATTAACAATTTCTTTTCTTATAGAAAAAATTATTAATGTGCAAGAAATAGCATAATGGACATATATTAATTGAAAGGGTTGTTCTTGTTAAGTGTACTATGATGAAAACTATTCTTTTTATGTAACAAATTATGCCTCTAATTCTTATACAATGGGATCTCTTGTTCTAGAGAAACCATAAGAGAAATTATTTATGCTAGAGACCTTAGATTCTTCATACCATCAATTTTAAATAAACAATGTAATATCAATTTCACTCAAAGTCCAACTTAGTGTTTGTCCTTTAATTCATGAAAAATCGTGATATTTCTACTAGGTAAATCAAAGTGTCCCAAATCCATATTTATTATTATACTTTTTATCTTTATGCTTAAAAATAAATTTCTTTTACTTCCCAACTTCTTTTACCTTCTAAATTTTCTTCCCTAAATAAGATTGATATTACAAATCTTATAAAATAAGGTCTTCATTTATAGATATTCTTGACTCTTTTAAATTCAAATTTTGAGTAAATATTTCATATTTATGGTTATTACAATTTTTTTAACATGAATTAACTTATTTCTATGCTTAAACATAAAGTTTTAATATGTAAAAAAAAAAAATATTGTGCTTCTCCCTCGCCTAGCACTAATGTGTCATAATTTCATTCCTTTTTAAGTCAAAAATTTTGATGTCTAATACTCTTTTCATTAGTGTATGACTAAATCTATTAATTAGTCATTTTCCTCTTTCATGAGTTTCACATTAAATTTACCTTCCAAACTATTTCGATTCGAAATGTTATTTATCTGTTGTTTAAACTCTTCACTTATATTCCTTAAACTAAAATTTTAAAACTTATTTTCTTTTTATTTTCACTTATATTCCTTGTTTTCTTGGATTTTTTTTTTCTATTTTTATTACTTTAATATTCAAATTATTTAAGATCATATTGTTATTTATCATTTTTTTAATTTTTTATTTATATTCTTTAAATTAAAATTTTACAAATTATTGGTTTTTCATTTTTAAATTTATTCTCATTTTTTTAATATTAATTTAATATTCATTTCTGCAACATAAAAACTTAATATTTTAGATTCCAAAAACTCAATATTTTATTTTTCATTTGTTTTTAAAAAACAAACTTTATTTCACACCTCCTTAATTTTAATGAAAAATTTAGTAATTGGTTTATTTATATTTAAATATTTTTGGGAACATACACACTACCAAAATAATTTAGCAGCATAGTACTTACATTTTTTATAGTTAATCATTGAAGTAGTGTAGACTATGTGATTTTTCATTATTTTAGAATGCTTTGTTCCCCACTCTTGCATCTACGCACTCTGTGCAATGTAAGCTTCCTTTGCACCTCCACACTTTGAAGAAACCTTATTTCATAATGAAAGCTTCGGTCACAAATAATATCCTTACATCACATTTTCCAACCATGTCAATTGCGGAGGTGCTTAGGAAGCATAATGAAATCTTTCTCTGCACCTCCACAATAATTTCTTTCTTATGGCTGGTCATGCTCACAAATTGTCCTTTTCTTTATATCTATTTTTTGGCAGTATTTGTGGCTCTTTATTATGGGAAGAGGCAAAGATAATGTGTATTTCGATATAAAAATATTGTAAACATAAAAACTATTCAACTTTCAACTCTAGAAACAATTTTTTGTCTCTATAATCTATGATGAGTTTATATGTCATGAACTCACCATACTTGCAGGATAATAAGTCATATGTTATTATTGATGTGAGATGGTTTTAGTGTAACAAAGTGCATAGGTGTGGGATTGTGTAGGAAGCACAATGAAAGCTTCCTTTGGACCTATGTGATGCATTGTTTGTTACGGCTAACCATGCTCATAAAAAAACCATCGGTTTATATCTGGTGTTTGACACTGGTTGTGGCTCTTTACTCTAGGAAGTTGTAAAGATAATATCAATTTCGGTATAAAAATTTTATAAACAGGAAGATTGTTATTTTCAACTCCATAAAAAAAATAGTTTCCTCTATTAACTATGATGAGTTTATACTATACTTGTACGACAATAATTGATATGTCATTATTGATGTGAGATGGTTTTAGTGTAGCAAAAAGCACAAGTGTAGGAGTGTGGAGGAAGCATAATGAAAGCTTCATCCACACCTATTCAATGCATTGTTTCTTATGGTTGACCATACTTAATAAATTTCCTTCAGTTTATATCCAATGTTTGGCAAGAGTTATGGATATTTTATATGGGAAGAGGTAGAGATAATTCCCATCATGGAAGGAAGGGGAGAGTTATCCTTGCCATCAAAAGGAAAAGCATATTTTGGACCTTTTTGGCATGTTCAAATCTCTATAATTTGTACATGCCTTCTCTTAGCCTCCAAAATTTCCGAAGGCTAAAAGGATATTGATGGAGGTAACCTCAAACCAAGATTTTAGTTTGGTAGCTAACCCTACCAAACCAGAGAGGGATCTCTCTATGAAAAACACAACCAAGGATCTGACTAGTGAAAGAGTGGGATTTAGGCTAGATAGCTCAGCTCTAGGGTTTTTAAATATTTAGGGTTTTTCTGCTATATGAGGGATGAAAATGAGGTAACTAAGTCAAATTATGAGAGGCACAACTGCAAGAGTTATGGAGGAGAAAGATATCTATGTTTTTGTGATGGGTAGGATTTTTTCGATGTAGTGTAGGGTTTGAAAGAGAAAGAAGATCTTAATAAGCATGTGCACCATGAATTTATTAATTGAGAAATAAAATTACACAAAATGACATTCCTAACAAAATAGAGTTTTCATGAAAATAATTATTCCTATAAACTTCTTAGGAAAATCATTTAATAAGGAAGATTGGAAAGGAGACATGTATATCATTCATATAAAGTTATAACAAAGAGAAAGTAACATCACAAACTCACAACACAAGAATTCATGAATAATAGGTGCGACTGGTCCTTTGATTTCCTGTATAAAAAGATAAAGTACAAGCTACAAGATTTCCACCCTCTAATGCACAACCTTTTTTTTCTATGAAAAACACATACGTATGGACAAAAAAATATTTCCCCTCTCTCACGGGTTGAATCCTATAGTGGAGGAATAGTTTACATGAATTCATCAAAAAAAACCTGATGACTAGGGAAGTTAACAAACACTCCTCACAATAGAAAAATTGATACATTTGACCTTGAAAAGAATTTACAAGCATGAATCTACCTCATTTTCACTTTAACAAGCATATTTAGCATTTATTACATCATGATAACATCATAAATGAATAATTACATTAAGAGAAACTCAATTTGACTGACAAAACTGAGAAAATAGGCTTCCAGGAAAAGGCATAGTGAATTGAGATGAAAGTGTACTGTGAGAGGAGAAAACGTAGTGTGCGAGGTGTAAGAGGATTTTGGAGGAGTTCCCATGCTCCAAATCCAGATCTGAAAGATGTTGGAGAAATATTTTCCTATATACTACACCATGGAAACCTCAAATGCTGAAAATAACTACTTCAAGACCTATAAAACTCAATTATCCCACAACTACTCGAAAAACGCAGCGTCCCTTTGAAAAAATAGGTAAAAAGGTGATTTTTTGGTATTTTTTTACCTTTTGACCCACTAGAATGTGTTGAAATGGATCTCCCAATAGCTAAAGTCAATGTACAGGTCAAAATCAATCCATAAATGCAAAAAAAATTCCATTTTGATGCCCCCCAAAAAAATGGAGTGTGAGGCTCTTTACCTTTTTGGACCAAAATTTGTGTAAAATTGCGAAAATGCCCAAAAACTTCTAAATTTGTGAAAAATTTTCCAAATTTGCTCAAAAACATTCCAAAATTTCTCCTTGAAGTCAAATAAGGATGTTTTAGGCCATGAGAGAAGCCTCAGCTAACAAATCAAACATATGCTTCTATTTTCACCTCATTAGGGTTTCTTTGATCTTCTTCTTCAACTACTTGATTCTTACTTGAGAAACCTAATTTCTTGTGTAGCAATACATGGAAATGTGTATTTTCATGTTATTGTTACTATTTCCCTTCTTAAGAACCATTTCCATGTGGAAATTCACTCTATCAAGCCATCCTACCTTGTATTTTTCAATTTCTACCAAGATGAGCTCATCAACTATCATTTGAGTTCTTGGTGGAGATGCTTCTTTCTGTTTCTCAAGTGCCCTCTTGAGGCCTCTTTTCCTTGGTATCTTTCTTCTAACCTGTTCTTCCTAATCATCTGAATCCTCAATATCAACTATTTATTTACCCTTTACATCTTATTTTTTCAAATGAACCTTCGGCTTATTCAAGAGTAGTTTATTTACCTTTAATTTCATATTCTCTTATTGGAAGAATGAAACCAAAAATTTGGCCTTTGAAAAGCTCTCTCTAAGTTCTATGATCTTAGAATCCTCCTCCATGATGATTTGTTCGAGTTTTTTATTCTATTCATTCACCTCCAAGTCTTCCATGTCAGTGTCAACATGGAATGGCTCCTCACCTTGCAATGGTGTTTGACGTTGTGATGATTTTTCTTGCTCACCTAATATAGGCTTGGACCTTTCAACAATACTTTGAACAAATACAAGCATATTTCCTCTTTGATATTTCTGAGTTACCTTAGCCCTAGGTGTCCTCTTAACTTAAATTATACTAGATGAGCCAACCTCCTTTGGCTTGGATGGTGCTCATGGTGTTCTTTGGCTAGTAGGTTTGACTAGCAAGGGGAAAAAAGACAGTGGACTGAATGAATGTCTCCCAATATATTTTCATCTGTGTAAGCTGGTGTAAGACAATGATTTTGACGAGGCCATGGTGGAAAATACTAGCTTGGTGATCACCCTCTTTATGTTGCACTTTCTCTACCATTTTAGCCAAGATTTTGTAGAGATAATAAACTAGGTTGAGAGTTTTTACACCTGTGAAAATGCATCAAAAATATGACATGATATTTGTACAACTTTGAGAATCTACCCTCACATGTGAAATACCTCATTATGACCTTCAAAAATCGAGAAACGTTTTCAAGCAACTGTCCAAAAGGAAAAAAATTATTGATGGCATCTTTGTAATGACTTTTAATGTAAGCTCTGTAATTTTGAATGTCCAATTCTGAGTTCTTGAACCATTTTTATCCACTGTTTCGTATCCCTATAGATGTGGCTATGGCCTCAATTGAAATTGTAAAACTCACTCCTACAATGGTGACCTTCTCTCTCATAAGTTTTGTGGAAAACAATCTTGATAACTTGGCATGATATCCCACTTCTTGGATTTGCTCACAAAACCCTAAACATACTACATTTTGAAAACATTGTTTGGCCAATGATGAAGACATCAACTCTTGAGTGTTAAGTGGCTCAAACCTTGACACTTTTCCTCCTTTGTTGTATGGTTTCTTTCCTACCTCCATCGTTTACAATTGCAAAGAAAAACCCGAGTGAAATAAAGGTAAGTAGTTGATGGTAAGGGATTAGAGAGAATATATGTGGGTCAGAAAATTTTGGGCGGTAGATAGGTGTATTGGGAAGCTTAGGGAGGTGGATAATGACAAAACGAGTGTAGGGATTAGTGTAGGGAATTAAAACATAGGCCTAACCCTAAAATGACCCATAAACATGATGTAGGAGCTAGGGTTAGGTGTAGGGGTTAGGAAAATGAGGGTGAGAGGGTTGTGGGAAATGTATTTGGGTGTCGGGAAGGGTAGAATATGTATTGAATTAGGTATTTTTGCTTGCAATTCAAACTATGGAGCTCACCACAAAAAACATAGCGTGGGTACTGTGGGAGGGTTTTCCCACTGAAACGATGAAATAAATGCTAATAGGAGGTGGAAAGAGCTTGAACTTACTTGTAAACAGGATGATGGAACCTTCAATTACCATTGAAAACCCTTGAAGATGAATTTTTCTCCTCTAGAAGAAAAAACTTCGTGAAGGGTAAAAAATGCAGCATAGGAGCTCAAAACGCAGTGTGGTTGCCTGGAGAGGTTTTCAATCACCTTTTTAGATTGTCCTTCGATGCTTGCTATGCTAAGAGAGTATTTGTTGATCTTCTGTAACCCTAACCTTTAGAATTCACTCTAAAACACATGCCTCTTAATGATGAGGGTATGCCAATATTGATTATGAAACATTAGTCTACTTAGGGTTGTTGATGAAATATAAAAATCATATTCTTTTTTTTATGTTTATTTTTTGGTATTGTTATGATATAAACCATAGTACTTTAGGGTCTGTTTTTAATGTATAATTTATGTATTGAAACCCTATATCTTTAAAGTTTGATGAATTAGGGTGTCTGAGAAAACCCACTGCAATATCTATAGTAATATCCTAAGAATGAGACCCTACATGTATATTCATCCAATTGAACCCCTATTTTGGATCAAAATTGTTATATATTTGAGTTTGATGTATTGTTGTTTGTGTCCTCGGTCTACCTAATACATGAATATTGATATAAAATTCTAGTACGTGATAATGAGATCCTAGATATGTATATGTGAGTATGTTGACCTTATTGTTGATACTCATGTTTTAGTGTGTGAAATATAGGGTTTGTAACAAAACCCTAGTGGAAGATTTATATTCTACGATGTGATGATATTTTTTATTTTTGTTGATAAATGTTAGGGTTTGCAACAAACCCTATTAGAGTCGGACATGTGATTCTAAAATCATATTGTTGGAATATTAGTATAATTATTATTTGATTGAATTTCATGAAGTAGAGGGTTTGTAACAAAACCATACTAAGAGGTTGAAGTACAGTATGTGTCTCTTTTTTATTATGAACACAAATAATTTTAGGTGTTTGATGTATAAATAATTTGATTATTTTGATGCTTCCATTATATTGACATAAATTTTGTATAGTTAACTTCATGCTTCTCTATATTTGCATTTGGTTTTACTTGCTATTAAAGTTTTGCAGGTACAAAATCCTCAAGATGATGAAGATGTTCATAAGCATGATGATGGAATTTATATGAATAATGATGATCAATATGACCTCGATACCATAAGAAATAAATAAATCCTTGAAGTGATAAAGTTTCTCTCATATTATGAAACTATTGATCTCCCTATGTTGAGGGGGAAACTAGGTAGAAGAAATGGTATAGCTTCCTAGTTGAGAGGGAGGGCATATTATGATAGTGAATACCATGAAGTAAAAATAGAACCAAATGAATGAAAATATTACATATAAAGGTTCGTGATTCAAGAAGACTTGATAAGTATCAAGGTTGCATTTGGTTTTGTGGAAGAAGTGAAAGAAGTAAGATTCTAGATAACTTAATGAAGACATTAGGAGCATCCGAATGATTGAGGACCCCAAACATTTGTTTTTACTTGTATATATATTTGAAATTATTACTTATTTGGTTTTGTGTTTCTACATGTAGACATCTCTATAAAAAGGTTTAACACTTTGGAATCATGATTGGACAAATGGATATATATGATTTAGTTTGATAAGGAGAAATGAAGCATCTAAGCACAAGATTCTTGGGAAGACATAAGGTCGACCCATGTGTTGATGTCTAGATCTCGAAGAGGGAGGGTGGAATTGGTCATTCATCTAAAAAATTGGATACACACCTAGGTCCCTAGGTTGGTGGTAGAACTTAAAAGCCTGATTGTACATGGAGTTGGCTAAATCATGAATCCCCTTAGTCCCACCCAGAGAGTATACTCTGGTCAAGTATCTAGTATGAAACACTGAGTGTCCTAGAACTCTCTCTAGTTATTTTTGAGATCCTCTATGTACATCTATGTATTTTTATTATAATTCCTCCCTAGTTAATAGGGAGTGTTGAAGAATGTAATGAGTATCAGTCTTCATAATTATACTTGAGTTATGATGTAATGTGTTTTTCAAAAGAAAGAAAAATAAATTTTGTTACTAAAGAAATTGAACTATTGAAACTTGGGTTTCATGCTTGGGTCAATTGTTTTTAGGTCAAAACCTCCATTAAAGGCTTCCTGGGTTTATGTCAAGTTTCCTTATCCATATCATAATGTAAAAGACCTTATTCAACTTTATTCATCAATAAATAAAATTATTTTATTTTGAAATAGGTCAATTAGGCCTCCTCGACCAAGTTGGCCTCAAGAAAGGACAAGTAAGCCTCAACAAGGGAGTTTGACCTCCCAGATTCACTATATATTGGATCAACTTGTCTCATTTGGAAGCACATCGCTCACAAGTTCGAATTGCAGTAGTTGGAAGTAGCAAAAAGTTCAAGATTCAAGGAGGAAGAAGGAGAAGGCTAGTGAAGGAGAAGGAGGTTGTTATATAGATAAAGAAGTCACAATTTTCTCTTTTTTTGTCTCACACGTGTGAAGGAACTAAAGTTGCAGAAGGGCTAAAATTGTAGTCTTGAAGCTAGGTCGAAATTCTGATGCAATAGGGTCAAAAATTTGTCCATGATGTAATATTCAAGCAGTGTTGATGCAATATTGATAAACTTGATCCTTGAAGGTTGAAATAACAGTTTGAGGGATGACTTGGTGAAGGAGGAAGGTTTTTTCATTTACAGTCTTGGTATATCTAAATTTTAATCTACTGAAGGAAGAGTTTTGACTGGGTTTTCCCCTATAAATTGATTTTATCCCTGGCTGAGTGCCTACATATGGTGTCCATGTTATTCATGTTATTTCTTTGATGATTGCTTGATGAGAAGAACATAAAGAATCTAATAAGAAAATAATGAAATCACAAGTAATTATCAACATAAGTAATTATCACAAGGAAATATACCTATTATATTTATTAGTTATTTCATAAGCCATTCTTGCTTCTAACAAGAGCTACGCGGGTAACTAAATTGGGATTTGCATCAATATTTGGCTTTTGTACTAGTGGAAAAGGGACCGTTTACTGAGTCAAAGGTTATAGCGTTGGTGGTTAGTTTGTCATCAATTCTACTACTAGTTGTGATCCCAGGAAAAGTTATAGTGGGTAATCCATTGATGAAACACTGCATCGATGGGCTGGAACACAATCACATGTTGGAACAAATATCCTCGTAACAACATAACAATGACACAAAAAACTCACAATGTCAAATACCCATTTTAGCTCTTTTTTTAAGCTTCCATAGTTATAGGCCCTATGTATCTTATTCTATGATTCAAAGTGCTTCAGGTTGGATTATGGACACAATAACTTTAAATTTTAATCTATTTTCATAAATTAAATTTGGACTTAGATCCATTCATCCTTTTTAATTATTTTTTCTATGTCTTATGATCTCTAGGATTGTTTATTGTTTGTGCTTTCCTTAAGCAAAGTATTTTTTTGTGACTTCTAGGTGGGATTTACTATACAAAATTTTCCATTATTGGATTATATAATTTTTTTCATTGATGAATGTCATCGTTCGATAATATTACTACCAGTGAATATAGTTATATTATTAAGGTTTAATATCCCATGAATCCTTTCTATTGCCACTTGTTAAATCACCCATGTATCTTATAGTTTACATGCATAACTGGTAACATCCACATGGGATGGAATTAATTAATTCATCGCGTGTTCATCCAGCCCACCTAGCCTAATGGGTGTTAGCGATACGACCATGCCCATGTGAATTACACATTCCAAATTTACTTTAAATAGGGATAGTGGTTATCAAATACTTGTAATTGAATGATTATAATTACTCATGAGTAACCTTAAGGTATTTTATCCAACCCTTCTAAAGTTTCATTTTCATTTTCTCCTCCTGGAAGTCACTAGCGTCGCTCTATAGTAACCCTGACTAGTTAAAATATTTCTTCTTGCTCTACCCTGTGGTCAGCTACCCTTTCATAGAAGGGATAAAATTTCAGCTGTTTCATCTCCTCCTCATTGTCGTGTGTCTATGTTACAGTTCCAAACACCTAAAATTTCCCAATTAAATCGGTATTGTCGCACAATAGAATGGTCATTTCATTTTCTTTATTTAGATTAACTTTGTAATGTGCAGTTTTTCACTCTTCCCTTTGTACTAGAAGTTTCATGATTCTAGTCTTGGTGACTTTGAGATTGTATTTGGCCCTAAAGGTAAAATTAGGCTTACCTTGATAGTTCATTTATTTTTTTAGATTTATGTCCCATGGTAATTATTACTATTATTTTTCTTGGTGTCAAATGTTGTTCCAATGTAGGTGGACTTGAGATGCCCACCTACTTATCATATGTGAGAATTTATTATATGGTTATTTTATTTTATGGTTATCAATCAGTTTTTGGGATTAACGCTCTAGTAAAAACCCTAAATGTGCCTCTCAAATTTCCCTACAGGTAACTAAGAGAGTTGGGGAAATCCTTTTATGACTTTGGCACAATGTAAGGTGGGGAAAATTTCAACACTTTGACTCCAGTTACTTGATACAGGTCATCTCACCTTCCTTTACCCTTTGGGTGGCTCGTAGGATCATAGTGACTTTGCCAAACGTGAAGCCAATGGTAATACCCTGTAATGGCATATATTTTTGTTCTACTTCAAGTTTTTTTCCATTCCTACTTTAACGTCTCAGATTTTCATTTTAGGCACTAAGGAATCACTCCAATCATCACCATGCATAGGTAATTGTTCATATGGGTTTTGTATCGCTATGATGGTTTGGAATTTTTTGTTTCTTTACTCAGATTTAAGGTATAATTTCGTAATTTCATTATGATACTCATGGTAGGTATCCCCTAAAATGTATGTTTTATTTTTACATGCGTTCATGATTGTACTCCCAATCGCCTCCATAAATAATCGATGGTTTTACTTCTACGTTGGAATTTCTATTCTACTCTGCTACTTTATGGATTCATTTTGGTTTAGTTAACCAAGGTTCTAGTTAAGTTCATCATTGTTGTAGTACAAGTCCATTCATGGACCCATATAAAGTGGCCAACTATGGCTTGTAAATTTTATCTCCTTTGAAATGGTTGTGCAAATATTTTGGTCTTTATAAAACCCATTGACTTCACCCATTAACTTCTTATAATTTTTTACATTTGGAAGCCAAAATAGCCTGTAATCAATACTTTATTTTTTTCTTCATTCTTAATGAATATACTTTAGTGTTTTGTTCATTACTATTTCAGTTCTTTCATTTTCGCTATTATGATGCACAAAATTCTATTGACCATGTGTATATGTGACTTTTTCTTGTTTGTTCATTGCTCACCATGATTGTATTATAGGTTTAATTTATTGCTAAGTTATTGTTCCTAATTACTCGCATACACAATATTCTAAATGGGATACTATTGTATAATTTAACACTCGCTACTAGTATTCCTATAGAGGATTTTTTTACCTATGTTTCCTATATTTAGTTATTTACAAAATCAGTGTAGGTTACAGTGACGACATCCATTTTATACATTACATAGTTTAAACTAAATTTAATTCGTATACTAACTTGTAATGAATTATATTATGAATATTGGGACACTTATCTTTTATTACGAGTTCCTTAAGTTTTTCATTCAAACTATTTAATAATTTTCTATAGTTTCCCACATTATACCTTTAATTTTCGATACAATTTTGTTGGAATTATAAGTTATTTTATAGGTAATTTAGAGACTCCTTCCCACACAACTATTAGAGTCTGTAACTCTTTTTCCTTTCATGAAATAACCTAGGTGCAAATGTCTCGTATAGATATACACGGTTGATATATAGCTAAAGTATATTCTATAAGGTTCATTTAATTGTTTCACTTCACCAAACATACCATCGTGTAGTGGAAAAATATTTTGAGTTCTTGATTTAACTGTAAATGGGGGAAAAGAATAAAATATTGTATGTCTGAATCACACTTTGTTAACCATCTTGTTATTAGGCAATTCTCCTGTTCAATTTTTTTGTTATTTTCCACCCACCTAGGGACTAAAACATAGCACAACTATGCTCGATACACATTGAAATTAGATGGAAATCAATGTTACATGCATGCATCATATATTATTTTATAATGCATATACCTTTGAGTATGCTCTATTATATCCATAAAATATATTACCTACACATGAAATAATATTTGTATATCTACGCATATAAAACTCATAGCTCCTACTAAAATTCTTTCAATTCCTAGGAGAGAATAATTTCCATTGAATTCAGTTACTTGCATGTATAATAAATCCATATACAGTCATCAATAAACAGTAATAGTTCATAGAATTAACACATTTCCTTCATTAATCTATGTCTTCATATCAATGATCATAACATATCAATAGTAAAACACAACAAAAGTCTAATTGTAATTTATACTTGGGAAGTACTCAGATACTGAGCAAGTTCCTCCCAACCATGAACTACATCCACCAGTTCCCCCCAAACTAGGATCTTCTTTCCATCCAAAACCAACAACCTCATTGGTTCATGGTTGGTGTATTTTATGGATTTATTCCAAGAAAATTTTTAGCAGCGTCCTGCTTTAAGGTATGCTAGCCTTTTTCCTAGGCTTTTACCTTTTTTTCTTTTTTTTCTTTTTTCTGAAAAGGATTCCTTTCTTTTTTCTTTAAAAACTTCCTTTTTCTCCTACAGCTCCTTATTACACCCTACTTAGTATCTTTCTCCAACTAAGTGATTAAACAGAATATTTCTCTCCCTTCATATTAAATCAATGTACTTTTAGCTATTTTCTCCTATGGATTTTTAGAAGATTTTAAGGAAGGTCCACCATGTCGATTTGACCACCAACAACGTTTATCAAGATGGCAAGAAATATTATAACTTTAGTTCTATTTTCCTAATTTGTTTTCCAACAATTTATTTATATTAATAACAATCTAGCTTATTGCATCATCACAAAAGTTTAAACATGGCTTCTATATCCATCCAATCCAATAATAGGTCCATTTATTAAATAGTCAATATTAAAAATATAGAATAGAGGGGATTGATGGTAGCATGAGATGTGCTCTAAGTCTCAAAATTTGCAGGGAGTCTTAGACACATGTATTCTAGATAACCCGAAAATCATTTTAGGAAATTCCACTCAGATAGTATTTTATTGAAAAAAATAATTATTTTAAAATAATACTAAGTCTAAACTTAGGAAAATAAAATGATTAAAATAGATTAATATAATATGGGTGTGAATTTTCTAGAAAATGCGAATCAAGTCAAAAGTTAATCTTATTGATTGATTATAGATTTAATATCGATCGTTGAAGTTTCATCGGGAAGATTATAATATCAAGAGATCAATTTCTTTAGTGAGTAGTGCTCAGGGATAAATATCAATCAAGAGATGTTTTGCAAAGAGGGGAATTAATTCTGTTTAGACATATTCCTAAGTCGAAGAGTGCATAGCAGAGGAAGCGGTATAAGCCACAAAGGTAGCACAGACCTAGTGACGCAGAGGATACTGAGGCACTGCACAGAGCCTTCATTTCCTTCGTATTTATGTTGAACAGGCAGCGTTGGGTCAGTGCCAAATCCCAAAGATATTTTTTGGAGGCCATAAGTCCGTAGTTTCCAGCCAGTAGAGAGACCAACACAAAGAGAGGAGGCAGCCACAACTGTGACGCAGAGACTGCATAAAGTGACGCAATCACTACACAGAGGCAACACAAATTGATGCAATAACTGCACAGAGGTAGTGCAGGGCAACCATTTTTGGGTGTTTCTTAGTTGTTGGTTCCCGTGGAGGAGTGA
The DNA here is from genome assembly GCA_034641835.2 of Pinus albicaulis. Lineage (NCBI taxonomy): Eukaryota > Viridiplantae > Streptophyta > Pinopsida > Pinales > Pinaceae > Pinus > Pinus albicaulis. The sequence continues at coordinate 432,941,065 of CM076579.1, forward strand.
TTTGTGCCTCACATGATTTTACTTGTTAGTTTCTTTGAACAATATTTGTAAATCATAGATTTGAACTCAAAAAATTATTGCATAATAAATAAATCTTCAGTTGTTGCACCATTTTTCCCACATTGGGTTTTTCCGGGGATATTAGTCCAAAAAATAACTTTGCCAGATGTACCTATGATTTATTCTTGTTTAGTTTTTTTTTCCATACTTGTATTTTTTCGTAATTTTATTAGTGAACATTGCATTTTGTTTAATTTAATGTTGTCATAGCAATAAAATAAATAATTAATTTATCATTTAGAATAATTAATACCAGTTTCTCTAACAGGATTCTAGATCTAGGAATTTTCACATGGTATATGAGCTTGTATAGCTTAGTGCAAGAGGAACAGAATAACATATCCGTAGATCCAGCATCGGTGAATCCGAGATCAAAGACTTGTGTAAGCAACAGATCAATCTCCCAGTAGATTGTGCAGTCCAAACCAAGATGGAGAAAACCAACAAAGAAAATCTCTCTCTGAGTGAGTCGATAGACAGGAAATATTTTTCATATTGTAGTTTGGCAGAGGTAGAGGGAACAACTTAGCACATCAACAGCTGGAGGGATGCAATTTCTGTGCAATAATGATTGTGGGCACAAAAGAATTAGAATATATATCTCAAGACACCTTGAGGGAATTCTATTCCTTAGGGAATTCCTAACTAGGAATTCTATTTTTCGAGAGCTGAGCAGCAGTTTTGGGTGCCATATCTGCCATCTCCAGCAAGAAGTGTGTAATTCAGTCGAGCATTACGTAGAGGAGAAAGAGAGGGAGCTATATTTGACATTTTCAATCAGCAAAAATGGCATGAAACAGGTGAGATATTAAGACAGGGTGGAGGGAGCCTCCAACTATGTGATTTGGCAGGAAAGGATCTAATGCCTGCCAGATGAGAATGATCTCAAGCTCTTTATCAAAGGTGTGGTGGTTGTTCGAGTAGATGCAAATACTCTAAAGGAATACAAGAAGAATATAGCTAAGTCAAAGTTCCTGATCCTTGATGGAGTGAGGGATCACGTTGTGTGTCACATAGCTATCAAGCAACAACTTGAGAAATGTGGCAGGCCTTGGATAAGTTGTATCAAGGATATTATGAGCGGAAGACGTATATGGAAGAGAAGATGTAGACTAATAGGATGGATAAAGGTGAGCGCATTGATACATTCGTGTCTAGACTTCAGGAAAACCAAGATTAGCTATCAGTTGTGGGATCAACTCCTCAAGCCACCGAGATGGCCAAATTGGCCCTCAACTCAATGTCTGAAGACTATCAGGTCTTTGTCAAGATTATCCTAGGCAAAGATAATTTTCCAGAATGGGATTCAATGTGGGTTGCTCTTCAGCAAGAAGAGATGAGGAGGTATTTACTGAAGTGTAAAATCAAGGGCAGAAGTAGTAGTGGGAATAAGCCGAAGGAGGAGGAGGATAGTGTGGCCCTTGCATCAAAGGGGTAGTAGGAGAAATGCAAGAGGAAGAAGTCCCTTTCCAAGATCAAATGCTTTTTGTGTGGTGAGATGGGTAATTATTCCTCGCAGTGTCCTCTCAAGAAGAGGGAGACAAAGACAAGAAGCATGATCCGCAAGCAGCACCTTCCAGGATTGATGAGGAGGAGTTTTCCATGATAGCTCATATACTTATGGGAGGGAAGTGGGATGACTTGGAGCTGTAGACCCAGAGATCTACAGAATGGGTAGGATCCTTGAGGAATCCACCTCTCGGATCAATACCTTTCTACGGGGTCCCAAATCATATGTATAAATATGGACAAGTGCCAGTTGGTGCAGAGGAGTGCAGAAGTGATAGTGTAGTAGTTAGCAGCACTAGAATCTGAGCTGCGCAGAGCAGAGTTGGAAGTAGTGTAAGAAAACAAGTTCAGAAGGCGTCATCAATGTATCAACTTCATAGGGACAATGCAAAGGCTAGCATCAGTAAGATATTTAGTGTCGATATGTATCATGTTGAACACTTGTTGAATTTTGAATGTTGTTTAGTTGCAGTAAGCAACCATGTTGCAGTGTAGTAGAAATTTCTAGTGGCAGTGTTAGCACAAGAATGGATGCAAAATTTGAGAGGGAGTTACAGTACATATGTAGTTTTGATAGTTGTAGTATGAGCAGCAGTAGATATGCAACATTTTCAGAGAGTTGGTGGGGAGCGGTGTTATACATCAGAACTGCAGAGGGGGAGGTTGCACAATCATAGTACTCAACAAGGGATATAGCTAGAGCACATTCTTCGCTAAGAGGGAGTGTTGATTTGTGGTAGCACATGATGTTATCTAAGTCTCAAAATTTGTAGGAATGATTAGAAACATGTATTACAGATAACCTGGAAATCGTATTGAGAAATTCCACCCAGATTGTATTTTATTGAAAGAAATAATTATTTTAAAAGGACCCTAAGTATAAACTTAGGAAAATAGAATAATTAAATTGAATTAATAGAATATGGGTGTGCACATTGTAGCAAAAGTGGTTCAAGTCAAAATTTAATCTTATCCGTTGATTAGAGACTTAATCTCATTTGTTGAAGTTTCAATGAGAATATTATAAGAAGGGATTGAAGGGTCATTTGAAAACACACAGAAACACCAAAAGGATCAAGAGATCTATTTCTTTAGTGAGAAGTACTCAGGGATAAATATTGATTGAGATATATTTTGCATAGAGGGGTAGTAATTCCAGTTGGAAGCATTCTTGAGCTGGAGAGTGCGTAGCAGAGGAGGCAGTATCAACCATAGAGGGAGCGCAAAGCCAATGACGTAGAGGCTATGCATGAACTGCACAAAGCCTAAGAGGAAGTCATATTTCGATTGAGGAGGCAACGTTGGGTCAATGCTAGACCCCAGAGATATTTTTTGGAGGCTAGGAAGACCTAGTTTCCAGCCAGCAGAGAGACCAATGCAGAGATAGGAAGCAACCACAAATGTGTCACATAGATTGCGCAGAGTGCTGAATTCACGATGTAGATGCAGTGCAGGACAACCAGTTTTTTGTGTTGATCAGCATTAGGTTCCTGTGGTGGAGTGAGGTATGCCTCACATGATTTTACTTGTCATTTTCTCTACATGATATGGTAATATTTTTCAATTCTAGATTTGTACTCAGAAATTTACTGCATAATAAATAAACCCTTAGTTGTTGCACCATTTTTCCCGTATTGGGATTTTCTGGGGACATTAGTTCAAAAAATAATTGTGTTAGATATGTCTATGATCTCTTCTTCTTCAGCTTTTGTTTCTGCACTTGTATTTTTCCACAATTTTATTAGTGAAGGTTGAAGTGTGTTTAATTTCATGTTTTCATAGTAATAAATTGTATAATTAGTTTATCAGTTTGAAGAATTAATACCAGTTGCTGCAATAGGATTCCAAATTCATAAATTCTCACAGGTATTACATCTTCCCCCATTTTTATTCAACATTTTCCTCAGTGTTTTATGTCTAATTCTTTTCCCGCTGGAATAGTGCTAGACATTCCTCCTGCATTTTGTCTTCCATCTCCTAGGTGGCCTGCTCAAGTGTAAAGTGGTTCCATTGCACTTTAACCTGAGTGATGGCTCGGTTTCAAAGCAAGGTTTCTCGCTAATCTAATATGAAAACTGGCTCTACTAGGAAATCTCTTTCTATTTTTGCCTGTATAAAATTTAAATTAGTGATGTGAGAGTTATCATGAACATATTTCTTTAACAAAGATACATGAAAAACATTGTATACTCTTATATGGCTGGGAAATGCCAGCTGTTATGCTATCGATCAAACTTTGTCTAAAATTTTAAGAAAAACCACAAAATCATGGTGTTAATTTAACACATGTTCCCATCCTCAAGGTTCTTTTTCTTTGTTTTAATTTTACATACACATGCTCTCCAATTTTAAATTATTTGTTTCTTCTCTTTCAATCATAATAACTTTTTTGTCTATCCTGTGTAGTTTTTAGATTTTTTCTAATTTTTCTCACCACCTGTTCCATTTCTTGTAGTGCATTGGGTCCTAAGATTATCCTATCTTCCGGCTAACTCCACCTGAGAGGCATGTTGCATTTCCTCCCATATAAGGCTTCAAAAGGACTCATTTTAATAGAATATTCATAACTATTGTTACAAGAAATTTTTGCTAGATGTAGGAAATCTCCCCACTTGGTAGGTTTGTCCATGACATACATTCTTAACATGTTCTCTATAATTTGGTTGGTTCTTTCCTTTTTCCAATCATTTTGGGGGTGATAAGTTGTACTGAAATTAAGGTGTGTCCTCATCCCTCCAAATAAGGCCTTCCAAAATTTTGAGGTGAATTTAGCATCCCTATCAGATATTACCATTTTTGGTACTCCATGTAATATAAAAATTTCTCGCTTGAAAATGTATGTAATTTGTCTCGTTCCAAATGTATACTACACCTACAAAAAATGTGTTGCCTTACTTACTTTAACTACAACCACCATAATGTATTCATGATGTATTCTTGTTCTTGTTAGTCCTATAATGAAATATAAAGAAATAATATCCCATTTCCATTCCATAATGGGTAGTGGATTTAATATTCCAGTTGTGTGTTTGTGTTCTACCTTCACCTTCTGAAACTCTACACATTTGGACAAATATTTTTCCACTCGTGTCTTCATATTGGGCCAATAAATTATTTTCTTAGTGTACTAATCGTTTTTTGATAACTAGGTGTCTGAAATACAGTTTCATATGATTCTCATTTAATATCATTTGTTTCAAAGAATTAACATTTTTTATTTAAAGTCTATTTTTATAAGTTATCATTTTTTCTGAATTTTTAGCATTGCCCATAACCCCTACCTATTGCACTTTTTGAGAAATTTCCTGATAAATCTGATCCACCTATATTCAATTTTTCATCTCTTCAATAAAATTTGTGGTGAAACTGCTAACAGAAATGTCAATTAGTGTCGTTTCATGTCTACATAAAGAAAATGTAAATTTATTTTCTTTAACCTTAATATATTTTATATCAAATTCAAATTCACCTAGCTTGTTTATCATTGAGATATGAATAGCTGAAAAATTATTTCAAGCTAATATGATGGGTCACTAGTGTGAAAATTTTTCCCAATAAGTAGTGCCTCCAAATTTTTAAGGCATGTATGACAAAAACCAACTCTAATTCATATACTTCATAGTTCTTTTCACGTGTTTTCATTTTCCTAGATTCATAGGCCACTACACAATTATCTCGCATTAAGACTCCATATAATCCCACCAAACACGCATCTGTTCATACCAAAAACTCATTTTTTTGATCTTCTATCCTAAAAATAGGTGTTATTGTTAATATATATTTTATCTTGTCAAAATTTTCCTGAAATTAGGTTGTCCACTCAAATTTAATCCCTTTCTTTTATGGATCAACATATAGTCATTCTTTTGAAATAACATGGTCGTTGTATTTTTTCCTTGTAAAAATAGCATTTACTAAATTTTTCATATAACTAAGGCTCCCTCAAATTCTATAGTACCAGTCTCCAATGTTCTTCATGCTCCTCTTAATTTTTGGAATACACTAGCATGCCATCTATAAACACTAGCACAAATTTATCAAGGTACTTACTGAGCACATCATTCATTAAATACATAAATGTTGTTGGTGCATTTGTAATACCAAATGGTAAGACTACAAATTCGTAGTGACCATATATGGTTTCAAATATTTTTTTGAGAATATATTCGTCCTTTATTATTAATTGATGATACATGGTCCTAAAATCAATTTTTGAGAATATAGTTTCTCCTCTCACTTGATCAAATAGATCATCTATGTGGGGCAATGGGTATTTATTTTTTATGGATAGTTTGTTTAATTTCTTGTAACCTATGCACATTCTAAATGCGTTATCATTCTTATTCACAAATGATATTGGGGCTACCGATGATGAAACACTGGGTTTGATATAATATTTATTGAGTAATTCCTGTAATTGCATTTTCAATTCTGATAATTTTGGAATACTCATTTGCTGAGGTTATATAGATACTGGGTTGGCTCCTAGCACTAAATCAATAGAGAAATCTATAATCTATAATCTATAATCTCTTCCAGAAATATGTCCTTAATTAATTCCCTTATGATTGGAAATTCATCTAATTTCTGATTTTTTGTATTCTTCCTATTTTATTCAACATGAAAAAAAAAATAGTTGACAACCTTTTCTTACACTTTTTCAATTGTAATGCTGAAATTTGTCTAACTAAAATGGGTTTTGGTATGCCTTTTATCAGTTGTGTTATTCATTGTTTATTTACATAGCTCATTGTTTTCTCTAGGAAGTTTACTACATCTCTGTAGTTGTGTTATTCATTGTTTATTTAGATAGCTCATTGTTTTCTCTAGGAATTTTATTACAACTCTATGTTTTTCCAACCAATGCATACATATTGATACAGTATATGAACCTAATGGAATTATATTTAAGTTTAATTTAGTTGGAAAACCATTTAAATCTATGGGACATTGTTTTACATGGATAGATACCTTTCTTTTTGCGCATGTTGTTAATTGTACTAACCATGCATTCTTGATTTTTTTATCTTTTAGCTTAGATTTTTCCACGATCTGAGGACTGGTATAACTAAGACTATCCTTTGGGTCAATTTGTACAAAAATAGAATGGTTTAATATATTATCCTGAAACTTGATCATAATGGATTGGTGTTGTTCTTGTCTATCTTCCAACATTGTACTTACCTTTGGAATGTCCCTTGCAATATCATTATTGTTGTTGCTTCATGTATTTCTTGTATATTTTGAAGGGAACTTGGTTTATGTGGAAATTCCCTCAATAGGTGAATTTCTCCGCACCCCCATCACTTTAAAGGTTCTCTTTCTTTAATCCTTCTTGTATTTTATTATTCATCCCCATCGGTTTTGACCCAGTTGGTGGTTGCGCAGTTTTGGTTGCATTATTTCTACTGAACTTCTTTAGATGTTGATGCCTTCCAATATTTTTAAGATATGCAGGTTTTTATTTTTTTTTGTTCCCCTTGTAGATTTATTTTTGTCCCTACCTTGGAAAGATTTGGATTCTTCTCCTCTTTTTTTATGTTGTTGATAACATAATCTTGCCTTTCTCACTTCTTTCCCCATTTTTTTAGGATTTTCAAACTCATTCGTGTCTTTATAGAAGACCAGTAAGAAATTTAAAAACCTCTACAATTTTTCCCTCTCTTCCATGATGTAAGGAACATAACGTAGTAAATTGGTTAATTTAGAAATAAAATCATCCATATTTGATTGTCTTGGTATTAACTAATGGAATTCTTTTGCTCGATCATCATAGTACCATTCATTTAGATATTTATACTTGAATTGTTTATGGAATTCTTCCTAAGAAATTGCCTTATCTTCAAGTGTATGCCCTATTTTGACCTCCTCCAACTAGATAGCAGCTTCCCCCTAAAACTAATAAATTTCCAGCCTCACCTTCAAGTTCTTTTCATCCTCATAAACTTAGAAATAGTTTTTCATGTTGGGATGCCATGCTTCCACATCCTCCACCTTTTAACCATCAAATGTAAGTGGTTTTATTTTCTTTAATTCCTCGTGAAAATCCACTTCCAGGCTTCTTTTTATATGTCATTGGGTAGCTTTTGTATGATTCATTTCCTCTTTCTGACTTTTCTATTTTTCTCTCTATATTTCTTCTCTTGAATATGTCTTCTATCTCTCCATCCCCCATTGTCTTCATGGGTTTGTGACTAGATTTCTTAGTTGAATCCCATATCAACTTTTCTTGTTCCTCACTGACCTTAAATAACCATTCATGATTGTTTTTTATATTAACCAGTTCTTCTTGTAAACTTCTCACAATCCCCAATATTTGTGATGGTGGAGGAGGATATTCTCCTCCTATCACCACATAAATTTCATCTCCTTCTGTAGGAGGTGGATTTGAAGCTTTTGCCATTATGTCATACAATTCTACTTCACTTGAGTACCTTATAGTCAACGCAACACATAGTTAGTTACACGTATTATACTTATACACATTTTTATCCCAAATTTTTCTCTACGATAGTTTCCCGTAGGCCTAGGCTTTTAAATTATGCTCGAGTACCATATGTCACATACCCAATTTAATTGTTTTTTTTATAGCTTCCATATTTATAGGAATTATGTGTCTTATTCTACACTTATGAGTGCTTTAGGTTGGATTATGAACACAATAACCATAAAATTTAATATATTTTCATAAAGTAAATCTAGATTCAAATTCATTCATCATTTTTAATTAATTTACCATTTCTAGGACTATTTATTGTTTCTACCTTCCTTCAATGAAGTATATATTTTTTATGTCTTCTACATGGGATTTACTATATAAAATTCCCCCTTCTTGGCTTATATATATATATATATATATATATATATATATATATATTGTGATGACAAACCTTAATTTTCTTTAGTTTCCCACACTATACCTATAATTTTCGATACAACTAAGTTGCAATTATAAGTTAACTTATAGGTACTGCGAGGACTCCTTCCTCCATAACAATTAAATTTTGTAACTCTTTTTCTTTTCATGAAAGAACCTAGGTGAGACTGTCATGTATAGATCTACATGGTTAAGATGTATCTAAAGTATATTATACAAAGCTCGTTAAATTTTTTCACTTCATGATACATACCATTGAATAGTGGAAAAATCTATTGATTTCTTCATTTAACTGTAAAAGGGGGGGGGGGGGGGGTTAATAAAATATTGTATGTCTGAATCATGCTTCGCTAACGAGGGCCTGTTATTAGGTGATTCTCCTGTTTTATTTTTCTGTTGTTTTCCACCCACCCAATGACTAAAATAGAACACAAATACGCTCGATACACATTGATATTAGATGGAAAGGAATGGTGCATGCATGAATCATATATTATTTTCTAATTTGCACACCTTCAAGTATGCCCTATCACATCCACAACATATATTACTTACACACTGAATAATATTTGTATATCTACACATATAAAATTCATAGTTCCTGGTAAATTTATTTCAATTCCTAGGAGACAATATGTTCCATTGAATTCGTATACTTTCATGTATAAGAAATCCATATAAATTCATCGATAATGAGTAACGATTCAGAGAATGCGCACATTTCCTTCATTAATCTATGTATACATATCAATGAGTATAACATATCCATAGTAAAACACAACAAAATTATAACCATAATTGATATTTGGGAAGTACTTAGGTATCGAGTGCGTTCCTCCCGACTATGAAATGAATCCACCAGTTCCCTCCGTGATAAGATCTCCTTTCCCTCTAGAACCAACAACCTCATCTATTCATGGTTGGTGTATTTTATAGATATCTTCCTAGCATATTTTTAGTGGCGTCCCACATTAAGGTTTGCCATCCTCTTGCCTAGGACTTCTTTTTTTTTAGTAATCCTTTATTTTTTATTTAAAGCCTACCTTTTTCTCCTATGGCACTTTATTCTACCCTACTTGGTATCTTTCTCCAACTAAGTGATTTAAAAAAATATTTCTCTCCCATGATGTTAAATCAATTTACTTTAACTATTTTCTCCTAGCGATTTTAAAGAGATTTTAAGGAAGGTCCACCATGTGGACTTGACCACCAACAATTTTTATCAAGCTGGGAAGAAATATTGTAACTCCAGTGCTCTTTTCCTGAGTGCGTTTCCAACAATTTATTTATATTAATAAAAACCTAACTGATTACATCATGACAAAGTTTAAACATGACTTCCATATCCATCCAATTGAATAATAGGTCCATGTATTAAATATCCAATATTAAAAATAGATAATAGAGGGGTATTACACACAAATTTTAGGATCAATAGATTCTCTTGCAAGGTGATGAATCTACAGGAAGGGGAATTGGATCTATACCTATTGGATTATCGTATTGACTATAGGTACCCCTATGTTAAACGGGCAATGTGTAAACTTAGATTGGTGTTTGTGTTGGTTACGGGTAAACAAGGTAAACTACTACAAATTTGTATTGTATTTTTCATATATCCTCACCTCTTTCTTATATGGATGCCTTCACTATTGTAACCACCCCTTCCACATTTACCTAATTTCCCCATCTTACTGGGATAAACCTGAGACGAAGAGTTACTATGACATGACCCATCTCTTTAGCTAGAGCTAAGGAAGTGGGGCCTACAAAATAACCATAAAATGACAATTCACAACATCTCTTAGGGCTACAGGGAACTCAGGGGCCAAAGAACCACCCAAGGTGACCAAACCCTAAACTGAGGCTCCTTTTCACTAACCTAGGATCCCACTTGAATGTAGGAAAATGGTTCGGTGTGGTTGAAGGCATCCAACAGCACACACAACACTATTTGATTGTGATTGTGACCCAAATTTTCCATTTCATAGGGTGCGGTCACGAGATCTGAGCAACAATTCCAGGTAAACCTCCATACTACAGGCCATAACTATTTAAGACTTCTAAGAATCATAAATGACATAATGAAAATGTTAAACATACAAAAATAGAGGCAGAATTTGACCTAGACTACCTAAAACACATTAGACATTTCATCAAAAACGTAGTGAACATGTTAAATACAATTCATGAATGCATATCTGATCATAATAATATGATATTCATCTTATAACAACAAATAATGCTCTATGCCCTCTCCACATAGTTGTAACAACACTTATTAGTCCATATATTCATCAACCAATAAATAGCTAAAACATTCATGACAAGAACCATAAATAACATACATCAAGTAAGCAACAAATAACCAGTAAATAACTAGCATAGGACCCATGGAAACCCTTCCATAATATCTCCAACATAATCACTACAAATATACATGAAACACAATAAGGATATGTCTCATATTAATTTTTGAAGATACCAACTAAGTTAGGGACTCCCACGTACCACTCGACCATAGATTATGTTGAACCATCTCTTTCATCCAATCACCCTCACGCAATATTACAAGCATGAATATGGGATCTCATGGAATAAACAAAACAAAACCAGACTAGGGCTTCCACAGGAAAAACCACCTCAACCCTCAACTAGAGTGATTCCACCTCCATGGTCAGACATCACTAACACCAACCAGAATGATCTCTACCCAGGTTGTCCACAGCTCTAGGAACTAGTAACTCAACCCACATCCTTCCAAGGCTCCACATGATTTTTCCAATCTGGCTCCAGCGAATAGTAACTCAATCCACAAAGGGTTCCATATCATTTTTCCGAACCTAGGCTCCAAGACTAGTAGCACAACTTAAGTTGTTCCAGGCTTACAGAATGTTTGTTCCAACCCACAACCATAAGACACATGGGCACCAATCTTAAAAAAAACAAGTTGAAAACCCACAACACCATGGTTATCTAGGAAATGGAAAGGCAAGGCTAAAACCATTGTCACTCGAGAAAAATATCCATTGTAATGAAGACACATAACTAGTAAATCACATGCATATACCATGGATCTAGAAATAAATAAGGATATCACACATGCAACCTGATACCTACAAAGAAATCCAACTGTGGTTTTTGATCCACTTGTTCCCTTGCGCTTTCCTGCTTTCTCCAAATCCTATTTATGCCAATGTGTCCCAATATTTATGCCAATGTGCCCCAAGAATGTTGTAAGTGTGCAAGAGTATGAGAGAATGAGAGAATATAAGAGATATCCAACACTAAACTAACAAAATCTCAACTAACCAAAAAATTGTGAACTGGTCCTCATAAGCCTTTTTATCATTGAAACTTCTATTTTCTTCATTTTCCTTCATTCTCCCTTCAATTTCCCTCTCTTGCAAATATGTGTCTCTTCACATTCCTTTTCTCCTATTTTCTTTTATTTCATAAATAAAATGCCAATTATTGCCCTTTTTCCTTTTCCAATGTCTTTTCCAATTTCCATAACAATTAATTAATCATCAATTATACCCACAACTATGTATTTCCCAACATTCAACATTGAATATGTGTCCAGTTACCTTGATTTTATCTTATTTTATATAGAAAATCAACCAGGGGTTGTTACAAACCCCTCCCTCTTGGGGGAACACTGTCCTTGGTTTCGAATGACACTTATGACCAGCAAATAATTGAAAGACAACATACTACCATGGAGCTTTATAACATAGCTCGGTTCAGTATTTACAATGAAAAATTATTTCAAACCATTACCAACACTAAAAACATTAAAATCATACTGCTTATTAGAGATTTATAACACAGCTCGTTGTGGTATCTACAACAACATCCATACATGTATACATATACCGAAAACTCATTTTCTTGAACCGAAAAATAATGAAGGATACATAGCCTGCATTTGATTAACCATCTTCCATGTAGCTTCATCGGGCCCAAAGTGCTTCCATTTCACTTTAACCTGCTCGATTTCTCTATTTCGGAGCATGAGTTGTTTCCACTATAATATGCATTGTGGTTTTGACTGGAATTCTCCACCTACAATAATAACCAGTCAATCACATGAGAAACATCTTTTACATATGTCTTAAGCATTGAAGCATGGAAAACATCATGGAATTTCATTTTCATAGGAAGTATAAGTCAATAGGCCACTGGTCCAATCCTCTCAAGGATCTCAAAATTCCCACAATACTGAAGTTCCAACTTGACACATGATCCAATCCTCAACGAGCTCCACTTGGGTTTGATGCACAAGCACACATTTTCCCCAACTTGAAACTCCTTAAATGACTTTTGGTGATCTACATAAATCTTCTCTTTGTCCTTTTTTGCCTTCAAATTCGTTTTAATAACCTATATTTCATGTTCCATATCTTCCAACATGTTTGGTCCAATTAGTACCATGTTCACTGGATCACTCCAATTGATATGTGTATTAAAACTCCCCCCATAAAGTGCCTCAAATGGACTCATCTTCAAATACTCTTGGTACCCACTGTTATACATAAACACAGCCAATGAAGATACACTTCCCACTTCTACTTCTAATGCATGACATACATCCTCAACATGTCATCAAGAATATATTTGACCCTCTCTATTTGTCGATTTGTCTGTGGATGGTAAGTTGTACTGAAATACAACTCTGTCCCCATGCCTACAAACAAATCTTTCGAAAACCTGGTAGTGAACTTGGCATCTTTTTCAAATACAATCTTCTTAGTAACACCATGGAATCTATTATCTCCTTAATGAAAATATGAGTTACATCTCTAGTTAAATTAGTAGAGTTAATTACAATGAAGTGTGCTACCTTACTTAACATTTCAACCATAACCATGATGGAATCATGTTGCTTTGATGTCATTAGAAAACTTCTAATGAATTCCATCAAAATGACCTCCCATTTCCACTCGGGAATTGAAATCAGTTGTAATAAAACATCTAGATTCTTGCACTCCGATTTTCCATGTTGACAATCCAAACATTTTTTAACAACTTAGCTACCTCTTTCTTCAAGTTCAGCCAAAAGTAGAACTTATCCACACTTGTCAAAGTCCTATGATATCATGGGTGAAGTGAATACGACTTAACATGAAATTCCCTCAAGATAAGCTTCTTTATTTCATTGTTTTCGGACACATAAATCATGTCCCTAAATCTCACCAAAGCATCTATTGTGAGATGATAATCCACATTAAAATATATTATGTGTTTAAGTTGTTGGTACTAGTCATCCTGCAAGATCGACTCCTGTAATTTTGTTCCATATGAACTCATAATTGCAATGTGATTTACCTTCACTGTCCTTCTAAGAGCATTTTCAATTATGTTTTCCTTACCCTTAATGTATATGATTTGAATTCAAACTCACTAAGCTTATCCAACCCTATAGATTTCATGGAATTGAGATTAGGTTGATCAAATAAGTACCTCATCCCACTATGATCACACATCAAAATAAATTGTCTTACAAGAAGATAGTGTTTCCACATCTTCAATGCATTAATGATAGATTCCAACACAAGATTGTGTGTCACATAATTCTATTCATACTCATTCAACTTCCTTGACTCATAACATACCAATTGTTCTTCTTACATCAAGACTCCACCAAGTCCCCTCTTGAAAGAATATGTACATACCACAAAATCTTGGTCAAGATCTTCAATCTTTAATATCGTATCATTTCTAAGAAAATCTTTCAACTTCTCAAAACTAGTTGCACATTCTTGATTCCATTCAAATGTCTTCCCTTTTTGCTACAAAGATGTTATATGATACGAAATCTATGAGAAGTTCCTTATGAATTTCCTGTAGTAACCTGCTAATCCCATGAATTATTTGGCCTCATCCACATTCCTAGGAGTTCCTAAATCCATGACATTTTTGATCTTTTCTGGGTGCACTACTATACCTTCCTTGGAAACAACATGTCACTAGTATTGAACTTTCTTTTTGAAGGAAACTGCACTTAGTAATATTGCCATACAATTTATGCTCTCTTAGCAATATTGATACTAGTGTTAGGTGTTCTGGATGCTCTTCCTCATTATTAGAATATATCAATATATCATCAATGAAGAATATCACAAATTTTTCCAGATAAGGACATAATATATTATTCATCAAACACATAAAATTATTTGAAGCATTATTCAAACCAAAAGGAACTACCAAAAATCCTAATGTTCGTACCTGGTCCAAAATGCAGTTTTGTAAGGGTCCTCTTCCTTGATTCGTACCTGATGATATATTGATCTCAAATCAATATTTGAAAACACTAATACTCCCTTCAACTGGTTAAGAAATTCAACAATTTGTGGAAAATGATACATGTTCTTCAAATTTACCTTGTTCAACTACACATAATGAATACACAACCTGAGAGTATCATCCCTCTTCTTTACAAACAACACTAATGCACCCCAAGGTAGCACACTTGGCCTTGTGTATCCTTTATAAATAATATCCATAAGCTTCAACTTCAATTCCAACAACTCAGAATTTCTCATCATGTAAGGTGCCTTAGATGTTGATGTTGATCCCTACATCAACTCAATAGAAAAATTCACTTCCCTACGATAAGGCAACTCTGAAATATTTTTTGTAAATACATCCTGAAGCTATTGTAAAACCAGAAACCTCTTCAATACTCCCACATCCTCAACATCCTTACCTTTTTCACTGGAAACATGCACTACAAAAAATACACGCCCTTTCCTACAATTGTGTTTTTCCTACATAGTTGTGACCATTCTTACTGACGTAGGCTTCTTCTTAACCTACAATATTCTACTTTTCTCATCATCATCCAAGAACTCAATATCATTTTCATATAAATCTACCTTATTCATGTGAATGTACAACCAATCCATACCCAAAAACATATTGTACGGTCCCAACGGAAGCACATTTAGATGCAATGATGTATACATACCATTCAACTCAGATGCATAAGATCTTACCCAAAGATGAACTCTTTTCTTAGTACCTATAGCCAACTACACCAACCAAGACTCTACATGCACCTCATTATTCAAGAAACACTTATCAAGTTAGGACTAATATAACTATAGTTAGATCCAATATCAATCAAATTAGAAACAACTTGATCATAAAGCTTATCTTCCATCTTGATAATAGATGTCTTATGATCAATGTGCCTATTATCTAATGTTGCATAAATCTAAGGAATAATTTTTCCAACATCCCCAACTGTTTGTTTCTTATAAGCACTGTAAATACCAGGTCTTCCACCTTGATGTTGTGGACAATCTCGCATGTGATGCTCTCCACTACAATTCCAACACTACAGAGGCTTCCTGCCATCACCCTTGTTCTACTCCTCATATTTAAATATTTTTCCTTTCACTAGTACAAAATGACCAATTAGATACTAAACAAATGACTAAGATTTTCATATAAAAGACCATTTTTCAGTCGATGACAAAAAATGGCTACTTTACAGTACCTTATAATGCGACCAACGTTTAGTCAGATTTAGCTTAGTCATTAAATAGTTTTCCCAATTTTATTTTCCAGTAGTAAATTTAGTTGTAAATTTGGTCATTGAATTAGTCATTAATTGCCACAGTTAATGACAAAATGCACAACAAAATATACTACTACATGATCACCCTAGAAAACCAATTAATGACCAGAGAAATATGACCAAAATTTTGGTCGCATGATAAGAAACTGTAAATTAGCTACTAATGGTCATATATATGCAAATTTTAGTCATAATTTTAAACTAATTAATGGCCAACGAAATATGACTAAATTTCGGTCATGTTACAAGATATTGTAAATTAGCTTCTAATAGTCATATGTATGCAAAATTTAGTCGTCATTTCCAGTTAAAAATTTATTATTTACGGTAGTCATTTATCGATTTTTGGTAGTTTAATATTCATTTTATAAATGATTAATTTTGTAGTCTATATTCATTTCATTTACTTTCATTAATAATTATTATAAACAACTAATTTAGTCGTTGTATATCAATTTTATTTGTGTTTATTACTACTCAATATAAAATACTAATTTATTAGTTTTAGATTGATTTTATATGTTCATTATTAATAAACATAATTTAAATAGTACGATTTTACGACTAAATTAAAAAAAAAAAATGTCATACTATGTGCATGTTCATCAAATATGAAAACACAAAGTTGCATATGTTAATTACAATACTAAATAATATCTGAGTACAACTATAAATAATTTCAACCACATAAATTATATTATATGAAATTTCAAATTATTACAATATGAATTTCCAACTTAATTTTGGTTGGACTACAATTTACACATGAAATATTTTTTCATCGCTTCAAAACATTATCATTGTGTTGCCAAGGCATTGCAAGTGAATTCATCAACTCTAAAGACTTGACCATCAACATGTCTTTGTGTGTCTCATATGGGATATTTTCTTTAAGGGTATCATTAGAACTGTTTTCTTCTCTCTCTCCCTTTCTTCATTTGTCGCTCAAGTTTTATTATTCTCCTCTTTCTTGAATTCCTAATTCTTACCATCAATACTCATTAGCTCCTCTTCCAAAAATGAAAGAATATACAATGCAAAGTATAATACATGAAATACAATAAACAATGGAATATAAACTAAGGTATACTATAAAGGATTTATATGAAATATACCTCAACATCAGTAATGTCAATGCTATTTTTCCCCAAAAAATCAAGAAAATGGAACAATTTTTCTTCAATTGGGCGATAATGACCACTATGTGGCCAAATGACCAGTATAAAAAAATGAAATAAAACGTCAATGTGTATCGATTCAAACATAAAATATGAAACCACCATGAACAAAAAATATTTCTGTCAATGTACTTGTTTTATGTCTTAATTTATAATGACCCACATGGATGATAGAAACCATCTATGTGAAGTTAAGTAATGGTTCTTTCGGTTAAAAAGTATGAAAATAGGGAGCAGTGAAAGATGTATATCATTATATATTGAGAGATGGACTTGGTTTATTAAAATAATACTTTGGCCAATGAGATATTATATGTTGATGCAATCTGTATATTTATTTGTGGAAAGCATGTAGAGACAGAAAAGTAGTGAAACAAATCCATGACCACATGCGCAAACATAGATTTAACTATAATCAATTTTTATAGTAATTTTGTAAGAAAGTATGCCACTTTCAGTAGTATGGAGAACACATGCTTATTTTTTCATAAAATTCATAAAACATGTATATTCTTATGGAATGTGATGGTCAAAGTATACATCTCAAATGGTTTTTAAAAGGAATCTATCACAATCTATTTATGAATCCATTGTAAAGGAAGATAGCAAGATAATTTACATTTCTCTTTTTATTCAAGACATATACTAAGCTCCATACTCTTCTAGAGGGGAAGAATATTCACACCCATATGGTCAAACATGATTGAGTCAAATACATCAGTGGGTAACTCTCATGTTATAATGTATGCCAAATATAGGAATTTGGAGTTCGTACATCAATTGTATGACCAATGGCATGAACAAGATGGCATCTCATGCCATACGATGATTTTTTATTATGAATAGAGTGAAGATGTCAATGAGGCCTTGAGGTTGGAAAGAGTGATCCATGTTGGTGTTGTCATGGTTAGTGTGTTTTTAGTGTGTGCACATTTATGGGTTTTGCAATATGATCAATGGATTTATGCCTACATGATTAGGATTAAACTCGATCCAAAAATTATCCCTAAGATCATGATTATGTATTCCATATGCAATAGCATGGGAATTCATGTAAATATTTTGACAACATTAGTATTAGAAATTTTTTCTTATGGAATAATATAATTAAACTCCATGTGGCAAGTGGTCCTTATGAGGATGTGATATTTCCATATTACCAAATGTATGGAGTGTGTGTACAACCAAATATAATAAGTATAAATTTTAATTAGTGGAAAGAGAAAGGGGGAAGAGCTAATACCATTTTGTCAAAATTGGATTTGATTTTGATATCTTTGTTCTAACAATGTATGCAAAGTGTGGAAATTGTGTAGATGCACACCAATTATTTAACAGAATTCATAAAGGGATATTATCTCAATGATCATCATGAGCTTAGCATACATGTAGAATGGACATGCTAGTGAGGCATTGAAATTTTTTTAATCACTTTAAATTGAAAAATATGAAACCTAACAGAGTTGTCAACTTGGGTGTTCTCCATGGATGTGTGTATCTAGCAACCCTTCAAAATTGTAAGTCTAATCATGATTTTATTCTTGAAAATGGACTTGAGTTCAATTTTCTCTA
Source organism: Pinus albicaulis (assembly GCA_034641835.2). Classification (NCBI taxonomy): domain Eukaryota; kingdom Viridiplantae; phylum Streptophyta; class Pinopsida; order Pinales; family Pinaceae; genus Pinus; species Pinus albicaulis. The sequence goes on from CM076579.1 coordinate 432,959,849, forward strand.
GATATTACTGGCACATACATATATTGCAAGTGAGGAAGCATAGATATAGCTCACTATATGTTTGAAAATATGTCTAAAAAAAAATTGGTTTCTTGGAACACGATGATTGATGGGTATGGAATCATGGTTATGGTGAGGATGCCTTTATTGTTTCCACCAAATGAAACATATGGGAGTTAAACCATATCATATCACTTTTAATTTCCTTTTGTATATATGTATTCATGCAATATTAGTGGAATTGAGTTCGAAATTATTTCATTCCTTCAGTCAAGATTATGGCATTACCCATAGGGTGGAACAGTGTGCATGCATGGTTAACATTCTTGGTTGTTCTCAACATCTTTATGAGGATCAAAATTTTATAAGGATTATTCCAAGAGAACCTAATTCTACCATATGGAATGCCTCACTTGGTGCCTACAACATCCATTGAAATGTAGATCTAGGAGAATAGGCATTAGAATGTAGCTTTGAGTTAGGCTCCAAAAATGTAGGAAAATATGTATTGGTATGAAACCTCTCTGTTGCAGCTGGAAGATGGGTTGATGTAGTCAAAGTGACAACAATTTTAAGCCAGGGTGGGGTAAAAAAATTCTAGGGTTTAGTTGTACTGATATCAATAAGAGGGTCCATGCATATGTTGAAGCAACTAGATCACACCCATAGTCACAGAAAATATACATGGTTTTAGAGAGCTTGGCCCAACTAATGAATGGTGATGGTAATATAATGGACAAGAACTTTATGTTGCATTACATGAAGTAATGTGACAAGAAGAATATATTTTGAAGCCAAATTTAGAAATTTTTATTTTCTTTTTGGTTTATTAGATATAGGTCATGTACTCACATAGCCAAAAGGTTTTGAATTTGACATGTGTAGCAATTTTCATTATGCCAACAAGTTTGTATCCAGGAATATTTGAGGAGTCATTATATGATTATTTTGAGGGGTGTAAAAATTTTCATTATTTTAAGAATACAATATGTTATTGTGGAAAATTTATGTGAAGGATTATTAATATGGCCAAAATCGTCAAATTAAAGACTAAAATCATCAAACTAAACTCAGAGGAAAAAGAGTTGTCTTTAATTTTATCACCTTAAAGTTGAGATCTCGAAGCATGAATATGAAACACGTGTAGCTAGGAAAAATTTTGAGTGTAAACCGCATGGCATATCAAACCTCTCATTCTTATTTTCCACCTCAACTCATCTACTTTGGGAGACTTGGAAAATAGTACCCAAGTAAAATGTTAACAAGCTAACAAGACTAGTTAACATTCGATGATAGTCCTGAATCTTGTTTTTATAATACTAATAGTTGTCATGGATCCCTAATATGTAGCATAAATAAATATGGTACATTTAATCCATTCTAATTGATCATAATAGGATATTAATGTCATCAAATTGGAACCAGGAAAGAAGTGCCTAAATCAACAACCAATGTTTTTCTATATTTTTCAGGATGTTGAATCCCACTCATAGAACATGCACCAGTCACTAAAAATGACATCTAGAATTTAAAATTATAGTGTATATGTTCTTTACTTTATAGGCCAAGCAATGGAAGTTATATGCTTCAATATCTTCGACTAGGAACCGAGAATTCTTTGGAACTCTCAATTTTTTCATGTTTTTCCTCAATCCTTCTGCACCCCACCATTAATCAATATGATAATCATAGTCTGGATCTGGATATATGGATGGATATGGATTTTCACCAATTATATATAAAAGTTGACTCCCACTGTTACAAATTACAACATCAAATGCATACACTTTGATTCCAAGAGAATGAAGCTTATAAATTGTTTCTGAAACTGTTAATGCAGTAGATAAAATGAATCTAGGAGATAAAAAATTACCAGTGGAATGAACTATATTCATAATCCCTTGGATGATAGTATATTTTCTACTAACAAGGGGTTCACCAAAAGCATAATACAAATCCACTGCAATCACAAATGTACACTTTCTTCCCCTAAGAAGTAGTTTCCTTGAAGAAACTAAGCTAATACTATGATATATACGTTTCTTTTCATAAGAATTCACATCATTTTTTTTATGAAATCTATATTTATTATCCTTAATTCTTATTTAAGATCATCTTAATTTGTTCCGAAATACCTCCTATGTTCTCTTCATTTTTTAGATGTTTATCGAGATCAAATGGGTTATTAAGTGAACTAGAGTGAGGAGGCCTATCTACATCTAATGAGAATCGAAGAGATGTATTGGGGGCATCCTTGAATGAACCACTATTTGATTCATAATCTATATTTTTATTTCAGTAATTTTCACTCCGCCATTGCAGGTGTCTCATTCTACATTGGGAGATTCTTGAAAAACATATTTTGCAATGTTGTGGCCAAGAATAGAGATGAATGTTCTATAGACCATTTTTCCTATATTCATCCTAGAGGTTCTTATCGGCCACTACTTTATACAAAGCAACTGCAATTTCTTGGGTATTACAGAGATCTACCAACACACCATTATTCAACATCTACACAACGATAAACCAATTTGAGTGATAAATCACATGTAAGATACAATCAAAATTTGATATTAAATATAGCATAATTTCAAAGATACTCGTTCAATGTCTACAAGTCCTCCATTATTTGTGGAAACCATAGGTAATCCATGTGCAGGTTCCTCCATTAGAAAAAATTGGAAGCATGACATGTGTTACTATTTTTACACAATGAAAAATTATTTAGATGAGATTTCTAATAAGAAATTATAGAATTCTTCTTCTGAAGTTAATTTTGAAATTTGGACAAAATAATATTGAAACACTACAAAAACTGAGTCCTTTTATTGCTTCCTTATGACAAAATAATGCCTTGAAAAATGGAATGCAATTCACTATTTTGTAATGGAATGCTTATCTCTAAAGTGCTCCATAACTTGAAACAGAGATAAAAAAAAATTGTAGTTTGATGCAAATATTGTTCTTTTATGGATACATATATATGCATACATATACATAAATACACACACAAATATAAAATTGAAATTTTTTACAGTACTCATAAACAAATATACCCGCCATCGAAGAAACCTTTCATATGTCATGCCTCTTAACGAAAAAGAAATGATATTCTTTTAAATCTAGAAGATATAGATGTTTCAATTTTTAATAGTATGGCCATTCTATTTAGTTCTAGAGAATTTCAAAGAGAAGCATCCAAGTATGTATTTATATGAAATAAACTAAGATATATTGATTCTTATATTCAAAATACTCCAAAACTACCATAATGGTCATAATATCAAAACTTGATACATTTTTAACTTCTTGAAAAAATTTCACCCTGAAGAACATAATAAAAAACATAGGTTGCTCAAACTACCTCAATGAGATTCAATATAAATGGTTCCACCAAGACCAGATTGATGATAATACCTTGCACACACAAACATCATCATTTCAAAATTACACAAACACTTTTTTTTCTTCCTTTTGTTCCACCTAAACCAACTACAGTTCAATTTCTATGTCTATTAGAAGTGAAATAATGGATAGTTTAGTTTATTTTGATATGAAGTTTTATGAAACTTTAGTCTTTTTCGCAATCCTATAAATATTAGCAACTTATGATTTCTTGTTATGTTTAGGATATGCCACTTCTCCATATAGATCATATTTCTTAATAAGCTTCAAGACAGTGGTGAACATACGAACACTTGTTACAGGACTCTGATCAATATCATCTCGGCTGCCCATGATCAGCATCTACAATTTTGAAATGGATAACTAAAATATCACTTATCGACTTATCAAACAAGGGAAAATCTGCAAAACATACCTCTAAAGAAAAAGCTAAATTTAGGAACCAAGAAAATACATACCAAGTTTTCCAACTTCCTCATTTTGATTCATTCGCCAAAATCCTTGACTAAAGTGGCCATATTCTTCATGGGATTAGGTCAATCAAGAGCCAAAATTATGGGCTTTGAATGATTTTTCAAAAACCGTGGGATCTAAAAATACAAATTGTTAGTATGGCCCTCTTATGTGGAATGAGGGATATAATGTTTCTATTATGTGAAATATTAAATGGTGAAAAGGAATTAAATCATGCCCTACTGCTTACCTCACCCCATAAATGAGACTTGGGAAATTGAACAGAGTCATTATCTAAATCATTCTCTGAATTCTAATATTGCAGTACAACATTGTTGAAGTCCATTCCAGGAGGTATAACCTGCAACAAAACATGTATGTGTAAAAAACCCCACCACCTAAATTCCATTTACTTTTTTGACCTAAGAACTCATGGAATAATTATCAAGGAAGAATAATATTTCCACATTTTTTAATGAAACAAATTTCCTACACAGTTAAATAAGAAGATGGGTAAATCCCCAGGTAACAAAATGAAAAAAAGAAAAGAAAAAAAATCAACATGAGTGTCATTATTTTAACTCACCGTCATTTGAGGCATGTAACAACCATAACAATGGACACCAATCTTTTCTCAATGACTAAGCTTTATATTCAATCACAAATCAAAACCATCATGAATACCCCACTTTTATTCATTTTTTTTCCTTGTTCTTGTGACCATAAGCTAATCAAAATCAAGGCACATTTCTTCATCTTGAATCCTACACATGATGTTGTATGTTTCATTGATATCTTCCTTGGAATGAAATCCTTGCTTCAATAACTGTTCTAGTTTATTTCTACCTAGAGAATGACCTATAAAAACCATTAGAGCATTCATAGTACCAGAAATAAGGAAAACAACACCCCTACATCTACATAGTGGCCATGGATTATATGAGGCCATACATGTGTGCCTTCTCTGATCATATCTCTCAACGCTTTGGAAATATTAAGAATATGAGCCAGTGTTCCATATACAAACTCTAGAATGTATGGCCATAATAATTATTTCTAAATATACTTTTATTTGCATCCACAAGGGATTAAAACTATGTATGCCCCTCTACTATCTAGAACATCTTCATCCTGATCAGAAGTCAACACTAAATTTGTCTCTCCATTTCTATAATGGACCACTTTAGGAGAACATATTAGACATGTTAGTCGGTACACTCTATACGCTTCTGGAATTTTTGAAAGTTCTTTTGAAAACTATAAAACATATTTCACTTGCATGAGAAATGAACACATATTTCACTTGGAGGTAATCCAATTATACTCCTACTTAAATAAGGTAATCATGCTTTCATCCCATAATTTTCTAAATTATTTTGTGATAAAATTGACAGCTAATATTTTGTATTATAGAAATAGGTGAAGACAAACACAAAAAATAGAAATATTTTGTAATAAATTTACCAGTCCATTTGTATCAGAATCACGACCAAGTTCCATATTCTCCCCTTGGACTAGGCCATGCAAACTGGCATATTAATCACAAATAGGAGAATCAGAAAAGTAAATTTTTCTATGAATATTTTTAGATATAAAAAATATATTATCAGTATGGAATATTGGACAAAGAAAAGGCAAAGGAAACTAACTGCAAAAGAACTAGAAAATAAAATATACAAACCTCAAATAAGCTCCTCTTCTCATCATAAGTGTTTTTTTGCTACAATTACAACATATAATGATTTCATTTAATGATTCCATTCACTTACATGAATTTCTTCCCTAAACCTTTGGTATTAGGAGAGAAGTTCAGTTCACACTAAATCTCCTCCAAGAATTGTGTAGCCAAGCCCCATTAGGCTTGGGCATTCTCTGAAGGGCATTATCAAGGTTTGCATCGCTCCCATGATAATGACATATATATAGAAAGAGAGAGAGAGAGATACTCTCCTACCTCTTCCACTGCCACATAATCCATGTCCTCACACTCATAGGGTCTTCCTTCCTCTTCTTTACCTATATCCTACTACTTTATCTTTTTGTATCATTTGTATCTTTTATTTTTTGCTAATGTTTTAACATCTAGGCATGTTCACATTGCCATAATCTATTGACATATGGTTTCCCTCTCTAGACCCATATAAATATTTGTTGGTCATTTGTTGAAAATTCATAATATTATATTATCTTAATTCACACAGCATTTCAAACTAATAATATTTTGTCGACTATAGTGGTCAGATTTTTTTATGCAGTTTTCACCACTGACAACAATGTGTTTTCCCAACCAATTGGCTAGGAAAAATTTCCATACTTCTTCATAGAAGCTACGATTTTCAATTTGGTGTTAGATCCGGGTGTTGAGGTTGGTTGGTAGTGGCTAAGAGGCCAGAAAAAAGGCATGGCCTACGTGGAGGACGATGTTCAAGGGAGAAATCTACATTTTGATATTGCAAAGATAAGTTTACTAGTACACTGGCACGGTATGATGGTGCCCAGTATCCCGGAGTGTATGAGACACTAAGATGTTAAAAATCCTCATCATGGATCAATTAAAAAGAGAACCTAATGGCTAGATCCTAAAAGAATTAGAATACATAGATGTATAAAACCAAAAGAATTAAGTCCTAGGTTTTGTCAAAAGGGAATATTAAACGAGAACACACCCATCTAACCATAGTTATAGTTGCAATCAGTATTAAAACCAATACTTGTATAGCTTTATTTTGCATATGTACGGGTTCAATGTTTTATATTTTCACCATCTCGATACATGAAACATACACGAGAGGTTGGCAACCTCAATATTCATATCAAAGCTTAAGGAATTAGAAGATAAAATATTGCATAATTTTCTCCATGTTCTACATGTGTACTGCATATTTATTTGATATATCCCTGACTCAACATATGAAGAGAGGGAACATGTTGGAGACAATGAGATTCCTATTCAAATAAATATGTTCTATAAATTGGAAGATTAGTTGGCTGCTATTTGGGGTGGCAACTAGGATAAGCATAAATTGTTTTTCACTTGCACGGATATTAAATTTCAACCCTCTACACCCTATACTCATATGGAATCAGATTTTTCATTCAAAAATCTGAAAAGTCTAGCCATTTGATTTTGTTTGAATAAGAAATTATATTTAGGCCCATAGGTGAAAGTGACAATACAAACCATAAGGAAAATATTTTCCTCTTAAAAAAGATGGAGCTATAAGGAAATGCCCCAGTAGTCTCCGGTGAGAAAAAATTTCTTCAATTTCGAGCTACAAAAATATGTTACCAAGGGTTGTAGAAGTTATCCTTGTTTCGGTAAATGCACTCCATGATTTGATAAAATCTTTAATTACTAAAAAAGTAGTTAAAATAAGACAAAATAATGTTTGCCTGACTTTCCTTATGAGAAATGGCATTTTGGAGCAAACTAAGAGCTCTGCTCAGCCTATTATATATTGAAAACTTTTGAACGTAGGAAGACATTTAACTGAAAAACAACTTCGGTTGTCTTTCCTCACGAGCGATGAAACTTTCGACCAAGTAAATAATTTTGATATTTATGACATGAATAATTTTATTACTTCTGCTAGCCTTGATACTATTTTGTCTAAATTTGAATATATGAAAGAAAACCTTTCACGAGAGTTGAAATATTCATATCTAAAACATAATTTTTATTTTTAATGGTAACTTTGATGCGACCTCGAGCAATGTTTTTTTTACCATTGACACATGGGAAGACCTTTTCTCATCCATCTACTAGGATGGGAAAAAATAATTCAGCCAGAGTATCCTACTAGTGATTAGGAAAGAGATGCTACTCCAAATTAAGAAAAGTACTGAATATGAAAAAGAAATAGTGGAAAATCTACAGGAGCAGCTATTCAAAAATAAACGGGAAAATTTTATTACTCAAACAAAGGAAAATCCATCCCAAAGAAGAGTGCCTTGAAGACGTGTCTATATTGAAAGATGCTATGTCGGAAGTTCATATATGAGGCTTGGTACTTTGGAGGAAAGCTTTCAAATTTCAAGTGAAGAGGAATAGCCCAATATAAAATGGATGGTTGTAGAGATGGCACCAAAGAAAAAAGACTGTATGAGTTAAATTTAAATTCCATACATTGCATTATCCCATCTTTCTCGGAACCAATTGAATTAGTGTGTTGTGATCCTGAGATAGAAGATATTAAAAAGCTGCAATTTTTTATATTTGGTGAGTTGCTAATTTTAATCCATGACAACATACTTAATACGTTGAACTTGTACATATCCCAAAATCTAGCACCATTTCTGCGTGGGATAAATCCTAGTCGCACACTTAAACAAGGTTTTTATTTGGTTATTTTTTATGAATGTACACAACTCCTGGCTTTATATGATTCTCAAGTATCCAAGGTTTTAATATACAGGTTTGCTCAATCATCCCAGAATATAGATTGGACATGTTTTGAAATTATTTTGGAATTGTTTTCTGGGAGTAAAAGTATAATATGGATGTAATGTATTTCTGGAAAATCATAATTGCTTCTAGTTGATGGGATGAACAAGGTTAGGGTGGTAGAACTCCCCCATCATCCTTTGATGAAACCTAAGCACATTTCTCTCTTTGGTTTTTTAAATGCATGCATTTCTAGGAATGGTTCTTTCTTTGATTTTCAGATGTATATGGTGTGTTGATATCACATAGAGGAATGTCTTCCATCTTCTTCTTGAGAAGCTGCTAAAACCACTTCTCAAGTAAGGAAGGCTTCATCATAGTTTGAGCTCAAATTTTACATGTTAGGTGACACCATGTCCTTTTTGAAGAACATTTCCTTGGATAAAATTGTTGAAGATGTTGGTGATTTGTAGGTGAAGCTTGTATAATATGTTTTTCAGATTCACTTTGTGTACTCCAATATTGTTGCTAGTTTTCTTTCTTCTAACATATTAAATCTATTTTCAGCTAGAGAAGTTTTGGAGTTTCAAGAATTAGCAAAAACACAAGTTAGATTCAGAAGGAGATTGTAAATATTCCATGGACCAGGACTCTCTGAAGACTTGTGCTACATTAGAATATATCTATCACATTTTTTATAAGTATGTTGTTAGTTCTACACTCTATTGAGAAAGTATGTGGGATCTTTCCTTCCATATTTTTTTGAAGTCAAAAAGTATGCTTGGAGAAAAATAAAAATAAAAAGAATACTTGCAGCTTTTTCTTGATCAGTTAGAGAAAGAAAAAGGAAATTATTTTTCAAATCTCAAGATTCTGTTTCAAGTTACCATGCCTAAAAGTTGGTACTCTAATGGTGTAGATGTCTTGTTCCCTTATTATAAAAAGAGTTTGCTAAAAAAACTAGATCTGTCAACTTATTTATCTTGTGCCCATATAAATATCTCAACCTAAAAATAATGAACTAAAACCTTTACTTGATGGGCTTCAACTGCCTCCACATCACATTTACACAAATATCATATCACTAGCAAACTTGCTTCGCTTTAGATTATATGATGTTGCATTGATTCAGTGGGATGGTAAAATTGTGGTGGTCTCATTAATGGAAAAGAAAAGTAGCAGTAAGCCTTAGTTATTAAACCATTTGTATGGTTCCCTTATTGACATCGCAGGGATCATATGCACTAATGGAGTCTTGATGGATTCAAATTTCCTCTATGTACTGATGGAATTTGAGGGATTGGGGACTTTTGAGAGAAAATAACATAAAAATATGCTACTCTTAGTCCTAAATGTTGCCTTGAGTAATTTAAAAATATTGAACAAGAAGGTTTTAATTGCAAAAGGTTATATTTTTTTGGTTTTTCTTGTTGATTATCTATTTTTTAAGTGGCCTCTACTCTTTCCTTTAAATTCTATAACTATTTAAATATTAATTACCATTTGTGGTATTTTTTTCCTTAATCAGGATTTTCAACTTGGCAACAAGATAAAATCTATCTCCCAACATTTCCATAGTGGGATGAACTTGGTGAAGAATGATGAAAATTTATTAAAGGGACTATATTACATCGCTATCAACGATGTCAATGTTTTTGATCTAGACTAATTAAAATATGAATTCCATGTAAACTTCTATCAATTTGTTAAAGATCTCATGAAAAATTCCTAACGAAGGTGTATGGAGGAATGGTTGATCTTGTTGCAATGTATTATTTTACTTAATGAGAATATCATCAAGAAATTATATATGATATAGCATTAGTTGTAGAGGAAGATCTAAGACATAGTTATGAGAGTGGTTGTGCCTTCTTGAGGGATTTGAAACTTATTATTTCCCAATGAGAAACATAGGATTCGACCCTATAGATTTGAAGAGTGTTTCTATGAAGGTTTATAAACTTTTCAAGAACTTGGTTTCTTCTATTAAGGCAGGATGCCTTTTTGTGCTAGGTACAAACAAGGTGCTTAGGAATTTTGACACTTAAGAAGTGGTAGGCGATGATCCAATAGAACTTGGGGATATCTACATTGATCTCCATGACACAAGTCTTCAGCTTGCAGCTTAGATGAAACTATTTCAAATGGTAAAAATGTGTGTTGTCTCAGATAAAGATTAGAAAGTGTCTTGGAAAGAAGAGGTAAAAATGGTAATATGTGGTACTCTAAATTTCAATACTTCCTAGTTATGGTGGGTAAGGTTGCACAAAATAATGATGTAAAATGTATAGGTAAAACTTAAAAAGAACATTAAAATTCAAGAAGTTTCCAACAAAAATCTATTGAAAACTGAGAACCTACAAAGTGTCCACTATTAACCAAGTACCCACAAGAAAACTATTAAGAATCCACCAAACACTAAGAATAACCATCAGGCTCCTATCAAATTTTTACTTGAATCCCAATATGGAGGCTAATGCACAACCAGAATCTATGACAGAGGATATGTAAAGATAGATACTACCACATCTTATACTAATCGATTACAGGAAGTGTATGAGACCCATATAAGTGTCAATAATATCATATAAAATAATTCCTCATAACATGTTATGGCAAGAAGAGACTAAAAACTTGGTGAAATAATTTTTTTTTATGGGAAGAAGACACAAAAGACTTGGAGGAAGACTTTTTTGGTGCACTATTTGAGGATAAGGTACAGGAGGAATGGCATAAATAGATAGATACATAAGAAATTTTCCTCACGAGTTATAGGTGGGTAATATTTATGAAGGATAGATGATGTGAAAATTATAGGTAGGACTCGAGAGCATACTAAAAATTAAAGTGTTTCCATTAGTAATTTGTTGAGGACTGGTAGCTCGACAAGTGTCAACCAAGTGCCTCCTGGAAACATAGAAAAGTACCCACGAGTGCTAATGGGAACCACAAATTTCCCATCAAATTTTGACTTTAATCCACCAGGTTTCCAAAGAATACTCAGGAGATATATTTAGCACTAGTGGAGGTACTTCAACATTTTGAGGAAATGAATTTAGAGAATTAGTTGTATATAATATGAACAATTATGTCATGATGTGGTAACCAGAGCATCTTTTGGACCATGAGGATTAGAATCTGGATGGTTGCATTTACATTAATATTGTGAGTTTCGAAATTCGATGGTTCATAGGATATATGCAAGAGTTTCAAATTGGAAATATGTAAATAACACCTTCTAATAAGGTTTGATGGGATAAGTTTCTTGAATTGAATATGTTTGAGACTGGAAATGTTCGTGTTCTGATTAAGGAATGTTAGTAATTTTGTGCTAAATCCTCTTTCAGCTTTTGAAACAAATGTTTTATATGTGCTTAAGGATTCAAGTTCTATTTCAAGTTACTAAGTCTCGTGAGTGATTTTTATGTTAGTTTTATGAACAATTTAGCATAAATGAATGATTGAACAACAGCAAATAAAAGTACAATATATCACCATACAATACATCAACACAGGGATTTGATGAAGGATTTCACCCCTCCCGGGCTACATCTCCTTGGTCTAGCTTTCATGGCTTGGGCCTCTATATTATTCTCAAATTTACAAAATGATGTTTTTACAATCCTTTTCTGCTCCTGAAACATACATTAATGAGTTCAAAACACTCAAAAATGGTCCCTTAGCTTCATTTTGCACATAATCTGGTCGAAAAGTGACTGAGTTATGACCTCTACAACTATGCTCCACAATTTCCTCCATAAATTTAGCTAACTGGCCCCAAATTGGGTTAACTAGCACTAATTTTGGAAAATATGTCAGATTTTTTAGAACCGCTATTTAAATCTGGATTAGTTTAATTAATCTGAATTAGTGGTTAATTAAATTAGATCAGTTTTAAAACCAGCACTACACACCGAAAATTGCACCAACCAACACCTGCCACTTGGTGGTCACCCATTCACTGTAGGAAATAGTTGACTAAACTTCGATCTTCCAAGTCAGCATGCCACGTCAGCAGTATGGACTGTTCACTAGGCTCCTTGTATACATTTTTTTACCAAATTTTGCATGTTTAGAAAAGTGGTCAGAACTCGTTTCTAAAGCCATACAGAGTCTATTTTGCATGAAACGAGTTGCACCAGATTCAGAACTACAGACACTATGCAGTTGTTTAGGTTTCGTGTCATTCTGATAACTTTGATTTTTGAGCATAATTCTGAGCACTGATCATTCCTCCCCATTGGAAGCTTTTTGACCCCAAAAGATCATATTCAGTTCTTGAATGGGTGAGGGTACAGTTCCCTCACCTTACCAATTCCCATCCATTTGGCTTTTGAAGGATTTGTTCCTTTGAGCACCACTCGAAGATAGTCAACACTTCCTCTTCTCAATGTCCTTGTCCTTCTGTCAAGTATGGTATCTTGTTCAAGCTCAACAAATAATTCTAGAGAAAATACTTCAATATATGGAATTTGAACATTCTCTCTTTGATCTTCAATTAAAGGAAGCTCATACAATCTTAAATTTTCAACATTAACAACAGAGTAAATTTGCATGTATGAAGCAAAATCAAACTTGAAGACATTGTTACCAATTTTTTCCAGAATTTTAAAAGGACTGTAACGAATTTGTTTCAGCTTTTTACCTTCTCCTTTAAGCCTCTCCTTGCTAATGTCAAGACAAAATTCATCACCAACTTGAAACTTATGATCCACACGGTGTTTTTCGTGTCTTGTTTTGTACATGCCTTGAATTTTGTGTAGTTGATATTGAACTGCTTGATGGATCAACTGAATTTTCTCTATAATTTTCTTTGCTTTATCTATATCGCTATGCCCATCTATAGCCACATATTTTCCAAAAATTAAATCTAATGGCGATTCTGGTAAGTATCCAAGACATGCCTGAAATGGTGATGTTTGTGTAGAGGATTATTTGGCATGGTTGTAAGCATGTTGAATATAATGCAATTGTTCATCCCCCAACTTAGGATGTTTGTTGCAATATCCTCGAAGAAGATGAATGATTGTACGAATGACCACCTTGGTTTTACCATATTTTTGTGGATGAAAGGTTGTACTCTTCTTCAACTTAGTGTCCATCAATTCCCACAAGCTTGACCAAAAATTCCCAGCAAATCGACAATCTCAATCACTTACAATAGACGTAGGAAACCGAAAATGAACCCAAACATTTTGAGAAAAAAGATGAGTTGTTTGTTCAACTGTGACTTTCTTTTTACATGGCATCAATATAAACATCTTGCTGAACATATCCACAACTACATACAAATAATCATTTCCTCTTTTTGACAAATGAAGACCTCCTAAAAAATCTATAGAAATACTCTCCCATGGACGTGAAGGAACCAAAAGTGGTTTGTACAATCCTAACTTCCTATTACTAGGCTTACTGATTGCACATAATGAACAACCTTTAATAAAATGTGACACATTTTCAAGCATACGAGGCCAATAAAAATACCTCTGAATATTTTCTACTATTCTTCTTACACCAAAATGTCTAACAATAATAGAAGTGTGTGCTTCCCTTATGACATTTACTCTCTCCCCCTATGGAATACAAAGCTTGCCTAAATGATACAACAAGTTATTATGTACATGGTAATCCAATTCCTCAACTTGGAAACCTTGACTCAAGTTTCCATAAACATATTGAAAGGCATTATCAAATGCATATTGTTCAATGTAACTTTCATGTAAAACAAAATTATTCTTGAGTAAGGTAATTGCACTAATAATAGGCCTAGAAATCATATCAATAGCCTTGTTGTATATACCTTTCATGATACCTGATGACAAAGTGGAATTGATGTAAGAAACCCATCCATCGAAAGCGCCTTGACTACTACAACTTATTTTATGATTGCAAGTATTTCAATGGTTAGTGATCAGTGTGAATTATGGTTTCCTTTCCCATAAAATAGTGTTTCCACTTCTTCACACTTTGAACCAACACATATAGCTCCTTGTCATAAGTAGGATAATTTATCACTGCACCATTAAACATTTCTGAATGGAATGAAATGGGCTTGCCATGTTTTATGAGGACTGCACCAATGGCATAGTCACTTTGTTAGGTCCCTATATCACTAGTATAGCCCCTTATTATTGTTAGTGTAAACCCCTTATTGTTATTATTCTACCCTTGTAACCCCCATTTTGTTATTATTGTGCCCTTAAATTATTATTGTTAGGTCGGCTAGGATTACATTGTGGCCCACTAGGATTACATTATGGCCCCATGGACTCCTATATATAGAAAGGAGGTTTTGTAAATTGTATCATCCAAGAATTGTTCATTTATGTAATGTATTGGAGGTTGCCCCCTCAAATTGGCTCATTTATAAGGCATTTATATCTCTTTTCTTCTCTTTTTGGAGCTGGTTACACAACATTTGGTATCAGAGCTTTGGATTCTAGGGTTTCGCTGCTCCAAACAGGTCATCGTGGCATTTTCGCTATAACGTTTTTTCTACGAAGTTTCAGAAGCTGAAATTTTTAGGGTGCGAAGAAACAATCTTGAGGAAGCCTGTGTAAAAATTTTAGAGTTCGGTTCACAATAATTTCGGAGATATCATCTGTGGAAGGCAGGTATTTTTTCAGGCTCCTAAACAGGTCATCGTGGAATTTGCGATATAAATTTGTTTCTACGAAGGTTCAGAATCTGAAATTCATATGGTGCGAAGCTGAAATCCTGAGGAAATTCATCAAAAAATTTCAGAGCTTGGTTCGCAATATTTTTAGAGATATGATCTGTGGAAGGTAGTGCTTTTTCAGGCTCCTGAATTTCATCTTAAAGAGGTGATCGTGGGAAAAGTTAAATAACTCTCTCTCTGGAGATTGGATTGGAGTGCCGTCAAAATTGGTCGCAAGTACACGGCCTGTAGTTTATTTTCTATCAATTTTAGAGACAAAGGACAAAACAGTGACACGTGGCAAGTCGTACAAGTTCGCTCTACTGAACCAGTCCAGAATTAGGTCATTGTGGGAGATTGGACACAACTTTGTCTTTGAGAATCAAAATCAGGTCAGACCTGTGGCATTTGAAAGAAGCTTCAGAGGGCTACTACAGGGCTGAATTTCAGATATCGAAGATTTTCAATTACAGAGATAATTTAATTTCAATATCGATCTCCTAAAAGCTAGTAAAAGGTGTGTATTTTTTTTCCGAATTGCATAAGTCTTGTTTGAAGAATCAAGTTGAATTGATTCCAAGGGAATCTTGTAGAATAGATATCAATATTGGATTCTAAAATGGCCCCTAAAAATAATTCAACACCCATTAAGCCTTCAGAAGGCTCTACTATGACTCATGAAGATGAAGAATTTCAACATGATCTATCAAAATTACAAGAGCAAATGCAACAGTTTTCACTCTCGCAAAGAGCAACAAAAAATGAGATGGAAGTTTTGAAGAAAGGCATGGAAGTGAAGATGGACAGTTTGAAGAAAGGCGTGGAAGTTAAGATGGATGACATGAAAGACAACATGGAAAACATGAAGAGTGTCATCATGGTGGTAGTTGATAGGCTTACCAAGTATGCACACTTTTGTGCATTATCTCATCCATTTAAAGCAAGTACAGTTGCTACTACATTTATGGACAGAATTCAAAAGCTACATGGAAGCCCAAGGGTTATTGTGAGCGACAGAGATCCCATTTTTACTGAAATTTTTTGGACGGAGTTATTTTCTTGTTTGGGTACTCAATTAGCTCATAGCTCATCTTATCATCCTCAATCTGATGGTCAAACTGAGATAGTAAATAAATGTTTGGAAGGATATCTTCGTTGTTTTGTATCCGATAAACAAACACAATGGGTCAAGTGGTTACCTCTCGCTGAATGGTGGTATAACACTTCCTTCCATACCGCAGCAAAAATGACCCCATTTATGGCACTTTATGGATATCATCCACCATCCATCACATCATCTTTAAGGGAAAATTCGAAGGTTCAAGCAGTTGAAGATCACATCGAGCATCAGCAAGAAGTTCTCCAACTCTTAAAGGATAACCTGAATTTGGCACAAAATCGAATGAAACAACAGGCAGATCAACATCGTAGCGAGAGAAGTTTTGATGTAGGAGATTGGGTATTTCTACGGCTACAACCATACAAACAAATGTCCCTCAAGCAAGCAAAGAAGGATAATAAATTATCGCCAAAGTACTATGGTCCTTGCAAGGTGTTGCAAAAGATTGGTACTATGGCATACAAATTGGAGCTTCCTGCTTCTTCGCGAGTACATCCAGTTTTCCATGTTTCATGCTTAAAGAAGGTTATAGGTGAAGATCTTCCAGTTCAAACAGTATTGCCAGAACTTGATGGGGAAGGGAAAATCATATTGGAACCTGAAGCAGTCATGGAAAAAAGAACTCGACAACTACGTAATCGATCAATTTCAGAGTATCTCATCAAGTGGAAGAACTTACCCACTGAAGATTCTACATGGGAGGATGAGAATTTTATACAGAAGCACCCGGAGCTACTCAAGTGTTGAGGACAACACTTTTTTTTTGAAGGAGAGGGGCATGTTAGGTCCCTATATCACTAGTATAGCCCCTTATTATTGTTAGTGTAAACCCCTTATTGTTATTATTGTACCCCTGTAACCCCCATTTTGTTATTATTGTGCCCTTAAATTATTATTGTTAGGTCGGCTAGGATTACATTGTGGCCCACTAGGATTACATTATGGCCCCATGGACTCCTATATATAGAAAGGAGGTTTTTTGAATTGTATCATCGAAGAATTGTTCATTTATGTAATGTATTGGAGGTTTCCCCCTCGAAGTGGCTCATTTCTAAGGCGTTTATATCTCTTTTCTTCTATTTTTGGAGCTGGTTACACAACACACTTACATTGGTTCGAATCTCAAAAGGTTGTCTCAAGTCCAACAGTGCTAGTATTGGGGCTGAATTTATCTTATTTTTCAAAGAGTAAAATGCATTTTTTTTGCTTGCCTCACTACTAGAAGACCTTCCTAACACTAGTCAATGCATGTAATGAAGCTGCAATAGAAGAAAAATTAGCAATGAACTTCCTCCAATATTGTGTTGCTCCTAGAAAAATCCTTACCTCAGGGATTGTCTTGGGTGTTGGCCAATTCACAATTACCTAAACCTTAGAGGGGTCACCTCCTCCAACGATATGTCCCAAATACACTAAATATTTTTTTACGAAATACACATTTCGACATATTCAAAAACAATTGTTCTTTTCTTAATACAACAAGCACCTTTCTTACATGCATGACATGTTCATCTCATGATTTGTTGAATATAAAAATATCATATAAGTAGACAACGACAAAATCATAAAGAAATGGCCCCAATACATCATTCATAACTCTCATGAAAGTAGTTGGAGCTTTGGAAATACCAAAAGGCATAACAAGCCACTCAAAAATTCTTGTTCAGTTTTAAATGCGATCTTCTATATGTCCTCTTCAGATATTCAACTTCATGAAAACCACTTCTTAAGTCTAACTTAGTGAAATACTTTTCATATATCAATTGATCAAGAAAATCATCAATTCTTGGGAGTGGATAACCATTCATTATTGGGATTTTGTTTAGTGCACAGAAATCTACACACATGTGCCATGTTCCATCCTTCATGGGCACCAACATAGTCAATGAACCACATGGCGAGGTGGATGGGAAAATCATACCTTTATTCAAAAACTCTTGTATTTTATTCTTTTTTTATGCACTTTCCATTATCAGCATGCGATACATTCCAATGTTAGGGAGTGGAACATCCTATTGTAGGTGTATCTCATGTTGGATTCCCCTCTTGGGAGGTAACCCCTTTGGTTCCTGAAACATCTCACCATGCTGACTTACCACATAAAACAAATCAGATTTCAATTTATCATCACAACCTTCAAAATATTCATAATCCATATCATTACTTTTTTTTATCATAAGAATCACAAATTTTTTTCTTGAATTTACTAGTCTCTTCATTTTCCCAGCATTAACTAAAGAGAAAGTTTATCCTTTTCCAACGAGGTCTCACAATATAATCCACTCCATCTTTGAACAAGTGGTACTTTTTCTTGTGGAGATAGAAGAAAACTTTCATTTCATAGAGATTGGGACTACCCAAAACAATTCCTGATATGTCAAGATGTACAACATCTAACTCAACTTCATCAATCAAGTTTGTGGTGATTGCAAACTGGAAAATGCATTTTATTGTAACCTGTAAATTTGTATCCTTATGTTGACGGGAAAATTTGTCCGGCCAACAGTAGGGGATCTCCCCGGTATAAAGTCCCAATTAGACTCTGAACCGTTCTGATGGGGATCCCGTCCGGGGGTGTGGTTCCAGCTACTGCTAAATACTCCTTCTTCTGGACGCAAATGAGCCCTGTAGAGTTAAAAGGTTCACAGTTATCGAATGATAAAAGACAGATATCGATGATTGTCAATGAACATGAACACTAAAAATAGCAAGATATAAAATAAAACATGCAACTAAAGGATATGATGTTAGCAACATATCATGAAGGTGGTACTTGTAAGACTGTTCAAACCATAGGAGAAACAATTCTACCTGGTAAGAACAACTTATGCATACTGGGCATTTTCGTGAATGAGATAGATATCAATAATAAAGTTACCAACATCTCTTATGTAGATAATATACCATCATATACACATACAGTAAGTTGAAATGCATAAAGAGTATAATCACAAAACACAGATCAATTAATCATAAGATGTCAGACATATACGAGGAAATACTCATAGTGTTGACACATTGATTCTCATCAGATCCAATAGTGAATTTCAAAAAAATGCTTGTATTCATTCATAATAGGCTATTTAATGCTTTACAACTCTCTTCTCTCCTTTGGAGTCCAAAAAAAAAGGTCTTTTACAAGTTCCCGAATGGGTTATATATAAGACAAAATTTGACCCTTGGGGGCCCTGCCTCTTCACCTTCCTGCCTGTTGGGCTGCCTGGCGTCCTGAATGGAAGATGTGACCTGCGACCTGATTGTGAAAGGTGCGACCTGCGACTTGATCATGGAAGGCGTGACCTGCGACTCCTCCTGTGGACTGTGCCTTGTAATCTGATCATGAAATCGTGCACGTGATTGCAAGGTTGAGAACATCAACTTGTTTCTCTTTGAGGAAATTCTTCCAGGCACGATAATCTGCAGCGACTGGGGAGATTAGAGGAGTATCTTCCCTTAACCGATGCAGGAATTCTATGGCATCCGGAATCATATTTTCTCTCTTGATTCTGACCTGGTTAGATAAGGAAGCTATTTTGGTGTAAATCCAAACTGGAATTATGATGAACGTAACCAATTTTTCCTGTGATGCAAGAAGATCAGGTGTAGTAGCAGCTTGTCCGATAGGCTGTAGAAATGCCTGAATCTCCTGATCTACCTGTCCCCATGTATTTTCCTCGTTCAGTGCACCTAGAGAAGGTATATGGTGCAGTTCATGCATCGAGTCAATGCCACTGATCAAATGCTCATATGCAGCCATCACCTTCTCCAGATCTTTAACTAATTTCTCCTTCGATTGCATCTTCATGTGAATCTGGACCTTGTCATTCTGAGTGTGAATCCAATATTTCTTGGGCAAGGTTTTTGGAGCCTGTGGATACATGCGTGTCCATTTTATCATTCGGTCCAAGGCGGTGGAGGCCTCTTTTAATTGCTCATTTCTCTTCTTTGCTTCCACTTGGGCTCTAAGTAGGGGTGCGACCGTCTCTTTTATGGTGAACATCTCCCCATAAACCTGTCTGATGCTAGCTTCTATCGTCACCAAATCTCTTTGGATGGTAAGAGGTACTTCGTTAATAAGAGTGTTTTTGCCCTGGAGCTGTTGGATTTCTTCCCTTAATGCTCTCTTCTCTTGCTCCGACCTAGCTTCTGCTTCCACCTCCCTGAAATCCTTGACTGTGTAAGCATCGATGGTGAGTGGAAATGTAGGCCACGACTTTTTCTTACCTTTAGTAAGGACCTTTGAGAAGCCGGAAGTCATTTGATAACATACTTCCTGAAGAAGAATCTTGTTTGTGATGAACCAGGGCAGAGCATGGGGAGTCTTGAATGAAACGAAGTCTCGAATAAACATGTATTCTGCAAATGGAAACCAATGTGCTACCTTGACTAATGTTTCCATGGCTCCCCAGGAAATGCATGGGGTATCCTGACCGAACAATTTCCCATAGAGTGCAGGGATGAAATTTTGTGAGATTGACTCTATATCCTGCTTGTATTTAGAGTCCCAGAATACCTGCAATTCTTTATGAACTGGGAATTCTTGCTCCAGATCCCAGTTGTGAGCCCATCCCTCAAAGTAGCACGTGGAACAAACTACATCCAATAGATAGGAGGCCATGTAAAATTCGGATGAGTATCCCTCCTCTGGTGCCAGTGCTGCAGATATGTTTGTTTTGAGAGACGTTGTTAGTAAGCTGGCCCAATTTAAACAGGTGCCATATACAGTGAAAAATTTCATCAGGGATACCCAAGTACCACTAAATGTGGTGGCATCAAGATGACCATATATCCTGCAAAGCATAGTTGCCACCAACTTGTATACCTTTCTGAGGCCTGCTATTGGGTACTCCTGATCCTTCTTGATCTTGAACTTCTTGGGTTCTTCCCACCATCCTCTCAGGGTGTCTGCTACGGGGACCGCATGGGTGGTGGCCCATTCCTCTGTGAATTTTTGTTCCCATTCTGGAAGTGCGTATTAATACTCTGCATTCGAGCCTTTTAGATTTGCAAAATACTTTCTCTCGTAATCTCAAATTACCCACTTCCTGGGGTTGATTTTCTGTATGATCCATTCAATCATTTCCGCACATGGGAATATAGCTGGGTGGGCACTTGCGTAGTGAAGCTTCGACCTCTTAACTTGTACATATAATTGTTGGTCGAGGAGGTCCTCTGGAAATTCCGGTTGGGTGAATTCTTGGTATACTTGATACCAACTCATGCTTTCTCCTCTACTAAATGTACATACGGTGTCCCCATAGATCGGGGGAGGAGACATTGGTATTTAACCTTCTGTGATTTCTATCTCTGGGCTCTTTTTTTTTCTTGCAAACTATTAGAGGTCCCATGTCAATTGAGGCTGAAGAGATGGAGATGCACTCTAACTCTGCTTCGAGGTTCCCTGGCATGTTCATAAAACAATCCCAGGATAATACAAATGCCATAATTATAAATGCCTAGGTACTTCTTTTAACTCTGACCATCTGAAATACAGGAAAGGGTGGATCTGCAACTTAGCAACCTATTTCTTGGGTCATTGGGTCACAGAGGCTTAAAATTTTAGAAGGGAGCGACCCTGCTACTTGGCTACCCTACAACAAGGTCATGAGGTCGCTGGGCTGTAAAGGTTTAACAATTCATGAGGATGCGACCTTGCGACTTAGTGACTTGCGACCGGGTCGCTGGATCGCAAAGGTTTAACAATTCATGAGGATGCGACCTTGCAACTTAGCGAATTACGACCGGGTCACTGGGTCACTGAGTCGCAAGGTCGCAAAAATCCAGTTTTGAGCTGGACGTGACTTAACGACTTAGCAACCGAGGTCGCGGGGTCACGTGGTCGAGCTAGGGCTGGCCGGGAGATTTCGACGGTCAGTGCGGTCCTTAGCTTCATTTTTAAATTAAAACAATACAAGGACTAAGTGATAAAAACCCATAAATGAGGATGAAGTGGTTATTGGGGAAAGAGACAGACACAGGGGAGGCTGGTTGGCTCCTTTTACAAATTTGTGTTAGGAAAAGTAGTGTTTGGATAAATGGAAAAGTTTCAGGTTCAAAAGGATCTGTAATTGGGGATAGTAGGTGGCTTTAAAAGGGCCAGGGTATGTGAAAAAGGGAAACAAAAGGAAAAACGGAAACATCAAGAGGAATAGGAAACTTACTTGAGAAAATCGCTCTCCAGTTGGCCTGTCAGAAGCATTTTTTTCTCTCTGGCGCGTGGGTGAAATGCGACCTAGCGACCCTTCTATTTATAAAGGGGTCTCGCGTGCGAGCAATAAATGAGGTCACTGGTACACAAATATCTTTCATTTATGAGATGTGCGACCTTGCGACCTAGGGGGGGTCGCGAGGTCACAAAGTCACGAGGTCATGATTTTGAAATATGAGTGTCATTTGCTACTTAACAACCTGGCAACCTGATAGGTCGCTAGGTCGAAAATTTGGAAAAAACCTACTCTACGACTCAGCGACTTAAGGCTTTAGACTTGAACTTTAGATTTTGACTTAGCTTTTCGATGCTCAGGGGGGCTCAGAAAATTTTAGATAGTGAATTTTTGGAGGGTGTTGTAGTGGCTACAACAAATGGCGATTCACTGGTAGGGTCCAGAATCTTTGCCGATGCTTTATCTAGAAAGTGGGGGGGAGGGCATAAACACTTGATCCTTTCACCACGTGGGTCCCACTTCTTCCGTCTTCGAGCTTTGCACATTTTCTCCCTCCATCTGCCTGCCCTTGGGTGCCATTTTACCGTGTTTTCATTCTTGGAGACCGGATGAAAATTTCGGGGTAATACCAAGGTTTTACAGACCTAGTGTATTTTATTTGGCCCTCATTGTGTTCCTTCACTGCTAGCGAACCAAATGGTCTTGTCAGAGTCACTGCCAAGGAATCATTAGCATTGCTTCGCTGCCAGCGAGCCTGGTCAGTACCCCGGCGGAGTCATCATATCACCTCTCTGTGCAGGAAGCCTTTCTCAATCCTTTACCCTTTATTCATGTGCTTAATGCACTTATTTAAATGTGCTTAGGGCACTTATTTCTTGTGCTTAGGGCACTTATTTTTTGTTTCGACAATTATTGCCTGGGCAGATGAGGGATCTCGACATATTTTACTTGCAAGAGAGGTTGCTCCTAGTCTATATGAGGACTTATGGTTTTCCTGGATTTCCATTCTTTGCTTGAGGATAACCCCTCCCTTTTCCTTCCAGTAACCTATTCAACTGAATGTCGCATTTTGCATAGTAGTCCCTTGGGCTAGCATACTAGGTAAGCTGCCACATTTTTGCCTGAAGGCTTTAGTCATGTTCTCACCATTGGGTGCCCATCACAAGTATGCCTTCCCCCTTTTACAGTCTGGGGAGAGGTTATACACCAACATAGATCCTTGACTCAGTATGCTGCTTAAGTAGCTTCTATATCCCCTTTTGAAAAAATGGATGCCAAGGGAAAGAAAAGGTTAAAGGGATCCTATGAGAAACAAGCAATTTATTAAAAACAAGAAAGGTAAAGAAAAACAAAAGAAAACAAGAAAAACTATGATACAGGATGCATTGACATCCCTCTAAGGCTGTCAAGTGAAATAGTGTTTAAGGTCGTGTCCATTCACAGGGAGAACCTCAATCCTCCCTTCAAGAGTTTGCAACCTATAAGTGTGGGGACCGATATTCTCTATGACCTGGAAAGGGCCTATCCATAATGCCTGAAACTTGGAGTGTTTCCCTTTATATTCATGAGATTTATCCCATTTGAGGACAACGTCACCTACTTCAAAAATATTTTTCCCAGCTGAATTTTTGTAAAACCATCATTTTATCCGTCCTTGGTGGATGGCGATTTTTTCCTGAGTTTTTTGCCTTTCCTCCTCAAGTTTCAGTAGTGTGTCTATTCGGGCTTGTAGAGCATGGAAAGGAGTGCCATGAGTCTCCTGAGATAACCGGAGTGACGGAAGAGACAAGTTGGGAGGAAGGATAGCTTCCTTTCCATACACGAGGAAAAAGGGGGAGGTGCCTAGGGAAGGTTTGGGCGTGACTCGATCTGTCCAGAGGGCATTGTAGAGTGCCCTATGCCAATTTCATGGCTGGGACAACAAAGTCTTTTTGATAATGCGGATTAGGTTCTTGTTGGTTGACTCGGCTAACTCGTTTCCTTGAGGGTAATATTTGGCAGAATGTTTAAGTACGATACCATTTTCTAAATAAAAATCATATAATTACAATGATGAGAAATATGTTGCATTGTCAAAAAAAACGGAGGTTGGATCACCAAACCTGATCATGATGCATTGTGTGATGAAGGCTATTACCTCTTGATCGTTGAACTGATGTAATGGTACCACTTCAACCCACCTTGTGAAATATTCTGTGGTGGTAAGGATGTACCTGTGTTTCTTGGAGGAGCGTGGCAGGATCTCCCCAATCGCGTCTAGCCCCCATTGTTGAAATGGCTCTTCCACTGCGACAGATTGTAATGGGGCTGAAGGCTGAATATCTATGTTTGCAAAATTTTAGCATTGTTGGCATTTTCGAACATATGCGTGTGCATATTTAAACAAAGTAGGCCAATATAAACTGGCACACATGATCTTGTGAGCAGTGGTCTCCCCTACATAGTGCCCCCAGGTAGGACCATCGTGAAGTTCTGCTAATATTTTATGTGCCTCATCCCATTCCAAGCAACATAACAAGACACCGTTGTGATGTTTGCGGAACAACTTATCCTACACTAGTTGGTAGGATACAACTTTCAGTCTCAATGCACGCTTCTGCTTGGTAGTTCAAGCAGGGCCCATGGTACCATGTTTCAGATATTGCAGAAGATCTTCATACCAAGAGGATGTATCCTGTGGGGTCGTGCTATCAATTTGATACATATAGATCTCGTGTTCCCAATTTTCTTCCTCATTTCCCCGTCAGTCAACTGCCTCTACGGCCATGCGGCACAATCATTGGCCCTTCACAGTGTGTGCTGATTTGAATTCTAGGTCATATTCCTAAAATCATGTCATCCAGTTGCCTCGTCGCTCACCCAGCTCCTGCTGTACGGATAGTGAGTGAACAACTGGGTGAGGCACGAAGACTGTGACATGATTCTTCAAAATATAGGGCCTAAAATGTTTGACTGCCTTGTATACCCCATATGCTTGTTTGTCAATATCTAGGTAATTCAGCTCAGCGCCTTGAAATCTAGTGCTCATGAATGACATAAGTCGTTCGTTGTGGCAGTCATCTTTGTGAGTGAGGATGGCGACCAAAGACGAATCTGAGGCAAAGGTGTAATAAAGCCTTTGTTGAAGTCTGTACTATAAAGAGCTGGCGCTTCCACGATGGCTCGTTTAATGTTTTCGAACGTTTATTTCTCAGGGGGATTCCATTTAAAATTAGAATTCTTCTTAATCATTCCTTGTAATGGTTTCATGATCTGGGTGAAATCTGATATAAACTTTCGGAAAAAGTTGATTTTTCCAAGGAAGGACTGCATGGCTTTCTTCCCACTTGGGGGCAGTATTTGAGCAATGACTTTTGCGCATTCCGGATCCACCACTATGCTGTCTCGAGTTATTATGTGTCCCAACAAGTTTCCTTTGGTGATGGTAAACACAATTTTCTTTGGGTTCAATGAAATGTCGTATTTCTGACACCTTTCAAAAATTTTCTTGAGGTGGTGTATGTGGTCAGATCTGTGCTTTGAGAACACGGTGGCGTCTTCAAGGTATACTACCACGCTTTTCCCAATGAGTCCTCTAAAGGCGATGTCCATAGCTCCTTGGAAAGTGGTGTCGGTGTTAATCAGCCCAAAGGGCATGCGTCTGAAAGTAAATGTTCGCCACTTAGTTCTGAATGTGGTTTTGAGCTAATCGGGCTTAGCCACTAGTACTTGATTATACACTAAAAACCCATCCAACAGAGAGGACATTTCTGATCCTGATATAGCTTGAAGTATTTTCTCCATAGGAGGAACCGGATAGTTGTATTTGTCAGAAGCTCTTTTCAAATTCCTAAAGTCTACGCACAAATATATTTCCCTGGATTTCTTGCGAATAGGGACCAAGTTGGACACCCACGTCAAATTTCTAACTTTGAAAATTAACCATGCATCCAAGAGCTTCTTTAGTTCCTTTTGGATCATTGGTTCTAGAGTTGGGTGTACTTTTCTCAGTTTTTGTTGGAACAGCTTCACTCCTTCATTGATGGGTATGACATGTTAGATTATCCTCGTATCATATGTCCGTAGATCATCATATGTCCAGGCAAACACATAACAGTATTTCTTAAACAACCCGGTGAATGCTTCTTTCTACTGAGGGGTGCACTCATTACCTAAATTTACAAGCCCTGGATCCTTGTCTATCCTGAGGTTAATTTTCTGGTGTACTAAAGTAGAACTTTTCACCTTTGTATTTGGGGGCCCTCGGAAACGGTTCTGCAAGTCAAACAACCTTTCGAGTGACACGACCCCTTTGGGTATGGGATTTTCCTTCCGGTTTTCTAGTTCCTCCTACAAAACCCGATCATGATCCTCTTCTTCCATATCCTTTTCTTTGAATATATCTGCATTGAGCATGAAATCCAATACCTATTGCTCATCATTGAAAACGCGTAAATTAGTAACATTGTCTAGTATGGATGGCTTGTATATAATTTCAATAGAAAATCCATATCTAAGCGGGGTGAACCTAGCGGCAGTGTTGGAAAGTGTATCGGTTGCTACATTATGCATTCTAAGTACATATTTATACCAAAAGCATCAAAAGCTAAGATTAAACGCCATACCTCTTGCTGGTAACCTTTCAAATGGGGAGACAAGCAATGGACGGTGTTGTGTACCTGACGAGTGATGATCTCTAAATTTCCAATTATCTTCAAACAATGGACCTTTAGATCTATGGCCTTTTGGAGTCCCAGTATCAGTGCCTCATACTCGGCTATGTTATTAGTGCACTGAAACTCTAACCGGAAGTAAATTAGAAATGTATTCTTCTGCGGGTCTAATAGGATGCAGCCTGCGCCAGCCCCAACTTGGGTTTTGGAACCGTCATAGTATAAGGTCCAAGTTTCATCTTCTGATTGGATGAGGCGATCCATGCCTATTGGAGATGTGCTAGGGGCACTAGTTTCTGAAGAGTCTCGTTTGGATGGGAGGGAGTTTTCAGCAACCAGAAGCAGTTCAGACTGAATGTTTTGGGTGATCAGGGATTGGCAAGTTTGATAACAACCAAAGATGGACTCTAAGAAACACATACTGAGCTCTTCTTGCGCGAAACTGATCGATTTTTTAGTTGCATCCAGGTTAGTCACAGTATGTTTCATGTATGGTTCACTCTCGATCCATATTTGGTTGTTCCTGCCTTTGTACGGGAGCCAAAGGTGGGACCAATCAATGGCGAAGCACCCTTGGATCTTGCTGGAACAATCTCTACTCAACAGAAGGCCATAGGCTTCAGGGATATTGATGATTACGATGTCGATGCATTGGTGCACTTTGGAGTATGAGGATAAGCAGATAATGACATTGTTTGTTTCGCCAATTGTGGGGAATTGAGATCTATCAAGCTGGATAATTCAGGCGCTGGTTTTATCCTGGCGGATGCTTAACCTCTTTTGCACGAATAAGGGCATAACATTCGTGGATGCGCCGGAAGCGATGAGACAGTTGTGGACATTGAAGTTAAAAATCGTGAAGGAAAGGAGGAAAGATGGCACAGTTCCCCTGGAGTTGGCGTTTACGTCATTCATGATGGACCAGGGACTAGTAACAGTTTAGACAGACGTGATGCTTACGGGTTTGGTTTCCGGTAGATTGGAAAATACCTTAAGAATGAGCTCTCGTTGGTTAGAAATGCGGGTGACCTCATAGAGAAATATGTTGGCTCCGATCTTCTTCATGTCCTTGATAATGTTATACCCAAAATCTATGGGTGAGGTGGGCGAGGTGGTGTTCTTAGGGGAAACTATGGAAGTTTTAGTCTTGTGGATTTCTCGGGGAGTAGCCGGACTAAATTTTTCAAGAGTTTTGTCCTTGCTTTTGGTGTTCGGGGCTAGGATTTTCCTCAAGAAGGATTTTCTTTTCTCTTCTAACGACTGTTCAGGAACCGGGCCTTTGCTCCTCAAGCTGTAGTTTTGAGGAGGTTTTGATTTAGGGTCATCGGCTAGGTTTATCCTGGAGGTGGGAAGGGGAGACTCTCCGCGTATGACTTCGAAAGCAAGGACAGTGGAGCCCATATCTTCATATGGGGGGGGATTTTTCCTCGTCCTCTGAATTAGCCTCCTCCTCCATATCTTCGGGAGTTTTATCTTCCAGAAGTTGGTTCACCACCATTTTCATGCTACTAATCCATTGGGGGCAAGTATTTTCTGAGTGAGAGGCTTGATGAAAAGAGAAGAAATTGTCTTTGGCGATTTCTTCCACATTAAGACCTGCCTCATCCCATTCCAAGCTACCTCTAAATACTCCTTCTTCTGGACGCAAATGAGCCCTGCAGAGTTAAAAGATGCACAGTTATTGAATGATACAAGACATATATTGATGATTGTCAATGAGCATGAAAACTACAAATAGAAAGATATAAAAGAAAACACACAACTGAAGGAGATGGTGTTAGCAGCATATCATTAAGGTGGTGTTTGTAAGATTTTTCAAACCATAGGAGAAACAGTTCTACCTGGTAAGAACAACTTCTGTGTACTGGGAGTTTTCGTGAATGAGATAGATATCAATAATAAAGTTACCAACATATCTTATGTAGATAATATACCATCATATACACATACAATAAGCTGAAATGCATAAAGGGTATAATCACAAAACGTGGATCAATTAATGATAAGATGTCAGACATATACGAAGAAATACTCATAGTGTTGACACATTGATTCTCATTAGATCCAATAGTGGATTTAAAACAAATGCTTGCATTCATTCATAATAGGATGTTTAATGCTTTACACCTCTCTTCTCCCCTTTGGATTCCAAAAAAAAAGGTCTTTTACAAGTCCCCGAATGGGGTATATATAAGACAAAATTTGACCCTTGGGGGCCCTGACTCTTCACCTTCCTGCATGTTGGGCTGCCTTGCGACCTGAATGGAAGATGTGACTTGCGACCTGATTGTGGAAGGTGTGACCTACGACTTGATCATGGAAGGCGCGACCTGTGACTCCTCCTATGGACTGTGCCTTGCAATTTGATCATGGAAGCATGCGTGTGATTGCGAGGTCGAGAACATCAAATTGTTTCTCTTTGAGTAAATTATGCCAGGCACGATAATCTGAAATGACTAGGGAGATTAGAGGAGTATCTTCCCTTAACTGATGCTAGAATTCTAAGACATTAGGAATCATATCTTCTCTCTTGATTGTGACCTGATTAGATAAGGAAGCCAGTTTAGTGTAAATCCAAACTAGCGTTACAACGAATGTAACCAAGTTTTCCTGTGATGCAAGAAGATCAGGTGTAGTGGTGGCTTGTTTGATAGGCTTTATAAATTCCTGAATCTCCTGATCTACCTGTCCCCATGTCTTTTCCTCGTTCAGCGCACCTTGAGAAGGAATATGGTGCAGTTCATGCATCGAGTCAATGCCACTGAACAAATGCTCATATGCGGTCATCATCTTCTCCAGATCTTTAACTAATTTCTCCTTGGATTGCATATTTATCCAAATCTAGACCTTGTCATTCTAAGTGTGAATACAATATTTCTTGGGCAAGGTTTCCGGAGCCTATGGATACCTACTTGTCCATTCTATCATTTTGTACAAGGCGGTGGAGGCCTCTTTTAAATTCTCGTTTCTCTTCTTCGCTTCCACTTGGGCTCTAAGTAGGGGTGCAACCATCTGTTTTATGGTGAAAATCTCCCTGTAAACCTGTCTCATTGTGGCTTCCAGCATCACCAACTCTCTCTGGACGGTAAGCGGTACTTCATTAATAAGAGTGTTTTTTCCCTAGACCTGTTGGATTTCTTCCCTTAATGCTCTCTTCTCTTGCTCCTACCTAGCTTCCCTTTGTTCAGAGTCCTGTAACCTGTTTTGTAGGGAGAGGATTTCCCTACTCATCCTTCTCACATTTTCTTCTATGGCTGTGGCAAAAGTAGTTCCGGCTGATGCTATCATCACTGGGTTAGTCCTAGTGTCTAGGACTATGTCCTTTTCCGTCGTGGTTGTGAATGGGGTGGCAGGGTTCCATCCTAAGCATCTCCTTTTTTCCTGTCGGATTTTGAAGGTGAACTGATCATAATTGAGCCTCATTAGGTTGAACGCATCCTCCTCCTGTCCTTCAAAGGAGCCCAGCTCTGAAAGTGAAAAATGCATGTTAATTACAAGTAATTCGATGGGAAGCGGCTCTTTCTGTGCTCTTGTTACTGGAGGAGGTGTTTCAGTGTCTTTTGATCCATTATCCTCTTCCTATTTTCTCTTTCATTCTTCTTCCTCTTTCAATAACCGCTCTGCCTCTGCCTTATCCTCTTCTGCCTTTTTCTTGCACTCTACTTCTGCCTTTGTTTCTCGTTCTTCCTTCTTTTTTCATTCAACTTATGCTCTTGTTTTCTCTTCTTCCTTCCTTTTCCGTTTAGCTTCTGCCTTTGCTTCTTGTTCTTCCTTCCTTTTCCATTCGGCCTCCACATGATCCAATTCTTTCTTGAGCTGTCATTCCACTTCTGCTTTTTCTTCCTACTCTTCCTTCCTTTTCCAGGCATCCTCCACCTGTTTCTTTCTCTGTTCTGCCTTCAGGTTTTTCTTACGCTTATCTTCATCTTATTTTTCTTTCCCTTCAACTTCTAGTTGAGCTTTTGTTTCCTTTCTCTTGGGCAGCATAGTTGTGGCCCATGCTAGTTCAGGGCTTCTTGGCCTGGGAAGAAGAGGTGCCTCCCAACTCGCAGATTCCTTCCTCTAGAGTATGATCATCTTAATCCTCCCAATCGGACCATGCTCCGGGGGTGAGTTTCCTATCCATGTTATACCAGTTTCTTTTCACATCCTTAGATGGGTGTTCATTGTGTTGGTAGCTCCATTTGAACTTGGCCTGTTTGCAGTGGTTAGGGACTATCCTCTCAGGATCGTATGTCCGGTGATCCAAAGGCCCCAGGTAGAATCCTTTTATTTTTTCAGCTTCCGCCTCTACCTCCCTGAAATCCTTGACTTTGTAAGCATCGATGGTGAGTGGAAATGTAGGCCACAGCTTTTTATTACCTTTAGTAAGGACCTTTGAGAAGCTAGAAGTCATTTGATAACATACTTCCTAAAGAAGCATCTTGTCCATGATGAATCGGGGCAGAGCATAGGGAGTCTTGAACGAACCGAAGTCTCGAATAAACATGTATTCTGAAAATGGAATCCAATGTGCTACCTTGACTAATGTTTGCATGGCTCGCCAGGACATGCATGGGTTATCCTGACCGAACAATTTCCCATAGAGTGCAGGGATGAAATTTTGTGAGATTGACTCTATATCCTTCTTGTATTTAGAGTCCTAGAATACCTGCAATTATTTATGAATAGGGAATTCTTGCTCCTCATCCCAGTTGTGAGCCCATCCCTCAAATTAGCTTCTGGAACAAACTACATCCAATAGATAGGAGGCCATGTAAAATTTGGACGAGTATTTGTCCTCTGGTGCTAGTGCTGCAGATATGTTTGTTTTGAGATCCGCCATTAGTAATTTGGCCAATTGAAATGGGTGCCATATACAGTGACAAATTTCATCAATTATACCCAAGTACCACTAAATGTGGTGGCATCGGGATGACCATATATCCTGCAAAGCATAGCTGCCACCGGCTTGTATACCTTTCTGAGGCTTGCTACTGGTTACTCCTGATCCTTCTTGATCTTGAAATTCTCGAGTTCTTCCCACCATCCTCCAGGGTGTCTGTTACGAGGACCGTATGGATGGTGACCCATTCCTCTATGAATGTATGTTCCTGTTCTAGAAGTACGTAATCATACTCTGCATCCGAGCCTTTTAGATTTGCAAAATCTTTTCCCTCGTAGTCTCAAATTACCCACTTCTTGGGGTTGATTTTCTGTATGATCCATTCAATCATTTCCGCACATGGGAATATAGTGTAGTGGGCACTTGCGTAGTGAAGCTTCGACCTCTTAACTTGTACATATACTTGTCGGTTGGGGAGGTCCTCTGGAAATTCTGGTTGGGCGAATTCTTGGTGTAATTGATACCAACTCATGCTTTCTCCTCTGCTAAATGTACATGTGGTGTCCCCATAGATCAGGGGAGGAGACATTGGTATTTCACCTTCTGTGATTTCTATCTCTGGGTTCTTATTTTTCTTGCAAACTGTAGGAGGTCCCAAGACTCTTGAGGCTGAAGAGATGGAGACGCACTCTAACTTTGCTTTGAGGTTCCCTGGCATGTTCATAAAATAGTTCCAGGATAATACAACTGCCATAATAATAAATTCTTAGGTACTGCTTTTAACTCTGACCAACTGAAATCCAGGAAAGGGTGGATCTGCGACTTAGCGACCTATTTATTGGGTCTCTGGGTCACAGAGGTTTAATATTTTAGAAGGAAGAGACCATGCAACTTGGCTACCCTACGACAAGGTCGCAAGGTTGCTTGATCGCAAAGGTTTAACAATTCATGGGGATGTGACCTTACGACTTAGCGACTTGCGACCGGATCGTTGGGTCACTGAGTCGTAATGGTTTAACAATTGATGAGTATGCAACCTTGTGACTTAGTGACTTGCGACCGAGTCCCAAGGTCGCAGACATCCATTTTTGAGCAGGATGCGACTTAGCGACCGAGATCACGGGGTCGCGGGGTCGTGATAGGGTTGGCTGGGAGATTTCAACGATTGGCACGGTCCTTAGCTTCATTTTTAACTTAAAAAAATACAAGGAATGAGTGAGGAAAACCCATAAATGAGGATGAAGTGGTTATTTGGGAACGAGACAGAAACAGGGGAGGCTGGTTGGCTCCATTTATAAATCTGTGTTAGGAAAAATAGGGTTTGGATAAATGGAAAAGTCTTAGGTTCAAAAGGATCTGTAATGGGGGATAGTAGGTGGAATTAAAAGGGCTACGGTAAGTGGAAAAGGAAAAAAAAGGAAAAAAAGGAAACATCAGGAGGAATAGGCAACTTACCCGAGAAAATTGCGCTCCAGTTGGCCTGTCAGAAGCATTTTTTTCTCTCTGTCATGTGGGTGAAATGTGACCTAGTGACCCTTCTATTTATAAAGGGGTCGCACGTGCGAGTAATAAATGAGGTCAATGGGTTGAAAATATCTTGCTTTTATGAGATATGCGACCTCGCGACCTTGCGACCTTGTGACCTGGGGGGGGTCATAGGGTCGCAAGGTCGCTAGGTCGCGATTTTGAAATCTGAGTGCGATTTTCGACTTAGCGACCTGGCGACCTGATAGGTCACAGGCTCGCTAGGTCGCAAATTTGTAAAAAACCTACTCTGCGACTCAGCGACTTAAGGATTTAGACTTGAACTTCAGATTTTGACTTAGCTTTTCGATGCTCAGGGGGGCTCAAAAAATTTTAGATGGTGAATTTTTGGAGGTTGTTGTAGTGGCTACAACACCTTGGTTATCCAACCAAAAGGATATGTCTTATGATGAGGTATGGGTTCAAGATTAAGCTTCTTGACTAAGTCTTCAGATATTAAGTTTCCTTGAGACCCATTATCAAATAGTGTTTCAATCTTTGTATGTGGTGAGACCACTCTTACATGAAACAAATCTATTCTTGTTTCTTCACTTGGAGTATTACTATGACAATTTGATGAACTAGTACTTGCGATGGCTTATTTTCCCTTTATGATGATGCCTGAAATTTTAGTCTCATCACCTGATTTGGATCTAAGCTTCTTTTGTGTGGTATCAGTTGTCTTTTGTTTCCCATTTTGTTGAATTTCTTTGGCCTCAATTATGGATGAAGCTTATTTTTTTAAGGAAATACAAACCTACGGATAAGTATGCTTTCCCTAAGTGGGTGGTTCACTTACAACAATAGAAAGAAATATATTTGAGATTTTCCTTAACGTCAATAGATAAAGGGAGAGAAACCTACTTGTAATATATTCACTTTCCCTCACCTCCATTCGTTGTTTTCGTTGCTCTCAATCCAACTTAACTTGCTCAATTGATACATTCCATGGAAAACATAAGACAAAAAAAAACATAAAGGCAATGAAATCTATTGAAATTAAAAAAATTATAATTGATAACCTCATTAATACAGATATAACATAGTTGATACGTGCATTAGGAAAGGAACAAATGTCTTTATTATGAAGTAGAAGGAAGAGTACAACTAGTTGATCGATTTGTTGTCACTCATCCAACTTGAGTCCCATCCTCATCACATCTAGCATCCACAATCCAGCAGCATTATAGTACATGTAAAACACCTTCAAGAGTTGATATCTCACCAGCATAACTCTACTTAACACAAATTTTCGGTCTCTTATGCACTATGTTCAATGTTTTATTTATAATTAGATGAAGGTAGTTTAAAATAAATGAATCATTTAATTTATTTCCTAAAAATGGATGAACAGGTTTCCTTGTTCATGGGAATAGGATTATAAGAGGTTTAATGACTTCATGGGTTCCAAATTTGAGGCTATCAAATGAGGTGAGAGCTGGAACAACTTCCAAAAGTCACTAGAAGTTAAGGAGATTCCCAGAATCAAATGAACAGTTTGCTCCCAGTCGACCAATGAACTCCAAAGTGGGCCTAGATCCTATGTAACGCAACCTTGCATGGGACTTGATGCTCTACAAAGAAGTTACAACTGTCTAGGGGTGCATTGATGGCTTGATAGGGAACTTCAATTGACATTTAAGAAGTGAAAATTTCATGAAGGAAGACCATAAATGTGATGAATTTTTTACGGCATGTAGAAACCAATTTAGAGTATGATATACCCTTATGAATATTGATTTGTGTTTTAGGATGATGCCCAAATTGACATGTAACAACTGCCCCCTAAAGCATGAAGTCAAAAATGAAATGTTGAATGATTTTCTTTATGACATGATGAGGAGGGACTGAAGCAGACAACAACCTGCATCAATTACAATACATAACATCATGATATATATTCATCTTGTACATGAATTGTTGAGGGAGGCATATCCCATACTCAGCACATAAACTATCATAACATCAAAAAGTTGTCTATAGATATAGACCCATGATACCATGACCATATGAATAATGACCATGGTATGGATGATCTGGTATTTCTCCTGAAATCACATCTCGGATGGATGAAACTAGATCCAGGGTCTTCTATTTCATTCACTTGATTACTTAGAGTACAAGTCTAACCATGCGAATATATGATCTGAAGTCGAACATGGGAAGACACCATCTAATTACCAGCCAATGACGTGAGTCGTTAACATACGTGAGAGAAACCATAGTTGATGATAATGGCTCTCAATGTACTACAGTACATTATCCATGGTGTGAATAAATGATTTGATATCAAACACCATGAAAATTATTTCGGGCGAAGGCCTGTGATGTCAACCTATCTCCGTAAGCGAGAAACCTGCCATTGATGTAAGCAAGCTCCAAGGTACTGAAAGGTTGTTTCTAAGTCAACTTCCTGGATGATGATCTAATGTTGATAGGAAGCGACTCATCACAAAATAGAATTGATGCTTCACTCATCAACGACACAAAACGAGAGTAATGATTTTGGAGACAGAATGTGATTGATGAATAAATTTTAGCGATGGAAATCATGAAATGAAGGTTTATGAGTATTTCAAAGGATGAGGAATAACTAAATGAACATATCGGCGACACTGAATGAATTGGCAACATTTGACCCAAAATCAAAGTGATGGATTGTATGATAGACCATAGGTATGATATATCATTAAGCAGATTAACCAGCCCAAAAATCACGGAGATGAAGTTAATACTTGTCATGTTCAAGAGCAACTTGCTACCATAAAGTGTTTTATCCCTTTCCAATTTTCCCCAGTCATTCCTGACAAGTACCTCTTTATTTTTTAACAAGGTTGAGGAGGATAACATATGCTTGATGTATACTTCCACCCTTCTGGTGAATGCATCGCTATTTGATGCTTTAACGAGTCTAGCAAAGGTTACACTTGATCTTGAAATGATGGACAAGTCCGTCGCTATTTGATGTTTTCATGAATCTAACAACAGTGAGAACTCTGTCCTTTTTCATGTTTAGAGAGTTTGAAAAAGGGACTAAAAGAAAACTCCACAAGTTATTTTTCGTATAATAGTCCCTCAGATCCGAAAAAGTGTAAAATAATACCTGAGAGAACCTCCTAGCCATGTTCAACTAGGTTTTTCCTTTTTCGTAATCATAATCTATCTTAGTCCAGAAAAGGGTTAAACTTATACTAAGTAGATGTCCTTTCAATTCCTTTAATGACCTCAAAATCATTAGGGGAATTTTGAGGTCTAAAATGTGCCTCCTAAGAAAAATGTACAACCAAAATAAACTTTATAAGGACCAATAGGATTCAAGATGATGATGTCAACCATGGGGGATGATTCACCACTTTTTAAGTAAAAGGGTTAAAAGATAAAAAAAAAATAATAATAATAAAACTATTTTTTCAACTCATATTTTCAACGTATCTCCCAAATTTTTTACTCAAATTTTGAGTGGGAGTACTCATTGGATGCAAAATTTAATTCCTTATCCAAGGAGTAGCCATGGTGCATACTTTCGATGGACCCTAGTACGTGAAAAATGAGAAATACATGAAAACATGTTATTGCAATCATGTTTTTCATGTATTTCTAATTTTTCATGTAGCAGGGTCCATCGAAAGTATGCAACATGAGTACTCCTTGGATGAGGAATTAAATTTTGCATCCAATGAGCATTCTCGCTCGAAATTGGATTAAAAACTTTGGGAGATAAGTTGAAAATATGAGTTGAAAAAGTAGTTTTTTTCTTTTTTCCCTTTAAAATTTGATGATGTCATCAAATCTTATTTTATTATTTCCATTATTTTTTTATAATTTCCTTAGGAGACCCATTTTATACCTCAAAATTCCCCTAATGGACAAGTGCTCGACAATCTTTTCATATTTTGAGAGTTTGAAAAGAGTTAAAAGAGAACTCCAAGGGGGTTCCTTTTTCGCATTTAACAAAGCTAGAAAAAGAGACAAAAGTGTGCTTTCAATTATTTTTTCATGTTTAACAAAGCTTGAAAAAAGAGGATAAAAGTATTCTTTGAATTACTTTTTCATGTTTAAAAAATCTCGAAAAATAGTTAAAACTATGCTTTGTGGTCAATATCGCATTTCACGATCATGCATGACTAACTCACTATAATAAGCTGTAAACCTCCTCAAAGAAACATCAAATGGATTAACAATACCTATTTAAAACAGTAAAAGTGGGTAGAAACCATATTCGATTCATTAAATATGCATAAATTAATAAAAAATACTATTAAATTAAGAAATTACCAAGTCATTTTACCATTTCGATTTTAGTGCTCTCAGACTGTTTTACCCTAGAACCCCAGCAACTAATTGCAACATATTTTGTGGATCATTTCTCATGCCGTCCAGACCAGGTACAATATCTTACCCTCCTCCTTCTATTGAATGCATTCATTTTCAGTTTCATGCACATTTTTTAGGTTTTTGGGGCTCCTAGGGTAAATATACAATGCCCTACTGCTAGTGCACCCTTGAATGTCGAAAAGTGCATTTCAGAGAGGCGGGAAAGACACTGAGTTCCTCTATAGTGCTATGTCTCTCACTCAGGGGTGCATTGGGCGCAATTTAGAAATTTGTATCTATGTTTCTTTCCAAGATCTTGCTGTTTGTTTGCATGAAATGGATCCTAACTTAGCCTATGGTGTGATTTCAAACTGTCATCGGATCAAAATTTCGATTACATGGTGAGAAAGAGAACATGAAGAACAGTATATGGTTTCCCTAAATTATCCTAGAACTATGAGAGCCCTCAGATATTGTGGGTTTCTCAAGTACATCCAATTGTCACGAATGAGGCAACACATGGAACTATTGCAGTTCTTGATCCATTCATGGGACCCGACAATATAGGAATTTCACATTGGGGGGAAAGTTCTCCTAGTATTGGTCAATGAAATTTAATTTCTCACATGTTTGTTGAGATGTGGTGCCCCCATTTCCCTTGCAGCCTCTGGTTGTGGTAGTGAAATAGTAAAGGACTACATTCAACAGTTTTTTTGACCAGAAATTGAGCCTGTTAAAGATGGAAATATAAATATAAAATATGTGCTTGATATTCCTTTGCACACTCTCCTATTCAATATCACAAAACTAGCTGGCAGCGTGATACTACATGTCGTGAACAGATCATAAATGTAGTATGCGCTTGAGTTTCTCAAGCCAACCATATTCAACTGGGCTAAAGCATTACTCCTTCAGATGAAAGAAAATTTGACCAAGGTAAAAAGTGGTAAGACCAAAAAATTTAGTTATGGGTCAATTTTTATCACTTTTGTTTTGGAGCGAGTTCCATTGATGCAACCACAACATCACATAATATTTGTCTTGGTATCGAATACGTCGTGGTTGCGAGTGAGAGGTATTATGCCAAAACTTTTGTTTCTGGAGATAGATGATGAAATCTCTATACCAAGGGTCAGATGATTCGATCAAAAACAAAGACTCGTCTAAAATTGATGGTTTCGTAGTAGGATCGGTACTACTCAAAGGAATGTCACAAATAAGCTCAACAAACACCAAATACTTCTTTGACTTGGATTTGATGAATTCCAAATCAAATTCCTACAAAATGATCATCCAATTTGAATATTCCCCCCTCATAATTTTATTTTATAGAATGTATGTCATAAGGTTGCAATCTGAAATGACAATGGTCTTTCGGAGCAAGATATAATGGCGAAATATTTGTACAGCTTTAACAGATGCCAAAGCGAGATTCTCAATGTATGTGTACTTAACTTCCATATCATTGATATTATAACTCAAATAATATATCTTATTTTCAATCCCATCTTCTTCTTGGACTCAAACCATAGCGATGGTTGTATTTGTAGTGGCAAGATACAGGAAATAGTCACTCTGATAATTTGGGGGATGTATTAATGATGCTCAAATCAGGGAATCTTTGAGAACAGCAAAAGAATCTTGCGTAACCTCATCCCAATGGAAGGGTCACCCCTTTTTCAAGAGTTGAGTAAATCCTTTAGCCATTTTGGCCTAGTAGGGAATGAACCTCCTTAGAAATTTAGCCTTCCCTTGGAGTTTCTATAACTGAAGTAGATTGGAAGGAGCGGGAAAATCAAGAATAGCCTGGACCTTCAATGGATCAAGCTGAATTTCGTCTTTTGACAAAATGAATCCAAGAAAACGACCAGAACCAACACTAAGCACACATTTTTGCAGATTGAGGTGTATTTTATAGTGACGACATCGTAAAAATATCACTCTCATATGTAGCGGGTGGTCAACCCATTTTCGTGAATGTGAAGGTAAGTCATCTAGATACGGTTGAACTATGTAATTGATGTCATGAAAAGCATAATTTATTTCCCTCTGAAATGTAGCCCCAGCATTATTTGAACCAAAAGGGAGTTTACGATAGGTGAATGTGCCCCAGGGATAGATAAAAGGCATTTTATATTGGTCCTCTGGGCGAATATTAATGTGATTGTAACTGGACCATCCATCCATGAAAGAAAATATTTCACATCTAGCACATTCATCAATAAGATGGTCGATAAAGGGAGTTGGATAGTTGTCTTTGTTAGGTCCCTATATTACTAGTGTAGTCCCTTATTTTTGTTAGTGTAGCCCCCTTATTGTTATTTTTTTACCCATGTAACCACAATATTGTTATTATTGTGCCCTTACATTATTATTTTTAGGTTGGCTATGATTATATTGTGACCCCATGGACTCCTATATATAGAAGGAGGTTTTTTCATTTGTATCACCCAAGAATTATTCATTTATGTAATGTAACGGAAGTTTCCCCCTTGAAGTGGCTTATTTCTAAGGCGTTGATCTCTCTTTTCTTCTATTTTTGGATCTGGTTTCATAGCATTTGGTATCAGAGCTTTGGATCCTACGGTTTCACTACTCCAAACAGGTCATCATGGAATTTTCATTATAAATTTTTTTCTACGAAGGTCTAGAAGCTTAAATTTGTATCATACGAAAGCGAAATCCTGAGGAAATTCGTGTAAAATGTTCATATCTTGGTTCACAATATTTGCAGAGATATGATTTATGGAAGTTAGGGATTTTTTAGGATCTTGAATTTCATCTAAAACAGGTGACCGTGGGAAAATAATCTTAACTCTCCCTCTCTCTGAGCATCTGATTGGAATTCAGTAAAACGTGGAAGCAAGTAAACAAACTTGTGTTTCCTTTGTATCAATTTTAGAGCCGAAGGAGATAACAGTGACACGTGGCATGCCAAACAAGTTCACTCTACCGAACCATTCCATAATTAGGTCATTGGGGGAGATTGGGCATAACTTTTCCTTGAAGAATCCAAATTAGGTTAGACCTATGGTATTCAAAAGAAGATTCAGAGGGCTAATACAATACCAAAATTAATACATTGAAGTTCCGAAATCACAGATATAATTCAGTTTCAATATCCATCTCATCAAAATCAAGAAAAATGTGTGTATTATTTTTTCAAATTGCATAAGTCTTTTTTGAAAAATCAGTTTGAATTGATTCCAAGGGCATATTGTAGAATAGATATCAGTATTGAGCTATCAAATTCCCCCTAAAAATAATTCAACACCCATTAATCCTTCAGAAGACTCTACTATGACTCATTAAGACAAAGAAGTGAAACATGACACATCAAAATTACAAGAGCAAGTGCACCAAATTTCACTCTCGCAAAGAGCAACAAAAAACGAAATGGAAGTTTTGAAGAAAGGCATGCAAGCTAAGATGGATGGTTTGAAGAAAGGCATGGAAGCTAAAATGGATGGTTTGAAGAATGGCATGGATGGCATGGAAGCTGGCATGGAAGCTAAGGTGGAGTACATGGAAGCTAAGATCGACAAAAATTTGGAGAACATTAGGAATGATCTAAAAGTAGACATGGAAGTTTTCACAAAGTTGATACAAAAAATTATTCCTAATGGCTAGAAAATAGTAGAGGAAACTCATGATGAGAACAAAATAAATCTTAATCGTGATTTCATAAACTCTAATGTTGGATGGAAGACCCACCATATTCCAAAGATCATATGAGGAAGTTTGATGGCAAGGATCCTGTAATATGGATACTATAGATGTAGAAATATTTTTATCTCAATAATGTGAAAAACACACAAAAGGTATGCATTTCAACTTTATATTTAGAAAAAAACACATTTGTATGGTATCGATGGCTTTGCTCTCGTAAAAAAATTGTCACTTGGTCAATTCTTATGGAGGAAATGATAACCCATTATGAGGATACAAAGAGAAACACCTTTTTTAGCCAATTGATAAATCTCAAACAAAAGGGTTCAGTGGTGGAGCACATTGAGGACTTCCAAAAATTGAATATAATTGTAACTGATATTCCAATGGAACACAGGATTGATTTCTTCATGGGGACTTTAAAGGATAACATCCAACATGAGGTTCACGTTTGGGAACCTGATTCATTGGAGAAGGCATCCAGGTTGGAAAGAAAAATTGAATGTAAAATTATGGCAACAAGGAAGCCTACCACTCATATCTACAAAGATGGAAGTGTTGCTACTCCTACACTTCAACAACCTACAAGGTTAACACCACAAAAATTGGAAGAAAAAAGAGAAAAAGGGCTTTGCTACATTTGAGATAGAAAATACACTAAAGGTCATAAGAGTGCTTAGAAGAAATTATTTTACATAGATTGTGAAGAGGAGGAAGAAAATGAACAAAAAAATTCAAAAGAAGAGGATATACACGAGGAACCAACCCTAGAAGAAGAATAAATGAGTCCGACAATATCATGTAATGCATTGGCAATAATTACCACTCCTCAAACTCTCAATATAGAAGGACATATCAAGAAGAAAAAGGTAATAGTGTTGATTGATTCAGGTAGTACCCATAATTTTATTCATTGTAAGGTAGCCAAGGAATTGAATTATTTCCTATACCGAGCACCATAATTTCAAGTGATGGATGCAAATGGAGGAAATATAATTTTCTCTAGAAAATGCCATAATACCAAGCTAACCAGTGGGAATATGTATTGAAGAGTCCAATGCTTTCCATTCCAATGGGAGGTGCTGATGTTGTACTAGGAGTACAATGTTTACAATATTTTGGGACGGTAGCTTTTAATCTTCAAGAACTTTTCTTGAAGCTTTTTTCGGAAGGAAAGGAAGTTGAATTATGGGGTATTGTAGGGAAGACAGGAAAGATAATAAGCTCCAATGTCATGAAAAAGCTTCTGAAGAAAGAACAACGAGGTGTAATTGCATAATTATGCTCACTACAAGTTCCAACATCAAAATCATCTATTTCTCTAGATCTCCAAAAAGTTTTGGAAAATCATTCCGAGGTGTTTGAAACTCCCAAAGGACTCCCACCTATTCATGATCATGATCATGCTATTCATTTGATTCCAGGAAGCATTCCTCCAAACATTAGGCCTTATATATATCCTTATGCCCAAAAGAGAAAAATTGGACATATGATTGAACAAATGTTAGAATTTGGTATAATTCAACCTATTTAAAGTTCTTTCTCTGCTCCAATAGTATTGGTGCACAAGAAGGATGGATCATGGTGCATGTATCTAGATTATAGGGATATACATAAGCTCACTATTGAAGATAAATTTCCCATTCCTATGATTGATGAATTATTGGATGAATTACATGGACCAATTTATTTTACCAAGTTGGATCTTCGTTCAGGATATCATAAAATTAGAATGAAGACTAAAGATATTCTGAAAACAACATTTCAAACTCATGAGGGTCATTATGAATTTTTCGTCATTCCTTTTGGCTGTACCAATGCACCTTCTACATTTCTAGGGTTGATGAATTCCATTTTCAAACCCCTCCTTAGAAAATATTTTCTAGTATTTTTTGATGATATACTAATCTACAACAGGTCTTGGAAGGATCATGTTCAACTTATTGACAAGGTGCTCAAACTATTCGAGGAGAAATAATTATATGCAAAAACATCCAAATGTTTCTTTGGAGTACAAGAGGTGGAATTAAATCCATTCAGAAATGGAAATTCTCCACAACCATAAAGCAGTTGCGAGGATTTATCCGGTTAACAAGGTATTATTGCAAGTTTGTTAATAATTATGGGAGAATAGCATCACCTCTAACAAAATTATTGAATAAAGATGCATTTTCATGGACTCCTGAAGCAACTAAGGCCTTTGAACATCTTAAAAAGGAAATGTGCCTAGCAGTGGTCTTAGCTACGCCGAAATTCACAAAAAACTTTATTGTGGAATGTGATGCCTCAGGAAATGGAATTGGCATTGTTTTAATGCAAGAAGGAAGACACATTGCTTTTGAAATTCATCCAATAATATGAAATTATTTACAGAAATATATTTATGAGAAGGAAATGTTAGCAATACTACATGCACTGAAGAAATGGCGACCTTACCTAATGGGAAGACGCTTCAAGCTGAAAATTGAACATGATAGTATTAAAAACTTTTTGGAAAAAATAATATCTTTAGAAGAGCAAAAAAAATGGGTCAAAAAGATGTTCGGTTATGACTTTCAAATGATCTACAAAAAAGGGAAGCTAAATTTTGTTGCAGACGCACTCTCAAGACAGAATGAAGAGGTGGAAGCATTGCTTTGTGCCATTTCTATTATCCAACCAGATTGGATAGCCAAAGAAAGGGATGAATGGAAGAAGGATGAAGAAGTGTGGACACTCATTTAAAATTTGCAAAATGATCCTAGTATATCTGATAGATTTAGTTGGAAAATTTATTCCTTATTGTACAAATATCACTTATATATTTGTACGAATTCAAAAATAAAACAAAAGATTCTTTTGGAAATGCACACTTCCCCTTTAGGAGCACACTCGGGATTTTTAAAAACTTACCATAGGGAGAAGAAATAATTTTTTTAGGATGGCCTTAAATCTAATATTCAAAATTTTGCGGCGGAATTTTTAGTTTTCCAACAAAGTAAAGTTGAGACATTTAAGACCTTGGGTCTTCTACAACCCTTATCCATTCCAAGTCAACATTGGGAGGAGATTTAAATGGATTTTATCATAGGTTTACCTCAGTCTGAAGGAAATATTGTCATCATGGTGGTAGT
The DNA here is from genome assembly GCA_034641835.2 of Pinus albicaulis. Taxonomy (NCBI): domain Eukaryota; kingdom Viridiplantae; phylum Streptophyta; class Pinopsida; order Pinales; family Pinaceae; genus Pinus; species Pinus albicaulis. The sequence goes on from CM076579.1 coordinate 433,004,133, forward strand.
CGATAGACTTACCAAGTATGCACACTTTTGTGCATTATCTCATCCATTTAATGAAAGTACAATTTCTACTGCATTTATGGAAACATTTCAAAAGCTACATGGAAACCCAAAGATTATTGTAAGCGACAGAGATCCCATTTTTACTGGATATTTTTGGATGGAATTATTTTCTTGTTTGGGTACTAAACTAACTCATAGCTCATCTTATCATCCTCAATCTGATGGTAAAACTGAGATAGTGAATAAATGTTTGGAAGGATATCTTCGTTTTTTTGTATCTGATAAATAAACACAATGGGTCAAGTGGTTACCTCTCATTGAATGGTGGTATAAGAATTCCTTCCATATTGTAGCAAAAATGACCCTATTTATGGAACTTTATGGATATCATCCATCGTCCATCACATCATCTTTAAGAGAAAATTCTAAGGTTCAAGTAGTGGAAGATCACATTGAGCATCAACAATAAGTTCTCCAACTCTTAAAGGATAGCCTAAATTTGGCACAAAATCGAATGAAACAACAAGCAGATCAACATCGCAGCGATATAAGTTTTGATGTAGGAGACTCAATATTTTTACGGCTACAACCATACAAAAAAATGTCCGTCAAGCAAGCTAAGAAGGATAATAAATTATCACCAAAGTACTATGGTCCTTACAAGGTGTTGCAAAAGATTGGTACTATAGCATACAAATTGGAGCTTCTTGCTTCTTCACAAGTGCATTAGTTTTTCCATGTTTCATACTTAAAGAAGGTTATAGGTGAAAAACTTCCAGTTCAAACAATATTTCCAAAACTGGATGAGGAAGGAAAAATCATATTGGAACCAGAAGCAGTCACAGAAACAAGAACTCGATAGCTATGAAATCGATCAATTTCAAAGTATCTCATCAAGTGGAAGAACTTACCCACTGAAGATTCTACATGGGAGGGTGAGAATATTATACAGAAGAACCTAGAGCTACTCAAGCATTGAGGACAACACTTTTTTGAAGGAGAGGGGCATGTTAGGTCCCTATATTAGTAGTTCAATTCCATATTTTTGTTAGTGTAGCCCCTTATTGTTATTGTTGTACCCATGTAACCCCAATATTGTTATTATTGTGACCTTACATTATTATTGTTAGGTCGGCTAGGATTATATTGTGACCCCATGGAGTCCTATATATAGAAGGAGGTTTTTTCATTTGTATCATCCAAGAAATTTTCATTTATGTAATGTAAAGGAGGTTTCCCCCTTGAAGTGGCTTATTTCTAAGGCATTGATCTCTCTTTTCTTCTATTTTTGGATTTGGTTTCATAACATTCTTTCAAACAAGCATGATTAACATCCCAATGTTCAACACATACTCTAATTTTCCCCTATTTCTTCATGACAGGAACAATGTTAGATACCCAATATGTAAGTGGAATATGGTAAATGAATCCATCACGTAGAAAAATTTCAACCTTTTCTTTAATGGCAACAACTTTATTTGGGTGAATAGGACGAAGGTGTTATCACACTGGGTTAACATCAACATACATTTTAATTTCATGTTTAACAATGTTCGAGTTGATGCTTGAAATATCCTCATATGACCAAGCAAATACATCTTGGAATTCACGAAAAGGAGCAGAGTAAGTGTCAAGTTCATATGGAGAACAAGACGCACCAACATGAATGTTCTCTACAATACTCGGTTTGGTTGAAATATCGATAGAAATAGTTTCTTCTATATTTTATGGGTTTCACTCGGAATCGACGAAATGGATAGGAATAGAACTTGTCAAGAACTGAAATAAAGTAGGGGGTTGTATTTCAAATGGATTATCTTCACTGTAATCTAAAAGATGGTATAGTTGATGTGATGATTCCCATGGTTCTTCTTCTAGCATCATGGATTCCATAATTCTCTCATCAGTCAAGAATACACATGAAAATGGATCAGAAGAAGTAGCAAAATCCAAAGAATGATCAACCCAAGCAGTCGGTGACAATGGATTTGGATTCGGTGCATAAGCTAAGAAAATTGATTGCTATGCTAGCTCAATTGGACTTAGCGGCATGATGTTTCCCAACCTAACTACTTCGGAATCATTGGGTATCTTCCTTAAGTCATATGAAGTGGAATATATCATGTTGCAAGTCTCTATATGTGTGATTTATGCCATTGTTGCAGGCGGCAGTAACAGAAAGTTTTCCATTAGGTAAGGATCCTTAAAAAGTCTTACACCAATTTTCTGAAGAGAAGGTGGGGGTCGGTGAACTAAAAAAATGCTTCCAATGGCCTGGGAACCAGAGGCAAAGAACGAGAGTTGATAAATGGTTGTGATAAATCATTTATGGGGGAAGATGATGACACAGAAATAAGTAAATACTACCGCATCCATAGCGTAAACCATGGTCTTCCAAGTAATATGTTGTCGTCGAGGGGTCTGTCAACGACCTCATCTTCAACAGTAACTAATTTCCCCCCTAGTTTTACTTGCAAGTTATTAAGAATTCCACAAGGCTTATATGTATGATTGTCAAAATCTTTCAACGTCGTAGGTGACTGTGACAAAGTCGGTGAGACAAGTGACTTCCAACAACTCATTGACATGATACAATTATATGTGCCTTCATCAATGACAGTGCGATGAATGAGGTGATTCAGGATATGTAATTGAATCAATAATGCTAACTCTATTTGTAATTTTGGCACATAGTCCGCATGATTAAAGACTACAAGATTTGAATCCATCATATCAATTGCACAATTCACGGACAACAAAGCCTGCTTCTGGGAGGGACAATTCTGAAGTACCTTAAGTTTTGACATAGAAAAAGGTGACTGAGATAGGTCTTCTAATACATTATAATTTCGAGTTTCATGAGCTCGAGGGTTGAATGTCGATTTGTGAACTACTACCCTTGGCAGTTTTATTGTTAACTCTAGAAGGATAGGTGGTAGAGCCAAACCAAACGAGGTTAAATTCAAAGTGGTTGGTTGATTTGTAACCTAACCATTAGATGAAGACACCATATTACTATAATATTTACCTCGTGTTGACACCAAAACATCAATTTTTGGCTTGTTAGCAGAAAGCATAAGCAATTGCGAACTAGAAGTAGGATCTATCGCAACCAATTGTGTTTCCGAGTTCAGAAAAGGATTTTTCAACACTACAGATGTGGTAGAAGTATTAAGAAGCTTTGGGACTTCCGAGCAGTGATGACAATCTCACATAAAATTCTCCTCATTGCATATCAAGCAAGGGTAACAAGGTTTCTGAAAATAACTCGATGAATCAGTTGATTTTTCCTGCAAGGATGAATTTGATTTCTTCTTGTCTTTCCCCTTCTTCCTATTTCCTAGTTTCTTATCACTTTTTCCTTTGTTATATGACACAAGATGAATTTCGGAGGAAGAGGCAGGATCATAAGCAGTAGGGTTTTCATTTGAAACATCAAGTGTATGACCAAATATTTGAATTCTTGTCGGATCACTAGTATAAGTAATCACACAATCGCCAACATGAATTTCGTGACCAGATGGAGCAAGAGGAACAATAAAATTTGGTCGCGGTGCATTTGGAATATTTTCGTAGAGCGTTCCAGACTGAGTGTAAATCAAATCTAGATAGTGGGCGTGAACAATGACTTGCTCTTCAGTGACAACACCACCTTTGGCCACATCCTCAGTGATATATGGAAACAAGGACTTAATAAACCACTCTGATAAAATTTGATCAGAAAAAAAAAATTTAACCATTCCACGACGACGACACCACTCATATATGTGATCGGATATATGAATAGCATTGGTCTGTTTAAATCTGGTCAAAACTTTCGTTCCAGTTTCATATTTGATGGGTAATTGGAAGTGGGTTAAAAAGGTAGTGGCTAAAGCTTTAAATTTATCAAATGAAGCTCGTGGTAATTCAATGTACCACTTCGCAGCCGGACCAGTAAGCATTCGCTAGAAAAGACGCAATCTAACAGAATCATCATTTAAGGAGTTTGATGAACACCATAAATGATAAGTCATGACATGCAAAAAGGGCTCTTCTACAAAACTTCCAATGAATTTTGGAATGATTGAGGGTAATTTATGTGGAATCACCAGCCACCAAAGTAAATAATCAATTCGATCATTGGTGAGCTTATTTAAATCTGGTAATTCTAATGTTGCAACAAATGGAAATTTTCAATTAAGGTTAGATTGAGCATAACCAGGATAAGATGGAATTTCCTGAGCAGTATGCCTTTGCATACAAACAAACAGATTCTATTGTTGGTAACCCAGATAGGGGTAGGCTTGACGACCAGGTCCTGGATAATCTTGATACTGTGGAAATGGTTGTTGTGGCTTCCATGAAATCTGATGAAATGGTTGCCCACCAGGATAATTTGGACCTAGTTGTGAATATACATGGCCAGCAGAAAACTGTGAAAAAGGTAAACTAGCCTGCAATTGCGAAATTCCTGATACAGATGGTTTTTGAATAGAAACCTAGGAAGACTAAGTATGTAGACCTAAAACTTGAGGGTTAGGGGTGGAAGGACCCACTTGTGCAGACTAAGAAACAACCATAGAAGAAATAATAGGAATAGTAGGTGTAGATGTGACAGGTTGAACTAGTTGATATTGATACACAACCATTTGCGGCAGAACAAGCAAAGTAGGATGCCTTTGTAAAACATGCATTCCATCATATGATGGACCTAAATATGATGGAGTACTACAATATGGACTGAACATCTGTGCTCCTCGAGCATATGGAGTATACGGATATTGCACAGTCACTTTCCTATGAAGGGTATCCAACAGATACTGGATAAGATGGACGATAATTAGATGGACCAGCCTGATATTGAGGGTCAGGTTGTTCAGTGATCGTGATAGATGAACCAGATATAATTCCAAGCAATGACATGAGTGAATTCCATGGAATAGAGGAGACACCAAAGTAGGTTCCATTTAAAGCTCTATAACCCTGTGGGATGAACAAAACACCATATAGATGTTCCTCTGGTGTCTTCGAAAACATCAAAGACGAAATGATATTAGATGATGTCGCAGCCGTAACAGACGGTATAGTCTAGGATGTTGTCTCTTTCATGGTTAAATAACCCAATGAATACTCTAACGAATCTAAGGGATCTTGAGAGTCAAAACGATCAATAGAATTAGATTCGGTCAAACGAGGAAAATACTAATATAAATGAAGCTTCAACCCAAAATGAGTGGGGGTCGAAGGGTTTATATCTTCTTGAATTTCTTCCCCTATCGAAATCAAACCAGGCGGAAGTACTTCATCGTCAGGCCTGAGATAAATTTTAGGTGATAAACTCTGCGATCAAGAGGAAGACTCGACGGTTAGGGATGGCTAAGTATCATACGGTTGCACTAGAACAAACTCTTGTTGTTTGAATTTCAGATCAACTACTAGATCGACTTCTAATTGAACAAGCTCGGGTTCAGGATTCACTGTTTCACTGGAATTAATTTCAGTGTCCTCAGGTGAATATCAGATTTTCGTCTCGACAGTTGCAGATAAATCAAGATCAGTTGAAAGGACTTGAGACTCGATACTTAAAGGATCAAATGTCTCTGGTATATCAGATGATGTAGCACCAAGAGTTTTATAGGTACCAGACTCGGTAGGGCGAGTGCGCCTTCATCTATTAGGAGTAGCTTCTAGCGGTAACAGAGTTTTATTTTTTGTCCTACGTGAACGACAGGGAAGGGGTTGATCTTCTTCCACGATTGCCGATTTATTTTATAAAAAAACAAATAAACAAAAAGAGGGTGATACTAAGCAAAAGGTTTACCAACAAACTATGAACTGCAATATACTACCTCAATAAACCAAGGACTTATTATATGTGTAGGACATCTCCTTGAATACTATGTTTGGTGTATCACAGGTACAAGGAGGCCGAATTGGTTACCTATGGATGGTAAGAAAACTAAATTTTTTTTCCCAAATATAAGCGAAGGTACGTGGAGGCCAAATCCATATTAGTGTTGTCTAATGTGAAACCTAATAGTGAGAGCATCCCCTTATACTTTTCGTACTAGAACACCGCCCGATATACCTAAAAGTATGTTGATGAGCTTCAATATACTTACGTACGTGGAATGAGGTATCACACTCAAAATGTATCATAGAGAATTAACGACAGTTGCTATGTTTAACGATTCCAGAACATGTCTCAAGCCTAGACCTCTAAATGTTATCATTAATATTACAATGCTTCCTTAGATAAATGCAGATAAATTTTATGTTGATCTTGATTGTCAGTTTTTCTTTCAAGTTCACCGTGATATATATTGAATATTCCTAGAATTCAATTATAATGATAAGCATTCGTTTCGAATTGATTTTCGACAATGAAAAACTAGCTAGTAGGGATAGAGAAATCAGATAATTTGCAATCATCAATGAGCACATCTAAATACAAATTTTCCTTAAACTATTCCTCAAGTAGCACTCACAATCCCTAAATGAAAATTCATGTTTTTATTTTTCATTTTCCTTTAAGTTTAGATGAATGAAAAAGAAACTAATGCTCAAAAAATCACTAAAAACTTTCAAGAGAAATGAATACTGAAACAAAAAATTCCTCTTTTCGAAAATAATGAATTGATTAAATGTAAAATTTAACTTCAGAACTATTCATAATGATAAAGAAAACAAAAATAAACATTGATCAAACAAATCAAAAGTGAGGCAAGAAGATTAAAGGTAACTTGTCTCTGGAGGTATTCAGTCACTCAAAAATTCAGCAAGCAAACACTGACATGAATTGGAAAAAGATAAAACAGATAGATTTTGGTTCGTCATAGTCGCAACGCACCCATGAGTGGAAGATAGTGTGTTGTAGACCACTATCCCTAAGCCAATAGTGCTATGCAGAGCACTCTGTCAAGACCAATAGTGCATTGGTGCCAGAGGACTCTCTAAAAAAGCAAGCAATCACACTAATTTTTCTAAGACACATTTAGATTACTGAAAATAAGTAGGTAAAGTCTACTAGATGTTGATGGACAAGGAAAAAACAACTAGGGATGATCCGTTGATCCCCAGTATGGTCACCAATTTTTACGGAAATACAAACCTATGGATAAGTATTCTTTCCCTAAGTGGGTGGTTCACTTAGAACAACAGAAAAAAAGATATATGATCTTTTCCTTAACGTGAATAGGTAAAGGGATAGAAACCTACTTATAATCTGTTCGCTTTCCCCCGCCTCCCTTTGTCGCTTTCATCACTCTCAATCCAACTTAACTCGCTCGATTGATACCTTCCATGGCAAAAAAAATACTAAAAACAACATAAAGGCAATATGATCTATTCAAATTAAACAAATTGAATTGATTAAATTCATTAATACACATATAACATCATTGAAATTTGCATTAGGAAAGGAAAAAATGTATTTATTATGAAGTAGAAGGAAGAGTACAACAGCTTGATCGATTCATTTTCACTCATCCAGCTTGAGTCCCATCCTCATCACATCCAACATCAACAATCTAGCAACATCACAGTATATGCACAACACCTTCAAGAGTTGATATCTCACTAGCATAACTCTACTTAACACAAATTCTTTCTCTCTTATGCACTATGTTTAGTGCTCTATTTATAAGTAGATGAAGGTAGTTTGAAATAAATGAATCATTGAATCACTTTCATAAAAATGGATGAAGAGGTTTCCTTTTTCATGGGAATAGGAGGATAAGAGGTTGAATGACTTCACGGGTTTCATTTGAGGCTATCAGATGAGGTGAGAGCTGGAACAACTTATAGAAGTCACTTGAAGTCAGGGAGATTCCCAGAATCCAATGAAAACATTAGGGGAATTTTGAGCTCTAAAGTAGGCATCCTAAGGAAATTACAAAATAATAATGGAAATAATAAAATAAGATTTTATGACATCATCAAATTTTAGAGGGAAAAAAGAAAAAACTACCTTTTCAACTCATATTTTTGACTTATCTCCCAAATTTTTTACACAAATTTTGAGCAGGAGTATTCGTTGGATGAAACATTTAATTCCGCATCTAAGGAGTACACATGTTGCATGCTTTCGATGGGTCTTGCTACATGAAAAATGAAAAATACATGAAAAAAGTGATTGTAATCATGTCTTTTTATGTATTTCTCATCTTTTTTGTAGCAAGGTTTATTGGAAGTATGCAACATGTGTACTCCTTGGATGAAGAATTAAATTTTGCATCCTACGAGTACTCCCGCTCGAAATTTGAGTAAAAACTTTGGGAGATAAGTTGAAAATACGAGTTCAAAAAGTAGTTTTACTATTTTATTATTTTTTAATATTTTTACCCTTTTAAATGAAAAATGGTGAATCATCCCCCATCGCTGACATCATCATCTTGAATCCTATTGGTTCTTATAAATTTTATTTTTTTTGTACATTTTTCTTAGGAGGACCGTTTTAGACCTCAAAATTCCCCTAATGGTTCACTCCGAGTCAAGAAAAGCACTCCAAAGTGGGCCTAAATCTGTTGCAAGGTAGCCTTTCATGCGAGTAAATGCTCTGAAAAAGAGTTACAACTTTCTAGTGGTGCGTTGATGGCTTGATAGGGAACTTCAACTGGCATCTAAGCAGTGAAACTTTCATAAAGGAATGCAATCAATGTGGTGACTTGTTTAGGGCATGTGGAAACCAATTTAGAGTATGATAGACCTTAATGAATATTGATATGTGTTTTGGGATGATGCCCAAATCAACTTGTAACACTTCCAATGGTGGGCTTCATCATGACCCTCTTTGTAATAGTAGTTACATGTGGTTTTCTCCCCTTATTTTTTAATGGATGCATTTTTTTTCCCCCTTGAAATCCTTTCATTTTTCACCACCCTTAAATGGTTTATTTCTACCTTCTTCCAGTATATTTTTCCCTCTTGCCTCAAGGTGTGTAGCTTGCAAAAAGACCTCATCTAGACTAATGGGATTAAACATGATGATGGTATGTTTCAAGTAACTATGAAAACCACCTATATACTTTAGCAAGGTATCTTGAGAATGCAAATCAATACCTAACATAAGAGCTCTTCTCCTAAATTCTTGAGTGTAATCTTGCACACTTTTACCTTTCAATTGTCTAAATTTCTATCAGCTCATAATTTCTTTTTGCAGGTAAGCTAGAGGGTAGAATTTCATTTTAATGGAAGCAATAAAATTAGACGAAGACATTGGGATCTTACTGTGTTTTTTAATCTCATCTTGTGTTCTTGATTCCCACCATACAAGTGTTGCACCCTCCATTCTCAAGGAATCCAATTGAGCCTTTATGTCATCCTCTTGAAGGTTCTCAATTTTGCAATAAACCTCCACTTGATGAATCCAATTATCCAACTTCTCTGCATTCACTTCACCATTATACATCTAGAGCTTATATTTAACATCAAGTTTAAGTAAGGGTGATTTACCAATTCCTTTTGAAGCATGTGTATGAACAGGTGGAAGGGTTGTGGTAGTGGAAGATGATGAAGAGGAAGGTGTAGATGATGGTGAGGATGATGGTGGAGTGGATGGTGATTTATTACCATCTCCATGACCTCCTCCTCCAGGAGAAACCTCTCCTCTAGGAGGCCTAGAAATTTCTCCTTGCATCCTTAAATTCCTCTCCTCATAGAGGACCTTTACCATCTAAGTCATATAAAAATATGTATTTTTTACACTGCAAGGAAAAGACCCTATAGAGCATGTTTTTGAGGAACCCCTTATAAAAATAGCCCAGATATCCATTTGTAGTGGAGGTCTCTAGAGGAGGTTGGTGGGTGGAGGTTTTTGCGGATGTTTTTTGTCTGATGCTTTTCTCATCATAAACCACATTGGTGCATTTAACTCACAAAGCATCGGTGCATACTAAAAATTTCCACACTGTGACACCGTGCTCTCCATACAAACACTCCCAGTGCATCTCATTTATTGTATCACACTAATGCGATACTCAGAAACAGGCCCGATGTGCTAGGCAGAAACTACCCGATGCGCCTAAAAAACCCGTGCTTCGAAACAAGGTTGAATAAAAAAAAATCCATACCAAAAAATATGCACTTTCGCTTCTTCAGTGCTCCAAATCTCTGAAGCACCAGTACAAATTTCCCTTATGTGAGGTTCCCTTCCATTGGTTCTCCCATTGAACGCACTACTGTCGTCCATTTCCCACCTTGTGGAGTTCGAATTTTGGAAAATGGTGGGAAATTTTGGTCTTTCAAATTCTTCAGCAAATATGCCTCCTCGACGCCCAAATGTACAAGTATTTTACTTGTTTCTCAATAATTAAACATTTTAGCGAATTACAGGCCACACCGCAAATGGTGCTAATAGAAACCACACTGGGTTTTGGTGTGGTATTGAAAACATGTACCGTGGTTTTTTTTAAACCTGATATGGCGATGTGGTTGTTTAAATCACTGCACCGTTGACTATGAAGTAGTGTTGGGAGGGTGGTTTTCTAACCAAAATATGCACCCTGGGGCATATAATTTGGTCAATGCACAACCCTCCTGACATCACTACATAGTCAACGGTGCAAGCATTTATAGAACCGCACCGTTGACCATCTACTGATCCCAGGAGGGTGGTGCGCTGACTAAACTATTTGCCTCAGGGCACATAGTTTGGTCAGTGCACCGCCCTCCTGACATTGGTACATGGTGAACAATGTGGTCGTTTAAATGATTGCACCTTTAACCATGAATTATTTTTGGGCGGTGCGTTGACCTAACTATCCACCCCGGGGTGGATAGTTTTGGACGATGTTTTCTTTTTTCAAAAAAATTATATACATATATTTCTAAATATTTCTCTCATTGAATAAAAAAATATATATTTAATATGTGAATCATTTAGCGAAGTCAAAGGAGAGAGAAAAGGGAAAAACAAGAACATATGTAGGACCAGTATAGCATCGTTCGCTTGTGGGAGGCACGAGAGAGGGAGAGACTTATGTACCCTCGCCCTATTACAACAGCCACCCAGTTGCTCCTGTTAGAACCCTGTAATTTACAATATCACAAGGTGATTGTGTACGTTCTCTTTGCAAATTTTTCATACTCTACATATATTTAAATATTTAAAATCCTTTCCAAATCAAGAATCAAAGGAAACAAAGGCAGCAGAGCGGCAAGGAGCAGCATTAGACCATTAGCAAAGACAAAGGCAGCAGAGAAGCTGTTAAGGAAGAAAAAAGTAGCAAAGGCAGAGTTGTGAACTTGATTGAGTCAAGTCATGAACGTTTGGGTCAAGTAGTAAACTATTCAAAGTATTACACGAACAAACTAAGAAATGAAGTGGACACGGCCAAAGAAAAAAAATCGACAAACCATAGCAAAGGACCAGAAAGCACTGTTATATCTGAGCTTCGATCAATGGCAGAGATTGAATCACATCATCGCATTACAAACCCTTTTTCATTTTATTTGCTTTAAAAACATTAAACTTCACCAGTTTCTTCCTTTTCTCTTTATATTCCTAATTTAATTTTTTCACCGTTATATCATTTTTCTACCTCCACTTTCCCTATTTCCCTAGTTGCGATTAAAGTTGGGCCACTCTCCCTGACACGTTACCTTTCCCCCACCATCCATCGCAATATCATAACTTTACCTATTCAACCACCGTTTTGCATCACAAATATTATAACTTACCTTATGCAGCGTCCGCAATGTATTTTGTCTAACTTTCAATGTGGTTGGCCCCACCACAAGAGTTCCACCCCCGCTTCAAGTCGTTTGAAGTACATTTATATATGATGAAACCTTGTAAAATTTTCCTTACCATAGAAAAAATTGTCGGTTTATAACTTTGCCGATGCGATGTGCTCCATCTTGCCACATCATCCTCCAATCGACACACATCGCACTTCGCATATTTTAGAGTTTACCTTTGCTACTTAATGTTAAGATTTGCGAGTTGCGGGCTGCGGTCCAGCCCCACCTCTCCTCCACGTCATTGCCTTCTCCCTGAGCTTCGCACCTCACATCTTTTAGAGTTTACCTTTGTTGTTAAATGTTAAGATTTGCGATCTGCGGGCTATGGTCTGGTCCCACCTTACCCACTATGTCACCTTTGTACTTCGCATTGCATCTCCAATTCCATTTCTTATAACTTAAACTGTAAAAAATGCGATGTGTGATTTTCTATCGATGCGATAGGGTTCAGAACTAAAATCTAAACATTTTTAGGTTTGGGTAAATGGGTTTTTATGGATGTTTTGTTTAAAAAGGGTCAAGTCGGGCATATGAGGTCTAAACATCATTTTATGAATAAATAAGGTTAAACGGAACAAAAGGGCTCGAGTAGAAAAGAGACATAGAGGGTCGAGTTGGGCAAGTCATTTCACCATACTTGTTATGTTGTAATGGCATAAAGGACTTTTGGTGGAAATAAGCCCCGATAAGTTGTGCAAGTTAAGAAGGTCGAGTCGGGCATAGGGTGTCCACGTAGAACTTTTATGGTATACTAGCAGAAGTGGAAAAGGAAATAGAACACATCAGCACCATCACCAATCAATGAAAAGTGGCCAAAACTTCATAGATTGGATTACCCAACGTCGTTTTTCTGAAGAGCAGGGACAAATTTCAGAGCCACCACTGGTTACCTCTTCGCAACCATCACACCCGCCTCCAAGCTTACTGTTTGATCTTCCGAGGATCCATTGAAGCGTTTGGATGTACAAAGAGTTTCCCAAAATTATTTCTATAGGTGATGTCTTTGTCCGAGATTTCTGATCAGGCCTTGCATGGCCACACTTGTCCATTTTCTATTAAATTGTACTCAATGAAAGGTTTCCTAGTAAGGTAGGGTAACTGACTTAGTTTTTAGATAAATACTGCATTCCTTAGTAGTATCAAGGGTTGGATGGTTGGAAAATTGGACCCTGCTGAAGCTTGCATTGTGAGAATTATTAGAATCTGTAATTGTTTCAGTTGGGCATCAATAATAAGAGACCATTCACAAGGTCCTTGAGCTATGTTAATGGTGATTTTTTTCCTCTGTATTAATGTTTTCCTCTTTCTTTTCATGTCGTGCGTCAATTTTTCTGATTTCAAAATAGAAAACTTAGATTAATATTTGCTAAAAGAGCACCTTAATTCTATCTGGGTTTGTTATCTTAATGTTTTCCTTTGAGACTTGAATGCAGAATTTAGATACGGTATGCTCTACATTTAAGTTGAACCTCAATCTCCTTCTCCCATCCCATATTCACACTGCTAGTAAGATCCAATCTGCATAGTTAGCTTGCCCTTTGAGTGCCCTTGAAAATTTGATGCACAATTCGGCCTTTTATGACTCCATAACCCAATGGATTAAGTTTTAGAGCCTTGTCTGTCCAACCACCCAATCAATAAAACAAACAACCCTCATTTCTATAACTAGCCTAATATCAGCATTTATAATTATCAAGCTAAATCATGAAAAAAGAAATAGCCCTCTCCGAGTCTAGGAAGGCTAGGTCCTGGACTCCAAAGTGGTTTGATGATGTCCTCTATCATTTTTTCTTGCCAATGTTACAAATTACAAATTGAAAACATAATGGCAACTTCGCTGGGGACTGAGTTATGGAAAAAGCTTAATATTTCATCAGAACTCAGAAACCCTAGTCAAAATATTGTATGATTAAAGTGTTTTCAAGGATTAGTATCTGGTTGTTGATGTTGGACAATAAGCGAGACACAAGAAAGTTGAAATCATCGACCTGGAGATTCCAATTCAGACCAACTCCATTCAAAGACTCCACTAGAGGAAGGACTTGAAACATGACCAATCAGCCTAGAAGGAAAATGTATTCAAGCCCAAATTGGATTCAACAGATTGTTTTTTTATCTGTAACTATGTTCTATCCTACTTTAAGCTTGATCAAGAGTACACTGCTGAGGTTTACATTGATTATTGGAAAATTTATGAGCTTCAAGAAGCTATGCCCTAGATTGTAGAGCATGTACATACTTATACACCTGTGCACATCCCTGATGCACTTGTAGAAAACCCAGTGGCACATGATCCTTGTACTTCATCTCCTGTTCTTGCAAAATCTCCGAATGGTTATAAGCTTCCTGCTTTAGTGCCTATACCTGTAAAAGTCCCATACATATAAAAATATCTGGTTTTTCCTCCTATCCTCCATGACCTCCCTACAAATTTTATCAATAATCTACCCAGATTTCATGGAGAAAAGGAAAAGATCACTACAGAAAATCACATTCAAAATATTGAGGATTTCCTTGATCTATTTGATATGGGAGAAGATGATGTGGGTATCATAATGTTTTCTCTATCATTGCAAGGTAAAGTTAAAAATTATTTTAAAGATCTTCCAGCTGCAAGCATTACCAATTGTCACTGATTCACTCAAGTTTTCCTAGATAGATGGGTGGTCGTGGGAAATGTTTTTCTCATCATAGAAAAGTATAACCATTTAAAAATACAGCCAAGAGAGACAATACAACACTTTTAAGTCAGGTTCAATAAGGTATACCATTCAATCCCTGCTAAGATAAAGCCAACCCCAAGATGGGCTCTCTTGCACTGCCCAGATGCCTTTGATCCATAGATGGCATTCTAGTTAAGTGAAAGGGACCTTACAACCCTAGAAGAAATGCGAAATGTGGCAATTGATGTGGAAGCCAACCCACTGAATGGAGAGGCAAAGTTAAAGGCTGCGGAGAAGGATAAAATAGAAAGAGAGCGATTGATATCTTTAGAGATGAAGCTAGATATGTTGACAAAAACAGTCAACGAAATGATGCATATGATTAGTAGGAAAGATGAACTTAAGCTCAGATACCACATGTTCCATTAGTTCCATAAAAGACAAATATCAATGTACCCAAGCAGTTTTCAGCCCATATTGGACACATTAAAACAGAAAATGATTGTTTCATGTACTCTGTCCACAACATATCCAAAGATGAAGCCAAAAATCAGAAGGGGGTAGAAAAATCCTCAGCAACAATGTACATGTTGGATGACCTTGAATATAGAGGTAGCTATTGTTGGGTACCAAATCGGGCCATATTTTTGTCCATTTATATTACCCTTTTTGACCTCTTTGTACTCATTTACCTATGCTGTTATGCTAAACCTACAAGGTAAATACCCCTGACTTGGAGAATTGGAATATTTTAATTAATGAAGTAAATTCACGGAGTCTTATCTATTCGTGGTACTAAAAAATATGTTTGACCACAACCTGTACAATAGGATCCCTCACTTCGGCATCTCACAACAGATCTGGTAACATCCAACCATAAGGAGGCCGCGCAGCTGGAGCCACGATTCCCTGGAACTATTCTTAGACCTTTTTTCTATCTCAGACATCTGGTGATGGTGTTGTTCCAACTTATGTACATTCTGAATGTGCCATTAACATGTTTCAGGGAGATCTGTTAATCTCCCTCGCTGTGCATAAAATGCAGATTGTTCCTATGAATGGGGGTTCTCCCATCAGTATTGTAATCACCTGTTACAGATTAATAAAGTACCATCTATTTTTCTGCTCCAATCTTCTCCGTGACTAACGCAACCCTAATCAGAGAGCTGGGCCCGCTCTTCTGATCAGGTGCCGCGTCTTTGTGTGTGTGTCATTTAATAGTTCATGCTTTTTGTTGTGGTTCTTTCCTGTTTATGGTTACTTCTGAAGTTTTGTAGTTAGTTTAATCTCACAGCCATGTTTTGAATCTTCAACCATGAACCCTTGGTCAAAACGGATTATGCATTTTCCCCTACATATACCTTGCACGTTGCCTTGAAAGGATATGAACCCAGATTGATAAACTAATGTCTAAATAAGGGTGAATAAATCGTTCATACCTGGACACCAACATTTTGGTGCTGTTTCCAAGGGGGATAACAAGGTGAAAACAACGATTCAGACCAACCAGAGGGTCAATCCCTCATCCTGGGGAGAGAACGAGTTTTCTCACTCTGCTTCAGGTCCTGAGGGTAAGTATTCTTTCTACTTGTTTATTTTTTCTTTTCTACTTTATTTTCATCCATTCTCTTGTCCTGGGGAGGGAGGAGTCTTTTGACGCCCTCCTGTAGGTCCTGAGTAAGATTTATTTTCTTTTAACGCTTGTGTGTTTCCTTTTTTGGAAAAGCATAGCTTTTACCCTAGGGAGGGAGGAGTATTTTGATGCCTTGCTTCAGATCTGGAAGTATTAGGGCTTCCCATGGCGTGTGTCTATTTCTGAGTCTTGTCCCAGGGAGGGAGGAGTCCTTTGATGCCCTACTCTGTGCCTGAAACCCTATATTTTTGTTTTGTTAGCTGCCTTTCCTTTTGTGAGTTCTTTCATCTTGGGGAAGGAATCGTCCTTTGACACCTTACTCCAAGATTGAAGCATTATAGGTTCATACCAAGACCCTCTATCATACCAACTTTTCTATGAACAAAGAATCAAATAAGAGTGGCAGAAGGAGAGCCCCAAAGAGGGGAGGACCAGATCTAGGAAGAAAAACCTATATCCAACAGATCATAGCAAAGGCTAAATTAGAAGCATCCTCTCGTGTAACTGTGAGACCAGGGGCAAGGAGAGTGAAGTCCAAGGGATAATTAGTGGAGCAACTAGTGTGGGCTATGACATTCTCTAGTGATTCGACACAAAAGGCTCCTCGAGCAGTGGAAGAAATATCTAGCAGTAGACCTGATCCAGAGAATCTTGCGCCGGTGATAGCAGAGGAAGAAATTGCAAGTAAAACATCGACAGGGTTAGACTACTCCAGTAAGGGAAAGGAAGTTGCAGCCGAGGGGTCAAGCCATCAGGCCTCGGGAGAAGGAAACTAGGAAAAACTTGCATCGCCAAGAGATCTGGGAAGTGCTACTAAAGCAACTCGAGTTCCAGTAGTAAAGAATCCTCAGCCACCCTCCATAGAGCCTATTGAAATCCCCAGCGAGTATTGGAATATATTTATGGCTCTGACAATCTCCACCATCGATTTTTCAATCGGGGATCTGGGGGCTGGCGCGCCTACAAAGCCTATTCCATTAGCAGCCTTACCAAACTTTCATGGACTCGTTTCAGAAGACTTCGACACATTTCTATTCGAGTTTGACATAGTATGTTAGGGGTATGACTGCACAACAGATGCCCAGAAGTTAAAAATTTTCCCTTCTACACTAAAAGGAACAACTTTGTGATGGTTTATGGACCTTGGGGGGAAATCAATTTCCACATGGGATGATATGCAAACAGCTTTTCTGGAGAAATACCAGGATTACTGTAAATCCCAGAACATCAAGGAGGAACTCTTAAAGTTCACACAGAAATAAGATGAAATCCTCGAAAATTGTGTGGAAAGGTTTAAGTACATCTTACAGAGGTCAGGTAATTCTACCCTGGATAAGGAAATTTTAAAGATTATCCTCCTTCGATTGTTTTGAGAGGACTCGGTAGAACTATTGAACATTTTGGGAAAGGGAGACATCTCCAAGGAGACATTTTAAGATATTTTCAATTTATGTATTCAGTGCTCGAGGGGGCTTTCAAGGAATAAGCTTGGGATTCCGATCAGAAAAGGGATCAAGCAGGGGTGTTACAAAAGTAGAAATCGAAAACCTGCTAGACAACTTGAGTACAGATATCCTCAGCACCCTATCAGCACAAATGGACACTTTGCAAGTAAAACAGAAGTAGCTGGAACTGGACAAGACCATGGCGATATTTTGTACAAAGTGTAGGAAGAATCATCCAGAAAGGGAATGCCCACTAAATTCCATTGAGAAATGTGTGATCTATGTGCTCAATCATGCGACAAGCTCATGCCCTTCCTTGCCAGGCCTGAAAGCAGTATTTCAAGGAACGGGGTAGGACACAGAGCAAATGTACCTCATGGGATCTAGGAAGCCATAATAGCCTTGACCACCAATGGGAAATCAAGGTATGTACCCGGATCCATCTCAGTATTTCAATAATTTCAATATGAATCCTTAGACCATGCCTTATCCCCCCATGTGGCCGCAATACCAGTATCCAACTTGGCAGTAGTGGAACCCTCAAGCCAGTACGAGCTCTTCATGGGCTCAAACTTGGCGAGGGTCCCCTCTTGGTCAGTGTCCTCAGCAGATGCCTCATCAGATACCTCAGCAACAACTCCAATTACCCTCCAATGTGCCTCCTGGTAATTAGCCTACCCGTCCTCAGCTTCCAATGAAACCTAACCCTAATCCTAACAATAAGGAAGCTCATCAAGATGATGTTCTTAACTTGCCTTCATATAGTATCTATAGAGTTGTATGAAATGAATCTGTGGTCAGGTTGGACAGTTAACGTCCAACCTCATCCAGTTATCATTGAACAACTTTATAGTGAAGGTGAGGAGGTAGAAATGATTAGTAAAGAGCCAAAACAAATTGATAGAAACTAGGTGCCTCCTGTTAAACAACAGCAATATGAACCACCTTACCCAGGGAGACTACTTATGAGTAAACCAAGCCCTCAACCTGAATTTGATTTATTAGGAGAATTGCAGAACTTATTTGTGAAAATTCCCTTGTTACAAGCTATGAAGGACGTTCCAATCTATGCAAAGACTCTTAGGGAATATTGTTCAAAGAAACCTGCCAAGAAAACTAAAGATCCTCTCACTATACATGTTATGGGAAAATTATCGGACTTTATGATGGGAAAATCAATGCTAGTGAAATATGTAGATCCGGGGAACCCGATTTTGACAGTACAGATTAATGGGGTAGATATTTCAAATGTGTTGGTAGACCTGGGTGCTGCCATCAATGTCATCACCACTGAAACCATGCATGCGTTAGGTCTTCGTAATTTGAAGCATACACCTACAATATTGGAACTAGAAGATCGATCTACAGTCAAACCTGTAGGGAAGTTGGAAGATGTGAAAATTTCAGTGGATTCATGGCATTACCCCATAGATTTCCTTGTATTACATACACAATCTTTAGTGGGCGGTCATCCCTTGATTTTCCATAGACCATGGATGGCCACTACAGACGCTTACATTGGGTGTCGCTCAGTAAATATGGTTATTTCTAATGGACATAACACTAAGAATTTAGTGCTATATCCACCGGCAGAACCAAATCCACCCATAAAACTAGCAGGCAGCAAGAAATTTGTATCTGCAGTAGAGGCTGAAATGGTAGATGAAGAGGTGAGACTAGTCCTTATTATTGGACATGCCCTTCAGTTGAAAATGGAATCGGAAGACGATGTAATCACTTCCTTCATGGATGATCCTTGTTCCATTTCAGAACCAAACCAGCAGATCCTAGAATCTATCCTAAGCTACGAGACTCAGGAAATGATGGAAACAACAGAAGGATTAGAGGAGCCACCTGCTGATACACCCCATGAAAGTGTTCAAGTGGAATTGGAACTCGGGAAAACTTTGAATATTAATCCAAACCTGTCAGAATCCCATAAGAAGCAACTTGTAGACGTTCTACGGAATCATAAAGAGGCCTTTGCTTGGGATTATGCAGATATGAAGGGGATCCTTTCCAACTTATGTACCCATCACATATATATCAAGGAATATTGTTGTCCTATAAGACAACCTCAGAGGAGAATGAACCCCGCACTGAAAAATGTTTTGTAAGAAGAGCTTTAGAAATTACTAGATGTAGGTTTTATCTATCCTATCTCAGATAGCCAATGGGTCTCACCGTTAGTAATGGTCCCTAAGAAGAATGGAAAATGGTGGATTTGCGTAGATTATCGAGAGTTAAATAAGGCGACACAGAAAGACCATTTTCCCCTGCCATTTATTGATCAAGTTTTAGACACATTGGCTGGCAAGAAATTTTTCTCTTTTCTGGATGGGTTTAGTGGATATAACCAGATCTAGATTGCTCCTGAGGACCAGGACAAGACCACTTTCACATGCTCCTGGGGAACATTTGCATACCAGGTCCTTCCTTTTGGCCTGTGTAATGCCCCTACAACATTCCAAAGAGAAATTCTGGGTATCTTCTCTGACTTGATAGATGACAGTGTTGAAATCTATATGGATGATTTTACTCCATATGGGGACTCGTTTTTGGAGGGGTTGAAAAATTTGGAAAAAGTTCTCGCAAGGTTTATACAAGCGCGTGTCTCTCGGAGTACGATAAAATTCCACATGATGATGGAAGAGGGAATCGTTCTGGGACATTTTCTCTCAGCTGAAGGGATCAGGATGGATCCAACAAAGATAAAGGTAATTTTTCACTTCCCAACACCTAAGACACCCACACAGGTACGTAGTTTCATTGGTTTTGCTGGTTATTATAGACGTTTTATAGAAAATTTTACAAAAGTAGCACACCCACTGTTTCAATTACTAACAAAAGATTCAGAATTTGTGTGGTCAGATGAATGTGATGCAGCCTTTACAAAAATTAAAGAATTATTCTACAGTGCTCCGATCCTTAGAGGGCCAGACAGGGCATTACCTTTCCACATTCATACGGATGCCTCTCAAACAACAATTGGTGCAGTATTGGGACAGCAAGAGTATAAGGTACCTTACGTAGTCTACTATGTTAGTAAAAATTTGGCCCCTGCTGAATTAAACTACACGGTGACTAAGAAAGAGTTCCTCATTGTCATTTATCCCATCAATAAGTTTCGGCACTACATTACCGGGCATCCTGCTTTCGTGCATACTGATCATGCAGCCATCAGGAATCTAATGAACAAACCTGTTACCGCTGGTCGTATTACAAGATGGTTTTCTCTACTACAGGAATTTGATATTACCATAGTAGATAAACCACGGAAGGAAAATGTGGTTCCAGACCTTTTATCTAGGATAGAACATGATGGTAAGGATACACCAATTGAAGATAACTTTCCAGATGAGCATCTTTTTGCAGTTTCTTCTAACACTCCGTGGTATGTAGATATTGCTAATTATCTTGCTACAGGTAAAGTGCCTTATCATCTATCCTATAAGGAGCAAAGGAATATCATTCATCAGAGTACCCGATATTCATGGATGGCAAGATATCTCTTCCATACAGTGGTTGACCAGCAGATTCGGCGTTGTGTGGCAGAAGATGATATTTTTTGAGATATTAAAAATTGCACATGATGGACCCTATGGAGAACATTTTTCAGATAAAAGAATGGGTCATAAGGTGTTGCAAATGGGATATTACTGGCCCTCCATATTTCGTGATGTTCAGGATTATGTTCAAAGGTGTGATATTTGTCAACGGATGGGATAACCTAGGAAAGCAGATGAAATGCCTCTTCAGCCCCAGATAGTCCTGGAACCATTTGAGAAATGGGCCATTGAATTTGTTGGGCCCTTCCGCCCACCTTATCATCAAAAATATTACATCCTGGTTTGTACTGACTATGTAACTAAATGGGTGGAAGCTAGAGCACTCATGAGAGTAATAGAGCAAGTAGTGGCATATTTCCTTTTTGAAGAAATATTTTCCCAGTACAGGACTCCAAGGGAAATTGTATCAAACGGTGGATCACAGTTCACATCTCATATGATAGAAAATTTGATGCAGAAATATGGGGTCAAACATAGAGTGACAACCCCCTATCATCCCAGGCGAATGGACAAGTAGAAAGCACAAACAAGGTATTGGAAAATATCTTGACAAAGACAGTAGAAAGCCATTGCTAGGACTGGGCATAGAAAATTCCAGAAGCTTTATGGGCATATAGAACAACATGGTGGAATACAACAAGGTTTTTTCCGTTTGAATTAGTCTATGGGAAATTCCCCTTGTTTTCGGTCAAATTTGAGATTAGTACACTCATAACAGCTCTAGAAGTAGGCCTGGATATATTAGAAGCACAGAAACACCGACTGGAATATCTGAATGATTTGGTCGAGATTTGAGCAGTAGTTTTCCAGAAAACTATTCTTTTTCAACAACAGAGAATGAAATTACACGATAAATTTATCAAAAATAAGGTGTTTCATGTGGGAGATTGGGTGTTACTGTATGAATCCAAATTTAAGGATTTCAAAGGCAAGCTCTCCACTCACTGGATGGGTCCATATCAAGTGGATGCAGTGTTCGACAATGGAACAGTTAGACTTAGTACAATAGATGAGAACCATACCTTGTTCTTAGTAAACGAACACCATCTAAAATTATACCACCATCCAGCCTCTAAAGAAGCCTTTGTTAAAAATATTTCTGTAGTATCTGATTTAATGGTCATTGGAAAAGAGGATACTATCACTCTGTTCTAAAAAAATAAATAAATAAATAAAAGAAAAAAACATTAAAAATAAAATAAAATATATATATATATATATATATATATATATATATACCGTTGCTACTTACTTGTTTGTCTTTTGTAGGAATAACAAAGAAATATGGCAAGGAGAAAAGTATCGCTCGGTGTTGTTACTCCACCAGTGCTATCATGAAGATATTACTATATTTCACTCGTGTGTGTCACTAAGTGTTGTTACTCCGTCAGTGCCGTTACTCTGCAACTTTTGTTACTCCGCCGGTGCCGCTACTCTGCAACTGTTGTTACTCCGCCAATGCGGCTACTCTGCAATTGTTGTTACTCCACTGGTGCCGCTACTCTGCAACTGTTGTTACTCTATTGGTGTCATTAATATGCAACTATTGTTACTATGTCGTTGTTGTTACTCCGTAACTATCGTTACTCGCTGCGTTGCTATAAACTGTTGCTGTTACTCCCTGTACTGTCACTAGTTGTTGCTGCTACTCCATCAGAAATTTTGCTACTATTGCACAATAAGGTAGGTCCACAGGTACGTCTCCATCAATATTATGGATTTAATTAAATATTCCAAAAAGGACATTAAAATGTGCCATGTACGATTGTCATTAATTTGGGGGGGAACCATCATAATGAATGACGACGTACCTCGAAAAAGCATTTATGAAACATGATCTTTACCTAACCAAATCTAATGATTTTGGTACTCCATAATCATAATTTTGATGTGTTGGGATGCGTATTCATACGCGACGAGTCGTATCAGTCACCCTCCCAACACACTGCATTAAATTCCAGAAACATCCCACAGTACCACCTTAATTTGTCATCATTTCCAAATGTACCAGTACTATTCATCCATTGTTTCCAAATTGACCATGACCTTGTTTCAGTTTCCAACGGCTTGGAGACCTATCACTCTCCCTTGCCAACCAACTGCAGTCCTTGTGCTAATTTCACCTCTGCAACAATGGGTGGCTGATCTATTGGACATGAACCTAAGAATACAAGGGGAATTCGAAACACTCAGGAGGTGTGGCAGGTTTTCGAGAACGCAGGTTAGGATGTTTATTTCGAAAGGTTGAGGGGGTCGAATGAAGAAATGACGACGGAATTTTCATTGAACTTGGGAGAAGGAGGCTATTGGGTCCATGGAATTGAGATCCCTGTAATAGAGGAAATCATCACGGAAGTCAGTGGGTTTCCTTAGGTCGGGCAGTGATGGTTTTTGAGAACGATCCCCCTCCCAGAATTCCCTGAGGCCTTTCAACAAGCGACTGAGAATATTGCACATAAGGGTCGTGGGTATGATAGAAACTCGCTACCACGTCCATGGGGAGGAGTAGCAGAGTTCGTCATAAAATATATGACATGCGAAGGAAGATACTCCACCATCTTCAAATACCATCTTCGTATACTAGCTCACCTGGGATTTCCACATGCAGAAGCTTTTTCAATGAATGCACCCTATTTTCTACTAAGGAGTCTTCACTTAATGGCACATTCGGCTCAGGGGTCGCAAAAGATATTGGTGGTCACCACTCACCACGAATTGGTTCAGCTATTGATAATGAATTCCATTATACAAATCTCGATTCCATGGGAGTTTTTTTGGGATTCCACAGAGAAACAAATAGTAGTTGTTGTGGCCGCCAGGGCAGAAGAACCCAAAGCTATGGAGGAGGATGCAGGAGATGATGATTATGTTGAACAGGAGGAGTTGGAAGAGATGGAAATGGAAGAACTTGGAGATGAGGCGGGTCCCCAATAGTAAGCCGAAACTGTGGAGTCAATGGCAGATGTGGGGATTGATATAGAAAGGCCCACTAGTACCACGGTCGAGGTTGTCCCACAAGAACTAGCCTCGCCCATGGAACTAGCAGAGCAAGTTGATAATATGGCAACCATGGAAGTAGACCCACAACAGGCCAGCGTGGACGAAGCAGTTGATATGGTGACCGAGGGTACTCCTTAAGGATGTCCTGCCACCATGGAGCTGATGGAGGAGGTCATGACCACTCCGACAATAGAACCCATGGAAGAGGGGGAACAGAGACAAGAAGGGCCCAGAGTTGAGGAAATGTCGAGAGAACCAAGGTGTGAGGATGACGCTGACCCACAAGAACTAGGGTCGACTTCGAGGCCAAATGTTGAGGATTTGCTGCATTTTTCCTTCCTTATTCCAAGAGGAGAGAGGGTAACTCGTTCCCCTCAACAGAAAGAAGAAGAAGAGTTCATTGTTCCTGTGGCCACAAAGGCCACAACCATATGGGGTGAAGGCTACACAGGCGGCAGGCACCTCGGAGTCAAAAAGGAGAGAAGAGACAGAGATTTCTGAGGCTGAAGAATTGGAAAGGATCCCAGCAAGAACAGTAGTAGGAGAGCATCTGACCAGGGCATCACCGGTCACGGTGAGCACACACAAAGAATAAATCGTTGTTGGCGAAGAGGAGGGACCAAGCGAAGCGGTCCTGAAGAATGAGCCAATGACACAAACTAGTGAGAAGGCCATGAAGCATGAAATAATTGAAGAAAGGCAAGCAGGGGAGGAAAACCTGACAGTGGGCACAATAGAAGAGGTTTCGCGGGATTTACCTCCAGCTGCTGAAATGGACGAAGTACTGATTAAGAAGGAATGGATAAAGTTGTGTGAGCAGTGAAGACTTCCAGTTAAGCAAAAGTATCAGTTGTAGTTTAGGGAGATAATGCGGCTCAAAATGGAGGTAAGGAAACTGAGAAAGGAGGTGCACAAAATGCAGAAACAGATAAAGAAGTACAAGCAGCAAGCCAAAAATTCCAAGACCATCGGGGTTGAAGCAGAAACCCAAGTGGACCTGATAGCCACAACCTCTGCCACTCAAACAGACCTGATTGAATGACTGTTTGAAGACCGGGAATATGCCTTAACAACCGAAATACAATGTTGGAAATATATTGCGGCTCAATACAAAAATGAGATCAGGAGGACCGAGGAAAGAGCCTCCAAACCCATCTTTGGATATGTGGAGCGCATAGATGTTATGAGATTAAGGCATGCAAAGCAGCAGCTCAAGATGGAGTGGCTAGAAAAGCAAGTGGCAGAACTGAATGCCAATAAGGAGTAGATGTTCAGCCTGGTGCAAGAGGTTATGGCATGTCGTCCCCCTACTTCTTGTTATTCTTTATTTTTGCATGAATGGAAAGCATAAAAAACGAGATCGGCTATGAGATAGAAGATGGTGTACAATTCCTCCGAATCTTGAGGAATCATGACATGCCAACTCAACATCTGATGTGTGAATTTTACCTGCACAGGTATCTACTGCGTCTGGACAAAGATTTTAACCTGGTTTTGTATGTAGGGGTCATTCATTTAAAGGCTCTCACCTCTTATGCTTTCAATCAGATTCACTAGCAGAAGGCTTGTAACACCTTTGAATTCAATCAAGTTACAAAGCCATATATAGTAAGAGGAGAACATGAGAGGTCAGTCACAATGTTCAATAAGCATAACACCTTTTTGGGAATTGGGGGGAATAGAGATATAATGGTGAGGACACAAAGATGGTTTCTTGATCTTTGTGTCAAGCAACTCACCTCGTTTCAAGAAGAGGCCCTTGATTGTTGTCAGAGAAGGTGGATGATGTCACCTACAGCTGTCCGGAACAGGGAACCTTTTGGGGCAACAAATTTTTCACGAGTACTCACCAGAGTGCCCAGATATGTGGCATGTGTCCAGACATGTGGGGCCCGGTGGATGGGGCTCTGGTTTCAGTTCACTGTTCTTTGGTTGCCTGCCAAAATTTACACTCCAGCTTATGATGTTCCAAAGGATTGGTGGAAGGAATTTCTCATTTCGGATGGGTTTAAAGTTCCAAGAACAGAGATGGCCTGAGAATATGATCTTGCCAGACTTCATGAAACCTAGAGTCCTCAAAATTTGGACTTGCGGAGGTGGTGGACTGCATGAGGACATGCAGAAGGCTAGTTGGGGGAGATGTTGGGTACCAAATCGGGCCACCTTTTTGTCCATTTCTATTACCCTTTTGACCTTTTTGTACTCATTTACCTATGTTTTTATGCTAAAGCTATAAGTTAAATACCCTTGACTTATCCAATTGGAATATTTTAATTAATGGAGTAAATTCACAGAGTCTTATCTATTCATGACACTAAAACATATGTTTGACTGCAGCTTGGAGAATATGAACCCTTGCTTCAGCATCTCGCAACAGATCTAGTAATGGCCAGCCATAAGGAGGCCGCATAGCTAGAACCACGATTCCCTGGAACTATTCTTGGACCTTTTTTCTATCTCAAACATCTGGTGATGGTGTCGTTCCAACTTATGTACATTTTGAATGTGCGGTTACCATGTTTTAGGGAGATCTGTTAATCTCCCTCACTATGTATAAAATGCAGATTGTTCCTGTGAATGGGGGTTCTCCCATCGCTATTGTAATCACCTGTTATATATTAATAAAATACCATCTATTTTGTCGTTCCAATATTCTCCATGACTAATGCAGCCCTGATCAAAGAGCTCGGCCCGCTCTTCTGATCAGGGGCTGCATCTTTGTCTGTGTGTAATTTAATAGTTCATGCTTGTTGTTGCGGTTCTTTCTTGTTTATGGTTACTTCTGAAGTTCTATAGTTATTTTAATCTCATATCCATGTTTTTAATCTTAAACCATGAACCCTTGTTCGGAACGGATTATGCGTTTTCCCTTGCATATACTTTGTGCATTGCCTTGAAAGGATACACACCTGGATTGATAAATTAATGTTGGAATGAGGGTGAATAAATCGCTCATACCTAGACACCCATAGCCATCTTGAATATTACTATCAAGAGGAAGAATATACGATTGAGAATGAGGCTAACTGTATAGAGAAACCAACCTTGTCTCCATGGGAATAAGAGTCTTGGTTACCACCATGCACATATGGAAATCAAACTCTACATGTTGAGAAATATTGTAAGGATGAAAATGCAGGAAGTTATCAAGTAATTACAAAATGCCTTCCTCTATCTTTTGCCTCACTCTTAATAGAGCATTACAAGCATGCTTCAAATAGGAAGGAGGAGGAATGCTCTAATTAGTCAGTTGAGGAAAAGAGGGATGATACAAAACCTATTTCAGATCTAGATATTATCCCCCTGAGTCATCTTGGACTCACAGAATCTAAAATAGAGGAGGAACCAATACCCCTTGATTCTTTACCCTTATGTCTCAATTCACTTCAGATTGCTAAAGGGAATATGGATCCCATTCTAGTTGATAATCACATGAGAAGAGAACTCTCTCACCAATCAGATGAGCAAATCAGGGATGATAAAATTTTTGTATTAGATCCAGGGGTTCATCCCTTGAGTTCTTTTGAATGTCATGTAGCAGATGAATTCACAGAGTCTAAGGCAGATGAAGAAGTGATCAAGTTTGATCCTATAGCTTTGTGCTTTAATGCATTTTAGATTATAAAATGGAATTGGGATCACATTCTGGCTGATAGTTATAAGAGAAAACGCGAGGTCTCAGAAGAACCAACACTACCATCTAAAGCACCACATGATCCAATAGCAAATGCATTGGATGGTCTCTGCTTTCAAAGTCAATATTCATGTGTTCTTAATTCTCTCAAAATCTGCTATGATATGGATATGGTGAGAAATTCTTCCCCATTGTCCGATTCAGCAGAAGTAGTGCCACAACACTCATCAAGCATCATCCAAACATGTTTCAAGTTGATTGAAGATTAGGAGAGCACATCTCTAGTACCAGGATATGAAGCTGAGTTGGATGAGTCAATGATACCCAGAAATAAATCAAGAATATCTTGATCCAATGGCTTTCTATATGGAGGAATTGTTCTTTACAAAGACAGCACATATTTATGGCATGTCAGTTGTTTTACAAAGGTAGCAAGATCCATGTAAACAAGATCATTTGAGGAATTTCTATCAAACACCACTGTCAGGTTGGCCTCTAAATATGGTCAAGGGTAGTGGAAGAAAGGATTCATCCAGGCAGTTGCTTGATTGGGTACACTAGCATTATTATATCATTTAAAAAGGCAATAATTTCGGTATATTAGGGTATGTATGGGTGCAAATAAG
Organism: Pinus albicaulis; assembly: GCA_034641835.2. Classification (NCBI taxonomy): domain Eukaryota; kingdom Viridiplantae; phylum Streptophyta; class Pinopsida; order Pinales; family Pinaceae; genus Pinus; species Pinus albicaulis. The sequence continues at coordinate 433,032,427 of CM076579.1, forward strand.
CTCAACACTCTTAGCATATTTGATATTTTATTTTATATTTCTTTTCATTTTCATATCAGTGTGTTTTAGACTTTAGTTTTAGCATAGTTCTGGTCTAACCATTAAAGTTTTCAAGGTGCAATAGTATGTTCATCTTAATAAATTGTAATGGATAACTTCAATTGGAGTTTTAGCTCAGATTTTAGTATGCTACTAAGATGTCGGGCCAAGCATGTGGTCTATTTTTATCATTCCAAGTGAGGAGGAAAAATCAGCTAGATTCCAGTCACTAAATTGTTTGACAGATCAAGGTACAAGTTGTGGGATCAGCCAACGGATCAGGCTACTAATATATGGTGTTCTTGACACCTCCTGAAGGAGCTACAATCCCCAGCTGGAGCCACTATTAGAACCCTGTAATTTACAGTATCACATGGTGATTGTGTACTTTCTCTTTGAAATTTTTTCATACTATACATATATGTCAATATTCAAAATCTTTTCTAAAGCAAGAATCAAACGAAACAAAGGCAGCAGAGAGGCAGGGAGCGGCATTAGACCATTAGCAAAGAAAAAGGTAGCAGAGAACCAATTAAGGTAGAAAAATAAACAAAGGCAGAGTCTTGAACGTGTCGGGCAGAGTTGTGAACAAGATTGATTCAAGTCATGCATGTTTGGGTCAAGTGGTGAACTACTCAAAGTATTACATGAACAAACTAAGAAATGAAATGGGCATGACCAAAGAAACAAAATCGAAAAACCACAACAAAGGAGAAGAAAGGACCGTTAGATCTAAGCTTTGATTAACGGTAGAGATTGAATCACATCATCGCATTACAAACCCTTTTTCATTTTATTTTCCTTTAAAAACATTAAACTTCACTAATTTCCACCTTCCTGCTTTATATTCCTACTTTACCTTTTTCACCGCTATATCATTATTGTACCTCCAGATTCCCTATTTCCCCAGTTGCAATTAAACTAGGGCCACTCTCACTGACACGTCACCTTTCCCCCACCATCCATTGCAAGATCGTAACTTTACCTATTCAACCACCGTTTCGCATCACAAATATTATAACTTACATATGCAGTGCCCGCAATGTATTTTGTCTAACTTGCGATGCAGTTGGCCCCACCACAACAGCTCCACCCCCGCTTCAATCCATTTGAAGTATATTGATATATCATGAAACCTAATAATATTTTCCTTACCATCGAAAACATTCACCGCTTTATAACTTTGCCAATGCAGTGGACTCCATCTTGCCACATCATCCTCCAATCGGCGCACATTGCACTTTGCATCTTTAAGAGTTTACCTTTGCTGCTTAATGTTAAGACTTCTGATCTGTGGGCTGTGGTCTGTTCCCACCTCTCCTCCATGTCATCACATTCTCCCCATGCTTTTCACTTCCCATCTTTTAGAGTTTACCTTTGCTGATAAATGTTAAGATTTGCGACCTGTGGGCTACAGTACGGTCCCACCTTACCTGCCACTTCACCTTCATACTTCGCATCACATCTCTAATTCCATTTCTTATAACTTAAACTATAAAACTTGTGATGTCCGATTTTCTATGGACACAATAGGGCTTAGAACTAAAATCTAAACATTTTTAGGTCCGGGTAAATGGGGTTTTTACGATGTTTTGTTCGAAAAGGGTCAAGTCGGGCATATGAGGTCATAACATCATTTTATGAAGAAATAAGGTTAAATGTGTCCGAAGGGGCTCAGGTAGCAAAGAGACACTAAGGGTTGAGTCAGGAAAGGTGTTTCACCAAACTTGTTATGTTATAATGGCATAAAGGACGTCGAGTGGAAATAAGCCCTGACAAGGTGTGCAAGCAAAGAAGGTCAAGTCAGGCACAGGGCGTCCATGTAGAACTATTATGGTATACTAGCAGAAGAAGAAAATGTAATAGAACACATCTACACCATCACCAATCAATGAAAAGTGGCCAGCACTGCACATATTTGATTACCCAATGCCGGTTTTCTGAAGAGTAGGGCCAGATGTCAGAGCTACCAATGATTACCTCTTAGGGACCATCAGAGCCACCTCCAAGCTTATTTTTTGATCTTTGGTGGATCCATTGAAGAGTTTGGATCTATGAAGCATCTCCCAAAATTAATTCTACAGGTGGTGTCTTTTTCAAAGGTTTCTGATCAGGCCTTACATGGCCACACTTGTCCATTTTCTGTTAAATTGTAATGAATGAAAGGTTGCCTTGTAAGGTAGGGAAAACGACTTATTTTTTAGATAAATACTGCATACCTTAGTAGTATGAAGGGTTGGAAGGTTGGAAAATTAGACCTCGCTGAAGCTTGCATTAGAAGAAGTATTGGAACTCCATAAATGTTTGAGCTAGGCATCAATAATAGAGATCATTCACAGGATTCTTGAGCTATGTTAATGGTGATTTTTTTCCTTTGTATTAATGTTTTTCTCTATCTTTTCATGTTGTGCATCAATTTATCTGATTTCAAAACATAAAATTTAGATGAATATTTTCTAAAAGAGAACCTTAATTATGTTTGTGTTTGTTATCTTAATGTTTTCCTCTGAGACCTGAATGAAAAATTCAGAGACGATCTGCTTTGCATTTAAGTTGAACCTCAATCTCCTTCTCCCGTCCCATTATCACTCTGCGAGTAATATCTAGTCTGCATTGTTAGCTTGCACTGTGTATGCTCTTGAAAAGTTGATGCACAATTCGGCCTTTTATGACTCCATAGCCCAATGGATTAAGTTTTAGAGCCATGTCTATCCAACCACCCTATCAATCAAACAAACAACCCTCATTGCTATAACTAGCATAATATCAGCATTTATAATTATCAAGCTAAATCATAAAAACATAGAGAGCCCTCTCTGAGTCTAGGAAGGCTAGGTCTTGGACTCCAAAGTGGTTTGATGTTGTCTTTTGTCGTTTGTTCTTACCAATCTTCCAAATTACAGAGTGAAAATAGTTCCTAAGGGAGGTAGACCTCCTCAGGTTCTATGAGGAGGCTACATCCCTGAAGGGCCATAATGGGTTATTGGGACAACTCATCTTCACGTGGGATGCCCACCGACAGGCTTTCCAGGTCGATCCTAACCAGTGGTATGCACCCACTAAGTAGGGCATATATTTTATTACTAGCCTATCTAGGAGAGGACGGGATTTGCCACAGTTCCCAGAGGTCCCCATCAGATATGGAATAGGGAGTCAGTTGGTGTACTCCCAGAGATACATTAGCGACGATATATTTTTTCCTGCATATTTTCAGGTGTCTAGTGGTTGGTTATGTATTGCTTCCTTTGGTGCAGAGGAGGTGAGGTTCCTCTCACTACTGCTGAAGACCATTTCACACCATATCAGTGACGGGAAACACATTAGTTGTCCGCTTTTATTTTATGTTGATTCTTTATTACACACATCATGAATTGTGAGGTGGTCTGTGATTTTTTTGTGGCAGTTTTGTATAGCATTAGATAGATGTTGTTCTCAGGCACGTGGGAGGTTGACCTTCCATTTTGATTCAAAGTTATTTTGTTTATTTTTTGAGAGGTTTCCAAAGATAAGGCCTAATTTTGTTCCGTAGCCTCATAGGCTGATGTTGCATGTATAGATGGAGATGTGGGGCCAGATGATGCCCAAGAGGGCTGAGTCTCACATTTCCACCAGGATATCTCATGATGCACTGGAGTTGCTATCTAGTGCTGATGATCACACCTTCATTCTGGTGCCATGTCCATATGCTGGGTTGGATTGGCGAGGGTGTGCCAAAATCCTCTTCACACAAGATGAGTCGCCTGATGTGAGAGGTAATATTAGTGTTTTCTTTAAATTTATTCTAACACATTCTTTAACTTGTTTTATTAATTTATTTAATGAAATTATTCAATTATTGTTTTGTATTTATATATATTATATAGATATTGGGTCATTCTTTGGCGATGATATTCCACCACCACTGAATGATCTAGGTGTAGATCCCGCTAACGAGGAGATGGAAGATGTAGAGGATCAGGTCAGTGACAGACCTGGTCCTCGTGATTAGGCACAGATACTGTACGGTATGAGGCATAGGCGTGACACTCGATTTAGGATGGAGTTGGGTGACCAACTCTGTTGACTCCTAGTTGATGAGGGAGTCAGATCGGTTACTATTAGAGATATATAGGCTGATGATAGGCTGACATAGATATGGAGAGTCATGCACTGTGATATGTTGACCCTCATGCGGCATATCGTTGGAGCTACCAGAGTACTGGCATGGGCAAGGAGGCCAGACGTAGGCATAGTGGAGATGTAGTACGATAGTTTAGCAATGCAACATTTGATGATCATGAGGGGAGTGATCATCCTTCTAGTAATCCACCTCCTCCTCTACCTCATGCTAGAGATGATCATGATGAGGAACCTGCACCATCCAGTCATGATCATAAGCAGGAATTGTTTGATCAGTCTCCACAACTCAGTAGACACATCCTTGTCCTAAGCAGGCACCTGATCCTGAGGAGGGCCAGGTCCATCTGAGGAGGTAGGTCCATCGACCGAGCAAGCTGCCACACAATCCACTGAAAAGGCTGGACCATCCATGAGCCATCATGAGCAGGCAGTTCCTGATCAGCATAAGGCACCTGCATATCAGCAGGCATGTGATTATCATATATTTAAGCATGTCGAGGCTACACCATCAACTGAGTAGGCCTCTACTAGTACTACTATCGATGTACCACCAGCTGATATTTGACATTTATATGCAGCTATATTACAGTTGTATTTTTTTGAAATTATATATATATGTATGTATATATATATATATATATATATATATATATATATATATATATATATATATGGTCAATGTTTTTTAGGTTCATGTTGTAGATGTAGTTAATTTACATGTTGGTGTTCATAACGATGTGTATATTTCTAGGTCGTGTTATATATGTTCATTTAATGTGCAGCTTGCGAATAGATGTGTATGTGATAGCAGTTATTTGACATGAGATCTATATTTGATTTTTGTGTTGTGATGATGTTATACAATGTTTGTGTTTTGTTATATGATCATGGTCACGATGATTAGATGATTTTAGCGAATTTGAATGTGTTTTTTAGTCGAATATGATGTTTGTACGATGGTTATCATGATCATGATGTTTATTCTTAATATTAAATCATGATATTTATTAAATATTAGGCCATCATTGTAATTGAAATTTTAATTTTAATTGTATGTAAAATTGTAAAATTATAAAATTGTAATTCTATTTCTAATTGTAATTTTAATTGTATGTAAAATATTTGTAAAATTTTAATTGTATTAATTTGAAATGATTGTAATTGTATATATGTAAATTGTAAAATTGTAATTGTAATTGTAATTGTATGTGAAATTGTAAATTCTAATTCTAATTATAGTTCTAATTCTAATTTTAATTGTAATTGTATGTAAAATATTTGTAAAATTTTAATTGTATTAATGTGAAATAATTGTAATTGTAATTGTATATATGTAAAATTGTCAAATTGTAATTGTAATTGTAATTGTATGTGAAATTGTGAAATTCTAATTCTAATTCTAATTCTAATTGTATGTAAAATATTTGTAAAATTTTAATTGTATTAATGGGAAATGATTGTAATTGTAATTGTATGTAAAATTCTAAAATTGTAATTGTAATTGTATGTGAAATTCTAAAATTGTAATTGTAATTGTATGTGAAATTCTAAAATTGTAATTGTAATTGTAATTCTAATTGTAATTATAATTTTAATTGTAATTGTATGTAAAAATGTAGAATTGTAATTGTAATTGTGATTATATGTAAAATTCTAAAATTGTAATTGAAATTGTATGTAAAATTGTAATTGTAATTCTAATTGTATGACGTAAAATATTTGTAAAATTGTAATTGTAATTGTTATTGTATTGTGAAATTATAAAATTGTAATTGTAATTGTATGTATTGTCATCATTCAAATTTATTAAAAATTTTAAATTTGTAAATTAATTTTCAATTTTGAACCATAATGACGGTAAGTAAAATGTATACTGTAAATATAGTTAAATTACCATAATTGTAAAATTGTAAAATTGTAGATTTGTCTGAATATAAATAGTTGTAAAATAACAAATCTAGAATAATATGAATTTTTGTAACATAATAAAGTTTAGGAAATAATGCAAATAAATTCATGTACTTTAGAATTATCATTATTTGATTATGATCTTACATACCAAAAATAACAATATACATTTTGAATATATCATTCACACACATTTGAAGCAATCAAGTAGTTGTATTATTTTATGAATTGACATTATAAAAAAATCAACTTTATATAATACGCAATTGTTTTCAATATCAAGAAATTGCAAATTATCAAGTGAAATTGTTTTAACAGTAACACAATACAAATTACCAATTAGTTCAAAATACATATTATACTGTTTCACAAAAAAAGTCTTAGTTATAAGGTAATTAAGTCTACTTCTTTATAAAAACCCATCTTAAAAATTATAAATGATAAAATAACACATGTACCATATCACACTCGGTTCTCATGATCACCCTCATTATCTTCCAGCTCACTTGGTATGATAATGCTATTGTTCTCAAAAATATGTTTTGATATAGGTTCATGTATCAATACGAACCACCAATCCCTATCCAACACATCTGGGTAAAAAAACACTTGGTTGCAGTGTTTGGGGAAAACATAGAGCTTCTTAGCTTCAACCCACATCTTTCTAGAGTTGATACATATCAGCCTACTATTGCGATCTTACTTTACATTATTTCGATCAAAGGTGTCCCACCACTTACACCTAAAAATAACACATTGGAAAGAACAGAAATCCACTTCAATGATCTCATGTATCTTTCCGATGTAACCTAACGTCCCTCGTACTAGGTTTTGATCACGATGGCTAGATCGACTAGATTGATCGAACTCAACTTCCACTTCATAGTCTTGTGTCATGTGTCCATGCTTGGCATTTTCTGTGTGAAAATGGTGTCCATATGCCCACATAGATGGGAATAAATGCACATATAAAAAAAATTAAAAAATCATAGTGTCATGTGTCTTATAATAACCCAACTGTTAATATATGAAATATAGATGTAATTAGATTTAAAAGGTAAATTATTAAGTTTAAAATTTACACACTACAAGAAAAAAGGACATTGGTGAGGGTCATGCTTGTGACGAACCTTTAAGATCCGTCACTAATGTCACATATGGTGGTGGTCCTTAAAAAAGTCTCGTTGCAACTGTATATAGTGATAGTACTTTAAGGTTCGTCACCAAATCCATTTTCAATGAAACTTTTGGTGAGGTTCGTTAAAGGCCCATCACTAATTATCTCTTTGGTGACACTTCTAGTGACGAATTTTTAATGACCCTCACCAATGCTCTTTTTGTTACTTTTGGTGACGATCAAAAAATGTTCGTCATCATTGATCATTCCAATGAGATTTTGATGACATTATGTGCCTGTTAATATAGTTTTTGTCAAAAGATAACGATTTAAGACCATTATTGTGTAGTATTTTTATAATCTGTCCAAGGCCATAGTGGTTAGATTCAGTCAATTTTTTAAGAAGTAATTAGTGTTTATCATTTCCCTCAAGTAATGACTAATCGAATAGAATTTTCCTATGAGTCAACACATGATTCATATATATTAAGTTTATTATCTAGAAAATTCCCTTTAGATAAATTTCCACTAGTGTGTATAGGAAATATATTATTTAATACATAATCAATCTCTGACAATTCTATTAATGAGAAAGACCTAACACTCCTCAACAATTCAGGAACACCTTAAATTAATGCTTTGGCACACACTAACATTTCTTAGCACCTCGCATGTCTTGGAAAATTGTTGTATCTAGAACATCTTGTCATGATAGTGACGCCCAAGCACATGGTGGCATGAGCTAACGCAACATGGAACTCTCCTAGCATGTGTTAGCATGTATGTATTCCCTAACATGCCTTAGAACACCTTGGTCAAATGCATTGACATACATTATCACTTGGCACACAATGCCACTTGGCATGTATTGGGACCTATTATTAGTGTGCCTAGCATGCCTCTTTTGAAAAAGGAAAATTCCTGACTCATTAACCCTCTTATTGGTTCTAACTTCTTCCTTTTGTTGACTTGACACTTCTTGACACATATTGACATACCCGAGCACCCTGCACATCCTTAGCACTTAGCATGTATTGGTATATCCTAGAACTATTAATTGGCACATATAATTAACACACCCTGGAACTCCCAAGCACACTTTGGGAATTCTTGACATGCCTTGATATTCCATATCATGCCTTACCAATGCTTAGCATACCTTTTCACTCCATCCTTGGCATGATAGCTAGCACTCATTAACACTATTCCCTGGCACACACTCCTCATATTCATTAACTTCCATGAATTTTTACCTAGTGCTCCCTTAATGTTTTGTCCTATTACTCCTTAACACTCCTCAACATGCATTAGCACTCTCTAGCACACCTTAGCACTCTTCAACATTCCCTTCCATTTCATAACATGCATAACACTCCTTGACACATATTGGCGCTTGGAAAGTCTTATCATTTATTGAATACGTTGAGATGCCTTGGTATGATTTGGCATGGTTTAATATAAACTTTATTTGAGATCAATTGTTGGAAAGTAGATGAGAAGCAAAAAAGCAAGACATGGCACTTAGAATGCACTAATACTTTTCACTTGGCACCTATTTTCACCTAGTGTTGGTGTGCCTAGAATGCCCCTCTTGGAAAAGGTAAATTGATGACTTACTAACCCTCTTATGTGTTCATTTCCTTGTAGTTTAACATATTTCTCCCTTTTTTTTCCTTGATAGTCCCTGCCACGCATTGACACACCCTTGCACATCTTGGCACGCCTTATCACTTAGCACATCTTAGCATGTTTGACATGCCTTCGCACTATCTGGCACACCTTAGCATTCCCTATAACACCTTGGCACTCATGTCCTCACATCTATCCTTTACATTTTTTCACGACTTGGGAACCCAATCAAGTCCTTGGCTACTGTAGTTCATGTGACAATATTGGCATGCTTGAGCTACAACAACTTGACGAATTGCACCTACTACAAGTAGATTGTGCCTTGTTCACCTAAGAACTGCCTATAACTCATCTTATGCCACTCATTTCCAAGCTCAACTTGTTCGACTTAACTAGTTACCAAGACAATGATCACATGATCTAGCCATGGTCATAAAACAACTATGCAACATAGCTGACACGGGAAATATTTCACATGTATGTTTAATTAATATAAATAGTAAAACATTAACTTAGAGTTTCCAAGAACCACAATATGCACAAGGCACACAAGATATAAGCTGACACAAGATGAGTGCCCCAAAAATCATACATAATAATGTACAATATGCAATTATCTAGAATATTTTAAAACATGAGCATGTAGCCAAAGTGTTCCACATCTCATATAAAAAAAAATAGCTAAAGTTTAAAAAATGTTGTGCCTAGAAAAAAGTGATATCCCATTGTCTAAAACTGCTATGTTGAGCCTCGTATAACAACTGTAGGCTTGTCTCCTATAAATCCTATTCTGAACTTCTCCTAACAAACTTCTTCCTTAGCACACTTGAAGTCACTTACACTCCCTTGCACACACACTCTTATTCATTCATTTCCATGAATTTTGACCTAGTTATCCATTTATATGCCCCGACACTCCCTAACGCTCTTCAACATGCATTGACATTGTTAGACATGTGTTAGCATGCCTTTTCATTCTTTTGCATGCCCCGACCCTCCCTAGCTATCATGCCCTGAGAACTACCCTTACTTAATTTGGAACTTGGGAACCCAACCAAGCCCTCGCTTGACTACAAGAGCTTGACCAAGTTACGGTTACTACAACTAGACCATGTTTTTGAATTTTGTAGCTTGGGAGGTACTCCACAAGCCTATTGAGATGGGTTTGTGTTATTTTGGTCACAAAAGGATTTGTGGGAAAAGAAGCTAAGAAAATATGTTTTGTACCCAAGATGGGGTTTAAAATCTAAAAGAAAATTAAAAAGGAAAATTAATATTTCCTAAGGTCTAAGTGGATAAAACCCATAAGTTCTAGAGGGTTCCTAAGAGGTCTAGGAAAATCTATTTAAGGAGGCCTTAGGATGAATCAAAGAACGTCAAGTGAGAAGGAGCTCATTTGATCAAGTTGGCGAAGAGAGATGTAGTCCTACAGTAGGTCAATCAATAAGAGGGCCAAGTAAGGGCTTCTAAAGGGAGGCCATGATCATCCTCCAAGAGCAAGATCATCATATTAGGGTTCATAAGAATGTTTCATAACTTAATGGTCGGTTGGAGCTAGGAAGTAGGATGGCATATTGTTGGTTCTCTTCTTGCAGATCAATCTTAAGAGAGGTTTCTCATGAGAACCTGGGAATATGATTTCAATGGTGTCCTTATGTTAAGGCCGCATCAAATTCTAAAATGTTGAAATTTTGCAACAAGAAACAATGAGATTGGAAATCAGAAAGGACAAAAAAAAAATGTACCCACACTGGTGAGGAATTTTGATGCACTGGGACTGAGGAATGTGGGGCATCTAATTTATTTTTCCCTTAAATAAATTGGACAATAAATTGTAATTTCATCTCATAACAAGTTGTGTAGGTTAACTACGTCATGATCACCGAGTTAGCTCAAGAAATTTGAGTTGATGGTATAAGATGAGGCATCTAGAGGGATTCTAATATTTTGGGGTCCAGTTGCAGTTGATGCATTAGTGGGGTGCAGGTGTGACTTAGTTAACTCAATTAAATGAGTTAAAATCAATTTCACTAGTTCTAATTGAGTGATTATCTAGTGAGAGGTCAAGTGAATTAAATTTTATTTAATTCACAATGAGTGATCAATTAGAACATTGATAATTCGCTATTAATAATTGCATCAATGTCAGTTCTGAGGAAGACCCAGTTGAGACAGAGGTTAAAGGGAACATAACTACCAGTTATATTTATAGAAAATTTCCCATGTGAAATTATAAATTCATGGGATGCCATGATGGATTGTGCAATCAAGGAAGATTGATTTTCCTAATTAATAGGGATTTAATTCCATAGGAATTGCATGAGAAAGGCAGGCTGAAGTAAGGCTAATAATTCGCTAAGTACTAGACCGAGTTTTCCTAGATCAACGAGAGACAATTGGCAGAGTGATGGAGGATCTCATGAGAGATTAAGCATTGTATTTTTTCATGATTCCTTGACATAATACATAATAGAGATAGAAGGGTTTTGAGTAGCTGCTTTCCCAAGATACATCTTGTGTTGTGCGATTGATAATTTCTTTCTCTTACTTATATGTGATTGTGTGATCATGTTTTGTTTCCACAAATTGTAGGAGGGATTCGGTATCTTATTTCAATAAATTACAAGATCACATCGAATCTCGTTGGTTAGATTTTATACATGGTATCAGAGCAGGAATTTTTTGGGTGGTGAGTTTGTAGAGAATATATGAATATTTTGGTGTAAAATTTTCAAAAAAAAATAGCATATTTGGATTCCTTGAGAAAAACTACTGAAATGGAAAAACAAAATCAGACAGATCGGAACTCGATGAGGGAGATATGTTCGATTTAAAATTATCTCTATTTTAGAAACTTTTGTAATGACGGGACAATTACAATGTGCACTTGAGGTACCAGATGCATGAAAATATTTGAGGAGCAAAGAAAAGGTTAGAGACTTGGTGGCTGAGAGGGAGAAAAAATTACCTCTCAACATGCAGCCTCAGAAGCATTCTGAGAAGGTTGTGGAGCAGCCACAATTGGAGAAGCGGAGAGGACACTGAGTGGAAGCATGTACTCAAGCATTGACCTCCATGAGGGGGAAATTTCGAGCCAGATGGGTAGAAGGAGCACATGGCATAGCCGTACCTCCAGGTGAAAGCTAGGGTGATGTGTAGACATGATCCTAAGATAAGAAATTTGGGCAAGGTCCAATGATATGGTGTGTCTCATGGATCGAACTTGGCTAAGATGAGCCGATAGTACAATAGTAGTAGGAAGGATCAGTTAGATTGATGCAGTCAGATGCCAGCAAGCTAAAAATCAGAGTGATAGATGTGAGATACTGGAGTGCATATCAGTGTTGGAAATGGTGAAAAGGGCACGAATATGGATGTCATTAGCAGCGCAGAGAGTCAAGTAGTAAAGTGCAGTAGCTAGCTGCAGTTAGAAGAATCTGATCACAGAAGCATTATACCAATTTAGTTGTTAGAAGGCTATTCAGTTTCAAGATTTTCAGGTGTAAACAACACTAGAAAAGTGTTGCATGCAGAACATTCCAAAGGTACCAGATAGGGATACATTGAATTCCTTTCTTCTTGAGAGGGAGTGTTGAAATTTGCAACAAGAAATAGTGAAATTGGAAACCAGAAAGGAAAAAAAAAATTGCACCCATACTAGTGAGGAATTTTGATGTACTAGGAGTGAGGAATGTGAGGTGTCTAATTTATTTTTCGCATAAATAAATTGGAGAACAAATTATTATTTCATCTCATAACAACTTGTGTCAGTTAACTAAGTCATGATGATTGAGTTAGCTCAAGAAATTAAAGTTGAGGTGATCAAGGCAGATATTATTGGCCATCTGCCTATTCCACTTCGGCCCTCGCCATTGTCTCTTTCAGTTTCCTTAATTATAGCACAATGTACTATTTTGGTTAGTTTTTTAGGTCCTGAACTTCTGAAGCCATTTTGAGGACCCAAATGACTTTTTTTTAGGCATGAAAGGTCAACAGTTGTCATCCTTGGAGAGATATTTATAATGCGGTATCATGTGCATCAAACAAAGATCATATGACCAAGTTACAACATCAGGAAGTTGGTTGCCCAACTAACCCCAATAGGGCCCATAAACTCTTGGTGTTACATCTCCCCAGGTTAGGGTTTTGGTTTTTTAGGCTTTTTTATTATTTTCAACAATAAAAAGGCCCTTGAGCCTTATTGTAACATAGTTCAGAGGTGAGAAAGAAGATGAAGAGATTGAAGATGGATGCCGCTAGGGTTTCGCCTGGTTCTGCCGCCGCTTTCATCGAAAACACAGTCCCCGTGCCTGCTCTTCCTGGCCCTGCCGCCTCCTCCTTCAAAGGCGATCGCTCTGCAGTTGGCAGTACTTTGGGGGTCTTCAACACTACGAATACACGCCTGAAGGCAGCGTCCCTTGGAACCAGACGCGAGCTCCCTTCTCCCTGCCTCTACGCGGAGGCTTTCTGCAGGAAATGGGCGGAAATTACAGCATACCACAGCCCGGTTGAAAACGAACATGCAGACCAGAAAAACGAGGCTGTCCACTCTAATAAAATCGCCCTTTGCTGCCCAGACTTCCTCACCGCAACAGAGCACCTGGACGCACTCCAAACGATGGTCTCTCTTGCTTCTCTCCAAATAGGAAGCGAGGCAGGGGTTTATCCGATGCAAAGGTTCTTTCAGCCCTTCTTCAACTCGGCAGCCCCATCATCTGCTGCGGATATGGGCTGGAGCGATAGCTTCCATCTGAGGAAGCTTTTTACTCCCCCACTGCTTCCAACTCGTCAGGAGTTAGGAGACCCAAAAGATACTGGCACTGTGTCAATCCAGAACGCTTTTGCAACTTTCTCTGCCCCATTTCAGATTCAAATCGTACAGCTCTCAGGCAAGACTATTTTGCAATGGGTCCACTCCTCTGATCTGGTGCAGAGTCTCAAGGTGAACCTGGAACGCCGATTAGGGATTCCTTCTGCCCTTCAGAGACTGCTATTTTAGGGTAAACAACTCGATGATCCTCTTCCCCTCTCTTCTTACTGCATTAAAAACAATAGCTCTTTAGTGTTTTCCCTTCGCTTGAGAGGTGGCGTTGCAGGACAAACTTCTTCTACTCCTCCCTTCTCCTACAAAGCTGCAGTCGACTCTGAGTTTCCCACTTCCCAGGAGGCTCCCAAACCCAAGCCTTTCTTGGTTGACAAGTTGGAGGAGATTCCCTCTGTTGAGGTCTCCCACCCTGGCCTCGCAGACAACCTTCAAAAAATTGCTGAAAGAGCCATCATTTGTAGATTCAATGGGCTTTGGCCGCGCTCTAAGATACTCTATGACTGGATCCATGACAACTGGACTCACCATTGCAAGGTCAGCTTCTGCTCAAAAGGATATTTTATAGTTTTGTTCGACAATCCTAAGCACTATGAACAGGCCATAGAAAAAGGTCCTTGGTTTATGGGTACCGCTGGACTCTTCTTAACTCCATGGTTCCCTGATTTCGACCCAGCAACTACAGTCATCACCAAAACGCCTGTCTGGATCAGACTTCCAAATCTACCAGCACACCTGTGGCATTTAGCAGTCTACAGGAGCATAGGCAACACCTTGGGCCGCTTTCTAATGGGAGATTCCTGGCGGGAACATCAAGGGCTCTACACATATTCCAGAATATGTGTGGAGCTAGATCTTAGCAAGGGACTGCCAGATCAAATTAATCTCAAGACCAATGACTTTGTTTGGACTCAGATGCTGGATTACGAGAACACTGCCTTCCGCTGCCGCCACTGTCACCTCACAGGGCACCTGCAGAATTCTTGCCCATCGCTCACTGCCAAAACGAAAAAGGCCAACATTGCCAAGGCCAAACCAAAGCATTGGGCCCCTTGTTCTCCACCGCCTACAGTTAGCTCTGATTCTTCAAGCTCGGATGATGAGGGGAGCGATGTAGAGCCGGACCAGGCGACTCAGACGATGGATCCGTCCACTGATACTCTAGCGCACACCACTGTCACAGCGGTTACTCAGAAACGCGTCCATGAGACCTCCTCTTCTGAATCAGACAAGGAGACCCCCATGATGGAAAATCCCAGTCTTCAAGTTGTTTTAGCTCACACTCCCCAGGATGGCTGGATAAAAGTCAACAAAAAGAAAGGAAAAAAACATCGTGTTGAGACTTCTGCCCATGTGGGGTAAGAGTCTGTCTTTTGCTCTCTAGTTACTTGCTGTAGCTCTATGTTTGGTTCTTCCTTCTCCGGGACCGAGGTTGATAGTTTCATCATTTCCGGTCACCTGGTTTCTTGTCTCTCTTGATTGTACTATATTTTACTCAATAGAAATAGATTAATTTTACTGAGAAAAAAAAAACATAGTTCAGAGGCATGTAGCTATCACATATATTCTCAGAGATAAGCTACCATCACCCGAGGTAGTTTGTTTTACATTTTGTATGTGAGCATTTTTCAGTATTTCATATTAATGAAAAGAAGTGTTATTCCTGCTACATCTCTGCGTTTATGTTTATTACTGTATTTTATTGTGTTCCCGCATATGTCTAGATCGTGAGGGTCTAAGATGAGGCATGTAGAGGGATCCTAATATTTTTGGGGTCCAGTTGCAGTTGATGCATTACTGAGGTGTAGGTTTGAATAATTAACTCAATTAATTGAGTTAAAATCAGTTTAACTAGTTCTAAATGAGTGATGAGATAGTGAGAGGCCTAGTGAATTAAATTAGACTTAATGGACAATGAGTGATCAATAAGATAACTAATAAATTGCTATTAATAGCTGCATCCATGTCAGTTCCGAGGAAGACCCAGTTGAGACAAAGGTTAAATGGAACATAACTATCAGTTGTATTTATAAAAAAATTCCCATGTGAAATTATAAAGTTTTTGGGATGCCATGATGGATTGTGTAACCAAGGAAGGCTGATTTTCCTAATTAATAGGGAGCTAAGTCCCTAGGAATTGTGTGAGCAAGGCAGGCAGAAGGAAGGTTGAGAATTGGCTAAGTACTAGACCGATTTTTCCTAGATTAGTAGGAGACGATTAGAAGAGTGCTGAGAGGTTAAGCATTGTATTGTTTCATGATTCTGTGACTTAATACATAATAGAGATAGAGGGGTTTCATATGTTGCTTTACCTAGATGCATCTTGTGTTGTGCGATTGATAATTCCTTTCTCTTACTTATATGTGATTGTGCGATCGTGTTTTGTTTCCGCAAACTATAGGAAGGATTCAATATATTGTTTTAGTACATTACAAGATCATATTGAATCCCATTGGTTATATTTTCTATAGGAAATATAAGAGAGGGTTGATACCATCTTACCTTGTGGTGGTTAGTAGGCCGCAACGTCTATGATAAAGAACAACATAAATAGAGGAGGGCTTGCACTATAATTTAGATCCAAAACAAAAGTAGATGCATGTGTAATGTTGACTGAGGTAACCCTAGTTTGAGGGTCGACAATGATATCTGAAGTTCATGTCAAGATTGAGTCAAAGAAATGCCCAGAATCTATGGATCCATATGATCTAGGTCAAGTCCCTTATGGAGGCAAGAGTCACATTTTTTCTATGGGTGGATACAGTTTGTTATACAGCAATTAGAAGTACATAAGTATAATTCCATAGTTAGAACAGTTTCCTAGCATGTTTAGTTCATAAGGTATGCCCTTAGGACTGTGACAAATTTGTGTAGTAGAGGATGGGTTTTGACCCTTAGAGTGAGGTTTATTTATGCAATATAGACTACAGATGGTCTCCCAAACGACTTTGACAACAATGTCAAACAAATTATATATGATATTGGTAAATACATGAGGTAAGTAGTTTTGATTTATATGCAAAATCTCGCTATAATTTTTTGTTTTATTTAATGAAAAGATGTGTTAATTAACTTGTAATGTAATATAAATTATGTTTTGTTGAAATAACCTTGTGTAATTATTTTCATATGGTTTTCATTGAAAGAAATCTATCAAGATGATAAAAAGTACTAGGAGAGAGAAATTCCTCGACTAATGTGTGAAATGCAAAAGTATCTACCTCCAACATTTTTAAATGCACAAGAACACTACTTGATACAACAAGTTGAGGAGATTGAAATGTGTGGACCAGTACATACAAGGTCAATGTGGATTGTGGAGAGGCACTTGAAATCCTTGAAGGCTTTAGCTAGCTAAAGAACATGTCCTGAGGATTCTAGGTGGAGGGATATGTGGTATATGAATCCATGGTGTATATTAGTCAGTATCTTCCTATATTACCTACGCCAGCTATAGATGTTGTGGATTTCATTTGGGATGTGAACTCCATCAAAAAATTTGAAGGGGAGCATGTGTTGGGAAAAGGTAGAATGAATAAAGTGAGAGGTAAAATATTTATTATATATAATACATATAATGTTTCAATTTTTTAAATCATGTATATGATAATGATCATTTAACTCTTATTCTTTAATAATTTATTAATTAATATAATTACCATGGTTATAAGTTATATTTAATACTGGTGAATTATTGTTTTTTTATTCAGGTGCTCAAGATTATGAGGCACTACTTTTATACATTGCAAACAATCTTGAGTGGATGAGTGAATGGATTGAAAGATGTAAAGAATGTTACAATGGTAGGTTATCATGGAAACTATTCTTTGAATTGGTTAGAAATTAAGCTTATTGTGGTGGAGATGAAAATGTTAGGGACAAGGAAATTGATTTAGCATATGGTTTGAAATATAAAAAGGTAAGCAATTAATTCACCTATTTTATTCAATAATTATTTAATATTATATCTATAATGTGACAACAGGTTTGATTTTTCAGATAATTTTAAATCTATGTAAATTGTACGATTAATTATTAATTGAGAATGCATCTTTTTCATGTTTGGCAGATTACAGTTGAAACAACACAAGGCTATGTGGTGCAATGGTCATAAATTTCAAATCAAACAGTTGGATGATAACATGAAAACTTTTGATAGTGGGATAAATACAGTATTCCAGGTCACTAATGTTTCCTCCAGGAGTGACAGACATCCTCAAGAATCTCAAAATAGATATTATGGGTATTTAAATGATATAGTTGAATATGACTTTAATTCCTTAAAATTATTTTTGTTTGACGTCGAATGGTATAAACTACGAATGAATATATATGATGATGAAAAAACTCTTATTCAACATGACAATGGATTTCCAATGGTTAAAACATCGTAGTTTGAAGCAGGAAAAGATCACTATGTTTTTCCAAGCCAATGTGAACATATCTTTTACTCAGAGGTCCCAGGTGAGAACGGATGGTAATTTTCTATTAAATATGATCCAAGAGGAAGGAAAATAGAGTATACTGTAGAAGAAGAAGATGATATTGATCAAGAAGGAGATGATTCAGTGGAAGATGAGAAGGAAGATGCATTGACAAATGAAGAAGATAGAGAATATGAACCATGCGTAGGAGACAATGTAACAATTATTGATGATGATGTCGATGAGGATGTTATTGAAAATGACATAAATGATGATGATGATGATGACATGGTCGATCGTTTCAACATTGTTTCTGAATCAGATGTTGATATAAATTTTGATAAGTTGGATGAAGATCAAGAAGATACAGAAGAAGAATGATACATACGTTATGTAATTTTTTTGTTTTTTTATGATTCCATTTTAAACATAAAATACATATCAATAATAATTAGGAAATTTATATTAAGTGGTTGGAAGATACATTTTTATAAACTGGACCATAAGTATTTGTTAGGAAATTTTAATTAGCACTTTGTAAACAGTCCTAGGAAAGTGATTGACTTATTTTACCTAAAACTTAGAAAGAGTTACATTATACCACTAAAAAAAGTTACAATCCAATATATTTTATATGAGTAGATTCTTAAAAAAAGTTACAATCCAATATTTTTTATATGATTAGATTCTAACGAATGGCATATAGTGGGCATCTATAGTAACTATATAAATGTTATTTTAGGGTTAGACTTCTTGTCATGATTGGATCTTTCATTTTCCCCCTTACATTTATTCAAACTTATTTTTATGTAGTTTGAGTACTTGAAAGTTCTTCTCTCTTGGAAGATCTTGAACCAATGATTTTTTTTTTGTGCGAGTGGAGTTCGATAAATTATTTGGGGATGATGGGCATTTTATGATATGCGTCCATCAAAATTATAATTGAGGTAAGGGGAAAGGATGGAATCACATGGGATTTCTTTGAGGTGTCTCGGACATCGAATCTCTTCTTGAGGGCTCTATCTAAGTTGTTCACAAAAATAGGTGGAAGCGAGGCTGCTAATAAGCAATACAGGTCCTCCATCTTCTCATTCTTACTTTTATTTTCTTTGTTCTGATTCTTCTCCACTTAACTATCAACTTGACTTAGCTTCTCAGTTAGATTTGTTACATGCCAAATCCATATTTAAGGATAGTGACATTGAATCATACTTAACTAAAGTTAAGCTAAACCCTTCATAGTGGTTATGCTTCAATTCTTTTCCTCTCTTCCTTGTAAAGGAAAAAAACCTATTTCCAAGTTCCTTTGTAACCTAAACACCACATTACTACATCTTCATCTTACTTTCAAACAAAATTTTCTTCCCTTTAATTTGAAAACTAAAAATCCCATTAGGATGTGATGTTGTTATGAGTGAAACTATTTTCAATGGGAACGACAGAGTGAGAAAGTGAAAGTAATTCCTCTAAGTTTTCCCAAGTAAAATTAAAAAATAGAGAAAATCATTTACAACCATCAAGATATACCACAAAATCTTATTTATAAATGAAAAAGCCACTTTTTTCCCTTTTTTAAAAAATTATATAAAGCTTAATCTTAATTTTATATAATATTTATTTTATTATAAATAAAAAGTTTTTGTATTCAGCGATTTAATTTTTCAAAATATTCTTCCAAAATTTTCTATTCCTTCCATATGTTTTGCACCTTTACACCTTTAGAAGAACAAATTGCTAATTAGTATTAATATGAGATGCATTAAAATTATCAAACATTAGTAATCCTACTCCATGAGGATCTTTAATATGAGATTCATACCAAACACATCTATGTGTCATGGGAAAGAGAGGCCTATTTTCAAGTCTCATATGCTTAGCCATAGGAAACAAGTCACATGGAGACTTACTCCCATGAATAAAAAGGGAAAATACACACCGTATGTATGTGAATGAATGAATGTGGACCTTCTGATGGAGGGATTTAAGCTAACCATATTTATTGTACCCATTCGTCTCACAGAAGCTCCCCAAGGTTTGAAGAAGCTCCAGCCAACCTTGCTATCTTAAAAAAAGGGGATGTTTTGTGCCAAAATTCGATCTGCTTTATGCTATTTTTCATCTCAAAATAGCCAAATCTACCCATCAATTCCATCACTTGGCAAAATAATTAGGAGGTGTTCATTTTATCCTATTGATTTAGTGGTTGTCCCGCAAAATTTGGCGGGTCTTTTAACTACGGGGATTCCATTCAGACATAGTTGGCGCAGAATTTAACCAAAATATTTTCCTAATTTACGGTTTAGCTCTGGAAGCTTTGATACCCGGGGCATCTTGGTGGTGACTTTGTTGTAATAGGATGGTGATTCTATTAGATTATCTAGATCTGGGGCTAGGTGTGAAAAGCGACATGGCATTGGTGGATCCAGATTTTTTACAGTTGTAGGATGTCCCTAAAACTGTAAAATCCAGTAGTCTAACATTTTCTTGACCTGAGAGAAGGCATTCTCTACACATAA
Organism: Pinus albicaulis; assembly: GCA_034641835.2. Classification (NCBI taxonomy): domain Eukaryota; kingdom Viridiplantae; phylum Streptophyta; class Pinopsida; order Pinales; family Pinaceae; genus Pinus; species Pinus albicaulis. Next base: position 433,053,001 of record CM076579.1, read on the forward strand.
GGCAAAGGTGTATCACTTTTATAATGCAAGTTACCATAATTTTGTGGGCTTACCAGTATGTACATGAATTAACACTCTTCCACAAGCCACAAATAGCAAATATTTGTGTGAGTGGCAAGAATATAACAGTGACCTAAGTTTAACCTAATTAAGGTGTTTAGGGACTCTTCTCATAAATGCACAAAACTTGCCACATGATGTTATGTGTCTGGACTTCTTGCCCCATAGTCCTCAATGCATAGTTGACTAAGGCTTCAAATTATTGGAGTGTGCTAACTTTCAAGTACATTTCAAATTAAATTTGAATAATAATTATGCTTTGAAATATGATAACCTGATGGAAAATTAATTGGTTTCTTCATTCACCTTGTCAGAGACAAGGTAAGTTTTACCAGAAAGTGCATTGTATGCATTATTTGTGTGATATGGAGCCATGCATAGTCTAACAATGGTAATGAATTTTTCGATGCCCCTTTATGTGGGAACTCAAGAGGCTATTAGTCACTATCTCTAAAGTTTCCAAACTTGTAACGGTAACAATTGGCAAGTAACCATTCTAGAAACATTGACTAGATAGCATAGCTAAATATTTAGATCAAATATTCTCCATAGTCACAACAATGGATATGTGGCATTATACACCCTCGACGAGAATATTGTAATTGTCAATATTTCAAAATCTACAAAAATTATCTGATTGTTCTTTTATGATCTATATTTTATATTCTAGGAATTATTTTCCAAAGAATTAAAGAAAATATTTGAGCAAAGACTTCCATACTGTTATATTCATTGTGATGAATCAACACAAAATATGCTACATCAAATGGACATGACTATCATAAGGTACCGAGGCTTTATTTTCATATCATGTTTCATAAACTTGTCTATGGTTGATTATTTTTTTCCTTCAGTAGATCATTTTGTATCCAATAAACAAAGAAAATTTTAAGGATGCAAAATTGTCTTGAAGTTTATAAAATTGGCGAATCTCACTAGTCCCTAATATGCAAACTATAAAATGTTTATTGATGTATTTGTAAAATTATTCAAATTTATAATTATATTATATGTATTGTACATATAATGTTGGCGATTTTTAACGTAAAATAATTTTATATTGTAAAATTTGGGCGAATCATTTTTATAAAAAAAATGGAAATTGGCGAATCTTTTTTATGGAAAAACCATGGAAAATTAGCCCACCTGCGAATATTAGCCCATAAAATTTTCCATGCCAATAAATGTGTAGTGAAATTCACCTTGAATGCCTTCAATTATAGAGAAGGTGATGCTTACCTTGTCCTTGGCAAAGACATAAATTTTCATACATGATCTATTGATGTTCGAAAACACTATCAAGTGAGACATACTTTGCTTGATGTGTTATGATGCCACCTCATGTTACGCTATGCAATTATTATGATTTATTTGGGATTAACCCAGCTCTACTAGATGTTTTTGGCGACCACAAAGGAAAATAATTTTATTTTAAAGTCAAGATGTATTACCCTTTCTTTTGGATTATCTCAACTCCACCGGGTGTCTTTGCCAGAATCAAAGACAAATAAATTTATTTAAATTCAGATTACCTCATTGAAATTTGAAAATGAAGAAAGAAGAATACTAGCAAAAAACACACTTAGGAACCAATTCTTAGCACAAAATACTAGAGTAGGTGACAAATAATTATATACTTAACGACCTATATTATTTTAGAGACTATTTGTAGATGAAATAAATAAATACTGAGTTAAGGAAACACAAAATGTGTGGAATTTTTTCTAGTAATATCCTCATAAAATAATATAGCCCCAATGCCCACTGACAATATTAGAATGTTCCATGAGGGAACACAGGGTTGGGGGTGTCCCCCCATGCTTTGAATGCCCTCGACATTGGGTTGCCTAGAAAAACGTTTTTCCATGCCCCCATTTTGTGAAACTTGTTAAAAGGCACAACAAAATGTTTTACCAGTATGCGGGATGTGGTTTGCAAAATGGGTTCTTATGAGAACCCCTTCCCAAAAGGGATGATGCCTGGGTATCCCCCATGGTTATTTTTTTCCAGAAAATCCTACATGGAAAGAAAGTAGCATAAGCAGCCTAGCCCACGTGACAATTAAGTTATCATAGTTTGTATAATTAGTTTTATGGGTTCCTTTATACTTTGTTGTAGACAAAATCTATTTTTGGGGCAATAGTAAAGTTGTTGGTTTCAACCTTTTTGTAAAAGAAGTCTTCTTTTATACGGGGAAAATATGGAAACCTAGATAAATATTCAAACATGATAAATCATAATAACAATGTTGATTGATGAAATATGATTTGTGTTTGTATCATTTCTCCATTTTGAGTTTAGTTTTAACTTTTTACAATGCACAATTCTGAATTTACATGGGATGGATTATTATGCAAGGATTTTAATTTTTTTATAATTTTAGAGATGACCCCTCCTATGCTAGGGACCTTGATATTCCGTGTCTCCATGAATTCCCCTTAAATTTGGAGGGTGTCTCCAAACATTCCTCATGTGAATTTCCCTACACTTGTCTTCGAAACTTGGTGGAAAATTGCAATTCTACATAAAATAAAAATATCATTTGACTAATGGATATCATTATTAGATGGTGCATTGGTGCCTCTATGGAAATTGATTATCAGGTGTAGGATCCATGCTTTCTCTCTTGCCTCATTCTTCTTCTTTCCCCAGCATGCTTTGACATATGCACCTGCATCACATGCTTGCCATGATTTTGGTCTTAGTTTTGTCTCTGTACTACTTTTGTTCCTATTGACTAAATAGTTAGCTCTTTCTCTTTGTTTAGTGTAGATAAGCACTACTTTTTTACTCCCACTCTATATTTTTACATTGCTTGGACTTTTGAGGCCCATTGACCAACTTGGTGACCACTTGTTGGACATTAATAAAATTATCTTGTTTTATCCTATCCAGAATGCTACACAATTTACCCTAAACTATTGCCAGAGGTCTCAAATAAATTCATTGATTTTTCTTATAGGCTATACCATATATATTTTTTTGTCTCAAATTAAGCATGGCATACTTCATTAGCCACATTACCTCATTCCAACTTTTTGCAAACCAAATTATACATGCTAATCAGAGTCCATATTGTGAACAAACTCTGCATTCTGGTTTTCTTTTATTTTTTATAAAATGCTTTTTTTAATTAGTAACACAAGCTTGAAATTCCTAGTCGACAGTTTATACAAAAAGGGCCTCCAAATGCAATGACCAAAAGGAGTAGCTAGGATCAAAATCAAGTTGGCTATGCACCAAAAATGCCTGCTAGACTTTCATCAGTTACTTGGGCATACGATAGTAGCATAATTCCTTGATAAATATAACATAACACAGCAAAAAACATAAGGATATGACCCCTAGTCCAAAAGAACACAATTCCAATGTCATTAAGCAGCAGTCAAGATGAGTTGAACATAGGTGGGTGGATCATTGTGATCCTCTAAGGTTGGCTTCCAACCATCTGTAGTGGGTTCAGGATCAGTCTCCATCAGTTGTTGTCTATCATTTTTGGGGTCTAAATTTATAATCGATTTTTAGCATCATAGATTGTGAGAGCAAGTGTCGGGACATTTTCACATTCTTGAGGGAACTCCCAAATTTGCATATATTAATGTCCTACTTGTAATAATTTAGAGAAACTAACAATTGATTAAAATGCAATATTTATTTAAGCAATATGGAATAATTTAATAATTCTTGAAATGTACCAAAAAATTATCTAAAAGTTAATGTTGAGAAGTAAGAATACTTAAAATTGTCACAAGCATTGTTGAATCATGTCTATGTGCCAAAATCAAGCCAATGAAACCATATCTCTAGTGATTTGATTATGAATATTTATTTGTTTAAGGAAAAGTTTCTAGTATGAAAGGAGATGTGGTGATTACTTGAGTGTGGATCCTGCAAATTTTCTAAATTCATTGATATGAAAGATTTGTTGATTTTTCAAAGAACACTATATTTATATTCTTACAATGGATGAATTTATTTTATGGCATTTTTTCTTGTCTAATGAATAAGAAGTGGCAATGGATTGCAACTGTATTTTTTGGAACAATAGTAAGTCCACTATCCAGATAGACTTACCACACTCTCATGAGTAGAGGCTTGCACATTTCTTAATGAGCCTCTAGTCTTACAAACAAAGAATATTATACACCAATTTCATATCTAGCTAGATTGTGACCTTATTATTATTATTATTATTATTATTACAAAATAATTAATATATTCTATTAAAAAAGTTAAAACTTAGATTAATAATTAATAGTAATATATTAATTAATAAATAAATTTTAACTATAGTGAAATTAATAATTAGTATCTAATGTATCAATTAATTAATATGTTACCTTTATAATATATAATTCTTATATAAAAATAATTATTAGATCAATAAAGTTAAAATTAATTGTATTATATTAATAAGTTGATAACTAATATGACAACTTATCCCTCTCGGTTGTCCGTGGTGGCTGTCGATGCTTTATGGTTCTTGATGGCTCTTGGGAGCTTGCACCTTTTGATGACTGACGAGCTATCTGTTGTACCTCTATCCCATTGGTCAAATCCCTTAGGTCGTGATTCGATTACTTCGTTGTGCATGTAACATAGGTTTTTCAACAAACGCTTTCCTAGTTGAGATCTCTATGCCGGTTAGAATATTTTTGGTCCAAAACCTTTTTCAAATTCTGAGGTTAAAGGTAACATTGCCACAGAACAGATCTTAGACAGATCCCAACAGGTCTGTATCTGAATCCATATCTGATTCGGGGATCTATGGATCCAGTCTCCCAACTATAAAGATCTGGTAACATAGGTCCTTGGGCATGGTTATAATATTTTTCCATATTGACCCCAGATGGATCAAGACTTACAACTGACAGCAAGGTTGGGGACTTTGATACAAAAGTATTTTATTTTTGGATTCCTTGGATTAGAAGTGAATGTTTTCTGTAAATTGTTCATAGGATAGACATAATTTTATATAGATATGTATTATATGTACTTTTGTTTACGCCGTATCCATATATATTGTATTTAAAATTCATAAATGGTGTATTGAATTTTTTATGTTTAATGGCATTGTCATTGCATGTTCATGTAACTCTTATTCCAACCACATTATATCCAAACTTAATAATTTATTTATATGTATCTCTTCTTGTACTCATATCTAATGCAGCTTTCGAAAGAGCCTTATAACATTAACCGTGGTTCTTCATTCCTCTACTACCTCGGTTTTAAATAGAAACAAAATATTGTTTTTCTTCGTTTAAAAATTCACACTTAGTACAATTTTGAAATTTGCACATAAGTTTATTAGGATATTGAAAATATTCTTAAGTTGCATCCATACAACCAAAAAATTTTGAGGAACGAATTGTAGATCATCTATTGGAGCATTGGTCAAAGCTAAATGTGTGTCCTATGTAGTATCCATGGTATATTATCCATATATGAGAGGGAAAACCAAGTTATATGCACTTACTTCTATTTCTAGACAACCATTATGGTTTGCGGCTATAAAATTATTCTGACTAGTGAAGAACTTAGGGGCATATACCAGGCTTTTACTGACTGAAATTTTCTCTACCTGTAAACTCTTAATAGGGTATTCCAACATTTTTACCTTGAGGATCTCTCTGAAATAGGAAATTCCCTATATGTTTCTGCACACTTTTTGGTAATGTGAATAATTCTCCATGTCTAGTGTAGTTAGCTAGAGCTGAATTTACAAAGTTAGTTTAAGGTTAGAAAATATTGATCTCTTAAATGTGAATCCCTTTTGTACGAAATAAAGGAATCTATGAAGTTATGGATTCAATGTTTTAATAACCGTAGTTTACTCAACAGGTTGAGTACAGTGGGTCCAGTTTTGTAGGTCCTGGTCTTTCTTTTTATAATTGATCAGATTCTTAAATACCTTACTCCAAACCTTCCATTTTTATGAATTCATTGTTAGTTGCACCTTTAAGTTTGAATACCTTTTTTTATAATATTTATAATTTATTATTCAGGTAACAACATTACTTGAAGAAGAAAAATCAGGTAGTCCTTTGAGTGTTCTAGGGAGTTTGTACAATGCAAATACAAGAATGAGTAATTTTGTGTTGCCAAATATGTTTCCTACTAATAGTACACTTCCTCTTTCTCTTAGAATCTTTTCTGGTTCCCCACGGTCAGTCATGAGATTACATGGAGCTGGTCCAAGTTCTCTACGATCTAAACTAAAATGGGCCAATGAAATAATAAAATAATTCATCCCATAGGTTTGCACTATCTTTTGAATTCCTAGGTTAATCTACTCTTGATTATTTGTTACCATTTAGTGCTAAGAAATATGCTTGACTATGAACTCAGTCTCATTGGAAGTAGTCCCTTGATGATTGCATCTGAAGAGCTTTGGTACTATCATTTTTGGGAAATATCTTATTAGGAATTCAGGAAGGATATTATTAGGATATAAATTACTAGCATGTTTTATGTTAGAATAATGTATCAGTGTCGGACTAGTAATGAATAAGGTGGCACTACCAATGGTTGTTTCCGTCATTGGTACAGCCTAACCGTCGCAAATTTTATGTCCAGTTTCAGAACAACGACGACTATGGCGGCACTTCTGATGGTTTTTTCCATCGCTGGTATGCCCCAACCATCACAACAATGTTATTCCAAGTGTCAGATTAGGGATGACTGTGGTGTCACTTCCGATGCTTATTTCTGTCACTGGTATGGCCCAACCATCGCAACAATGTTATGCCAAGTGTCATAATAGCGATGATTGTGGTATCACCTCATACGGTTGTTTCTGTCACTCATATGGCCCAACCGTCGCAACAATGTTATGCCAGTTGGTGGAATAGTGATGACTGTCATGGAATTTCTGATGGTTGTTTCCGTCATTGTGAATCTAATAGAGCCAAACATGCGATGACATACCATTGGTATTGCGACACATTCTGGGAAGGCATCAGTTTTGTAATATCGACGCCTCCACATGATGTCTAAATAGCGACAATAAAAAAAGTGATTCAAAAATTTACTAAACGAAGACATGTGTCGTGTCTAGTGTCTCTCTACCGATAATTATTAGAAGTGTCGCATATGCGATGGTACAGGAAGCGACGTTTTTTCCAACCTCAATGTGTCACTCTTGGGATGCCTATGTGTCGCAATAGAGACATTTTGGCCATCAGAAATTGGGCCAAATATGTTAGTGATACCTTGTCACTCCCATAAATTATGTTATTTCAAAGATTTGACTTCCATATTTTCATAAATAAAAGCTCCTCAATAATATATTTAAACACTTTCATATTCATAGTTAGATCATATTCCAAGAATATATATACATTTTTTGTACCGATCAACAATTGTCTCACAAAGAGAAATCACGTCACAAGCAGAAATTGAACTTGGTTGGAGAGGATATTAATTTATCCTCTCAAGTGCCTAAGATAGACCAAGCAAAATGTGTATAATCATAATCAATCACTAAGGATTTTTTATAATTTATCTCTTTATTGGACTCAAAATTTCTCAATTAGCAAAAAATAGTGATTTTTAAAATACTTCGATACATCCTTCTATAGATGCATTTGTTTGAGCAATAAGAACAGTGACATTCCAAAGTGTCATTATGAATTTAGTTGTCAATATTTGAGATTGCTTGACAAAGACATCATTTGTTGAGGAAAATGCAGCTTTAGATAGTGATGATCTACTTTATCTAAAAGAACAAATGGAATTCGAGGAAGATGTTGAATGACTTTGACAGAGGACGGAGAGATGTGCTTTTGCCGCCTTTAAGATATCCTTTGTTTATGCATTTTCTTGTGTTGGTGAAAAACATGAATTTTATATTATATTGTATTTTCAGCAAATAATTTTCTTTACCAAAATTCATTATACAAATTAATATGGCTTCCTCAATAGTTTCCTGGCATTATATTACCTACCTAAATCTTTATTTATGCTTATTTAGAGATGTAGATTCATGACTTTGTTTTCACAGAGCAACAGGCTGGCCTGATTCTTCCCATCCAACACCTCCTCCGCTTCGAGTTGGACCAAAGCCTAAGAGTGGTATTAGGTATGCTGTATCTCTTTTAAGTTCCTTTTATGCTTGAATTAGTTAAATCCTGGGTCATGTTGGCAATGGTTTTGACTACTTTTTGGGTTAAGAAAGTCTAAAACAATTAAATGATTACAAAGTTGAACCTCCCAAGAAGAGACATCGATATTCAAAAGAGAGACAATAATCAATATATTCAATGGTTCACCCTTTGCTATTATCAACATGAGTTTGAATCTTAAGTGTAACCAATTCCATAATTTATTGCATTTGGATGAATCCATAATCATAAGAGGAACTGTAAATATGGTTCAACTGCATCGAAATGCCAATATGGTTCTATTTATATATTTATGACCATTTACAATTATCATGAGTCACTATTAGTGGCTTGCTTTTCATTCCAATCACTATCATGATTTCACGTGGACATAATTACTATCTCATGGACTTTGATTCCTCTCTTACTATATACAGACAAAGAAAATTGATGGGTTCCAACATGTCCCTAGTTTATATTTTCATTATTTTTATAAAATTCTTATGTCTTCCACATGAAGAAGAGGAGAAACAATATGACATACATACTAAATTTTTTGTCACAATGCTTTGTGACATTTCATTCAACTTGGAGTTGCATTTATCCCTAATCGAATTGATTTTTTTCCCAATCACACATCACAATATTCTTATTTCTAAATTTAGGATATTCTGTTACACATTTTCTTACATCTAAGAAAATTAAATTTTCCAATTGGGCATTGTTGAAGATTTTTGTAACTCCCATATTACTTATGCTTTCAACACTCTCATAAAAGAAAAAATACCACTTTATTTGTTATGCTCTATTTAATTACATGAATTGGAGCATTCATCAAATGGTTAACCTAAAAAATGTGAATTGAATCAGAGCTAGATAAAAGTCGGATTAAAAAAATGGTTCTCAAAAAATACATAAATGATTCAAATTTAGGAAAAAACATATATATTAATGTGCATCCATATGAATCACAACCATTATACAAAAATTTTTCCATTTAACTTGATTTTTCTTGGGTAGTAATTTCGAGGTTTCCCAACATGAAATTCCTAAAGATTTGTTGTCTTGAAGCCTAGCATGCACCACATCATCGTTAAAATCTAAATTCTTTGGCACCCTTAAACTAGGCAGTAGCCTGAGAATCCGATACCATACTAAGAGCATATTTTTTCTAAGAAAGTTTACCATGAATTTCAAGCCACATTTTTTCTTAAGGGCGAAAGTAGTTTCGTATCTCAGAACTCCGTTTGAAGGACAAATGTCTATATCATACAGTAGAGGCAAACATGAAATGTTTGTTCTATAGCTAGAAGTATTCATATGACATTTTTCACACACCAACACTAAAGATGAAACATATTTTTTGCATCCTTAGATATGTTTGAGACTACAAGCTAACCATTTAAATAAATGCATGGATAAAACTTATATATCAAAAAAATAACCATCAATATTTTTCTTCGAGAATTTTTGGATGAATTCACAATAGTATGCTAAAAAGTGTCATTTGAGTGTCTGCAAATTAGGATATATAAATGTGATATATAAAATCTACATATTTGGGTTATCTACTTTTCAAATCTGAGCTTTTTAGGCTACATCGTTTGGTTATCTAATTGTTTGCACTTTGAAATTTGAATAAATTTTTGAATGGTCTTTGTAAATACTCGACATATAGTGGTAAGACAGTGATACATAAATTGTGTTATTTCAAAGATCACCAAGGACTTGGTTCAGTGCCTCAACCTACCCACGACCCCTTACCCATCCTGCTACTAATTAGGATGGGTGAAAAAAGAGGGCCCTCGCCGTATAGTCTCACAACAATGTGTTTTGAACTTTGGCATTGGTCCTTTCTATGACACAAAGGTCTGTGATGTTTCTTCATTGGATTGTGCCAATGTCCTTTTTTCTCTCCCTTACCAATAACAATGCCATGCTATCTATAATGCTAAACTTCCATATTTTCACAAAATATAGTGTCCTGAATAAATACCTATCTTTATAGAATCTATAGTTACGTTTAGTATTACTACAATACTGATGTTGACAAGATTTAGCTGAATTTTTTTATCAGTTTCTCATAGAATATGTAAAAGGAAATGATTTCCAAAATGTGGCAGAAATTATGTTTCTCCCAATTTTTTTTTTTTTTTTGTTCATGAAAATATAATCATGTTGTAGGAATGAGTTATCCTACTATCTGTTTCAATTTCTGGATTTTATTTTCCTTCCCTTTTTTTACAAGGATATAGATTTCATTTTCCTGTTGATGGTTTTTGCATGTATCTTATTGAGCCCCAAATGCTGGTAAGGAGCGTATCTTGATAAGTGGTTGTGGAAACAAACTCTATCAGAGGTTAATGTTACAATACCATTTCCACCTGGTACCAGGAAAATTTCAATGGTTTGTGCATAAAGAATATTTATCTAATGACAAGGTTGAAAGATAAACCTCATGTCTTAGCTGTAAGTCATTTATTTGTGTTTCTTAGCTGTAAGTCATCTATTTTATTTTGAGCTTTATTAGATAAATTATTTCATTAATCTAATATGCATGGCCATTATTTCTCACCCAATGTAAGTTACTTGAAATGGTTGATATAACAGTTATTTATAGGCCACTTTTATTTTAGTTCAGAGATTATATTGATTAAAAGGATGTTCATATTTTGATTGGTTTACTCGGAGCTTGATTTCAAAAAGTTTTGTAAACCTCAAGTGTATGTTATTTTTTCAGAGTGAGATATTTGCACCAATAAGGTCAGATGAGTCCCAGAACATAGGTATACATCAAGCACATCTTTTGCCTTTGTTGTGTATTTGTCGTTGTTTATATCACTAATGGATGGTTATTGATTCATTTAAAACAAAGGATGGGAAGGTCCTCTTGACAAAACAAAATCAAATTGAGTGGTAGAGTTTTGTTTTAAAGGGTGAGACAGAAATATGATCTGGACCCAGAGACACGAAAGATAGTGGAAAAAAAATGATTGTATTGATGATTCTTCCCTGCTAATCAGCTCTAAATGTTAGACCACTACAAAAATTTCAGTTATCTGCAATGGAAATAGTGACTAGCTTTAATATTTGTATGAGTAACGAGTATCGCCATTTTCCTATTCTTTTCCTATGAATGATATTAATTTTTCAAAATCCAATTAGTTTTTTGTTGAACTAATTAAAGATTTGATGACAAAAATATAGTTTTCAAACCTATTTTCTAAATCTATTTTCTTAACAAAAGTTGTCTTTTTTATTTATGTACCATAATTGCTACTGTGTGACATATGCTATGATATAATTTCCTGGATAAATAGACAGAAGTGATATACAACGTAGTCTTTTTTAAATCAGAAGAAACGAGATTTCCAAACACGAAGTTTATTGACTAAGAACATCCTTTAGAATTCTTAGCTAAGTTATGATTATATATCGATAGAGAATTTTGTGTATGTTGATGTTGTGTTGTCTCTTTGTTTTCTATCAGGTAATAATGGTTAATAAGGAACGTGTTCTTAAGCAGAAGGCACAGATCTTATTATACTATTGTTAGGGATCTCCATGGTCTTCAGGCATGGAAATAGAAACGTAGATGTTTTGCTTGTTTAGTAAAAGATTGTCGAGAATTTAATTTATTGAAAATTGTAGAATTTAAAATCTATAAAGGTTTCAAGATACCATTTTTAAAATTCTAATTATTTAAAGGGTGTTAGCTCAATGGAAGAGCACCTGCTTTTCAAGCAGGAGGTTGGTGGTCTGATTCTATCATGCCCTGATATTCATAGGGAATGGCAGCAATCAATTTTTGGTGACGGATGCTCTTTTTAACATCATCGATGAGCTTATGGTGACATTTTTTGACCATCACCAAAATATGAAATGGTGACGGTCAATGAACACCACCATATATATGCATCAATAGTGTCGACCATGAAAGTTTAGTCACCATAAATCGTTGTTGATATGAAATGGTGAGGGTCACTGTTTGTCATTATAGTCATTCTTCGTGATGGACTTTGATGTAACCAATGAACTTATCATGACATTTTTTGACCCTCACCAAATATGAAATGGTGACGGTCAATGAACAATACCATATATATGCACCAATAGTGACGGCCATGAAAGGTCCATCACAAAAATCGTTGTTGTTCATATAAAATGGTGATGGTTACTATCCCTGATTATAATAAATATTCGTGAAGGACCTTGAATGTCACCACAACACATACTTTTGGTGACGCCACCTTTGGTGACGTTCAGTTTTTTGGTGACGAAGGCTATATTCCATCACCATTTCTCATATGAAATGCTGAAGGTCACTATCTATCATTATAAATCATTATTGGAAATGGACCTTGAATTTCACCACAACACCTATACTTTCGGCGACACCACCTTTGGTGACGTTTAGTTTTTGGTAACGAAGGCTCTTTTGACCCTCACCAATGAGCTTATGGTGACATTTTTCGCTCCTCACCAATGTCCTTTTTCTTGTAATGAAAGAAATATATTATTACCAAATGGGTGCACCCAATGCCTATGTTTAGCACATCCTCTTCAGCACGCAGGTAACGACCGATTGCATCATATTTCTCTCTGACTTGGTCATCAACCCAACTGTTGGGGCATATTTTTGGCACATTTTATTTTAAATGATCGGGATAAGGCACACTTCTACCATTCAACCATATGATTTTTTTCCTGTCACTATCCCATTTTATCCTCTTTTGTTCATACAATGCGACCCACGGTTGTGTCGCTTCGAAATTGTAAAGAACGAACTTATTGATTGCTTAAATTCATGCATTCGCTGATGAAATCAAACCAACATAAAGTACATATGATATCAAAATATACATTATATCGAAGTTCAACATGAATATTTACTTTGTGTAAATTTTTAAAATTATAAGTCGCTTACTCTTTATCAAGTGATTTTTTCCATTCATTTGGAGCAGCTCCCCTTCTCTTTTGTCTTCATCCCTTTCATCGTCCCAAATCACTGCACCTTGTCTATTTTTGATCTACTTGATGTACTCACTCGTAGAATAGAAATACTCATATGATATGTACCCCTCTACCATAGACCCCTTGGGTTTCTCCCTTTGTTGAGAAAAACCTTTCAATTTCTTCATTTACCTCTCTAAGAAAAACATCCAATGACAAGAAACCACCCCAACTAATTCAACCTCATCTACTAGGTGGATTAGAAGATGAACCTACAAGTCCATGAAACTCGTCAACGGTTCCTTCTCAAACATACAAATAATCTCAACTATCTCTTGACGCCATCATGGAAAGCTAGCCACATGAATCTCCTTTGACTTGATCCAACGTACAAATGCAGATAATTTAGATATGGAACATCCTAGGTCTTGGGGGAATTCATGTTTCACACACCCACGCACGAACAAAGGATAATGACACTACACTACAAAGTTATAAACACATGCAATAATACAAAAAATTAGTTATGTTTTATGATCCCTGCATGGGATAAAATTTATTAATATAACAAATAATAAAATCATGGTTTTGACATTATACATACCCTTAGAAGATTCAAATGGTCATGCAATTTCAACCTCGACAAATGATCATCCATGATGAAGAAGCATCGTAGTGAAGACCCGTATGAATATGGCACCCTCACACCCATTATAACTTCCTTTTCCAAAGAAAGATCATGTGTTTTTAAAATCCATGGGACATCACTTTCTTTGAAATACCATGAATTAGAGGGACCAACGCCTACCTCTGATCCTATACTTTCTAATCATCTTGGCCAATGTTTATTTTTAGTTTTTGAAGTAATAATATCTTTCCTAATAGCCAATGTGTCACTTTATTTTGATGATATGTGTCTCCATAAAGAAGATGAAACATTTTTAAATATATGCATGGGATCTAATAAGTGGGTAATCTTAAGATGCTCACAATATGGGAGGTTATGAAATATAGATTTCCTTTTCATCCCAATGGAAAATGTCTGAACATAGGTGTCAAAGAATTCTAAATCATCGAATATAGGCTCCCCATTTGAATCGAACATTTATATGAAATCTTTCTCCTTCTATCTCTCATATTCTCTAATCCATTCAACTGGTGTCATTATTGGAGGTCTTTGGGTTCTTTCTCGTTTGCCATTGAAAGTGGATGTTGCTCTTATATAAGGGTGTTCTTCTGGGAGGAATACCCTAGATCAGTCATACACTGGCTTTCGTAGGTCGTTGGACCATCTGGCTTTTAGAGAAGGTACACAACATTTACATCCAAAATACCCTTTTGTTACAAGACCTGTGAAATTATTGTATACAATATATATGCATGGCACGTTAAATAATATCATGAATATTAGAACAAATACAATGGAATAAATAACTAATATGCAAAAGCGCACATATAAACAAATCAATAAACGTGTAATTTACTAGAGAAAACTCCTAAACCTGGATAATCATGTCTCATGTAAGCACATATGCCATACAACGTAAAATATTCTCTGCTGTAATGGGTCTTGATATATCATATACATTTACCCAATCCCACAATTCCTTCAATTCATCTAATAGTGATTATAAGTAGACATCCATATTATTCACTTGTCTTCTACCAGGGACTATGAGAGCCAACATAAGATGTTCATTATTCACGAACAACCATGGGGGGGTATTGTTATTGATCACTACTACAGGCCAAATAGAATATTTGGTGTTCTAGAGGGAATATGGGATCATGCCATCCATGGTTATGCTAAGTCGTAGACTTCGTACTTCATCCTTTAATTTTTTGGGGCATGTATCCTCTATATGCTTCATGGCTATTGAATCTATTAGGATTTGCATAAATCCCAACTCACTTCTATGTGAGGCATGCCATCCCTCCAACATATCTAATTCTTTGCAATGAAAGAGCCTTTGAATCCTTGGTATTATAGGCATGTGCCTCAATATCGTAAAAGGAGGACCACGTGATTTACCCTTCTTTTTTTATTTATGATACCTGTCATGCCCACATTTTGGAAATATCTCTTTGTCTGCATATTCTCATCTATATAGAATACAATCATTTGGACATGCATGATATGATATGTACTCAGCACCCAACATTTTCAACAATTTCCATTAGGGGAATTTTGAGGTCTAAAACGGGCCTCCTAAGGAAATAATAAAATAATAGTTAAACCAATAAAATAATATTTATGAATTTGCAATTCACTTTTTGCACCACAATCCATGTAACCATAGTTAAATTCAATTCAAAAGTTATACCAAAATAAAATTAATAAAAAAATTGTATTGATGTGACTATAAATAAGAATGAAGTTTTCAAGAAAAAGTCATTATCATTGAACAACTAATGCATTTGTCCTTTGTACTTATAGATATTAATTTATAATTAATTTTAATTTGTAATATTAAATAAAATGAGATGAATATATAATTTAAAAATGAATATATGAAAATATACAAATATAATATTTATTGAAAAGTGTGTAAAGACATAAAGATTGTGTAGGGATCTGCATTGTTTCTTTCAAAAAATATGAAATGACAATAATAATATTTTATTCAAAAAGTGTGAAATGACATTTATTATGATTACTTTACTTTTTTACTTTAAAATTACATAGAGCACTACCATGGTTAACCATGAGTTTTTATCCACCATTGAGAATGTGACAAGTAAGTACCTTTAACTCAAATAATGCCACCTCATCCATTAGGGATGATGTCATCTCATAAAATGTGACGGGTTCTCATAAATGAATTTTGATTGTACATTTTCCTTAGGAAACCCATTTTAGACCTCAAAATTCCCCTAATGTTTGCCCCTTCACAACTACCGGGCAAGACATTATCACTCAGAAGAACCTAATCTTTGAATAACCTATATTTGCTAATCATGGACAATATTAAATGTACGTTAATGTTGATATAATTATTAACAGTCATAAAATTGACCATTTGTAACGTTAATTGTGTGATTATATTTATCAAAATATAAGGGAGGACTTGATGGTCAATCACCTCAAAATATCCAAGAAACATGCATTAGACAAGCCAAACTTTTCTTTCAAGTTGTATAGTAACATCGTTGTCCCCAACTAGTAAACTTTGACTGACCAATAGGTGCAAAGAGAGGGATGGTGGAAGAAAATTTAAGGCTTTCGAAAAAGGTATCAACAATATGAGCATCATCCCCTAGTTGATCATCATTTTGGAATGCATCTAATAACATTGTCTCCGTGGCAGTCTTATCCCTTAAGTAATCATCCATACCAACCTCTATTTGATTGCCTCCATTGCTAGCTTTTGAAGAACTACTATTGTTGTAGTCATTCCTAATTGTTGAATGTGGACGTACTGGGAATTTAATAGGTGGTTGATTCAACCATTATTGGTATCATTTCTCTCTGAGTTTTTCTATTAATTTAGCCTTCTCTTGATTTGAAATTGTCGTGGGGTGCAATGGAAGATGGTAGGTAGGTCACTCATCATCACTAGAATCCTAATAATTTCAAAAAATATATTTGAACATGATTAGTACAGAATCTATGATATCAATTATTAAGAACATAGACAATGCATGATTAATTGGTTTGACGTTGAAATAATTACATTAATATACCAAAAAAATATTAGTACCATCATTGTCCCAGGATTGTGGCTAGAAGATGCAATGTTACAATTGGGAGGGTGAAGTGGTTGTCCATTTTCATTTAGCAAATGTGCCTTGCGGTATGCTACTCTTGATAAGAGCTTCCGACGTTTTGGAGCTGTTTGAATATTTTTTGCATCTGAACTCGATTCTGAATCTGTACGAAACTAAAAATTTGTATACAATAATTCTATTCATCTGATTGACGTGGATAAAAAAAAAAAAAAATTCAATAATATAATAATAATAATAATAAAATCTGAAGTAAATATTACGTCTCGAGATGGATAGGGAGAACTCCACAATGGACTTTGAGAAATATTATGGAACGAGCTGGATTTTGAAGAATTCTCCATTTGATATAATTATGATATTTTCTCCCTGCAGTTGATCAAAATCAACAATAAATTTTGGTGTACATACCTAAAAGTAATTTTGGTGCCTTAAAAATGGACTTATTTTTATCGATGCTAATGTACAATAAACCGCAAAGTGCATTTTAGTTACTGTGCACCAATTTTGTGTTATTAATTGATGTACCAGCGCAGTAAGATCACAAACACACCGAATAGCTGCAAATAAAAAAGCGCAACTTTATTTTTTTTAAGTGAAAAAAAGTGGTAAATTGAAAAATTGGCAGAAAATTATTTTCGAAAATCTAATTTCATAAAAAAATTCTTTAAATAGTAAAAAAATTTCATTATTTCATTACCTTTGCAAAAAAATTCAGGGATATATTTTCACGAGAGACATACCTAGATCAATAGAGCATGACAGCACTGTGGAGCAACGTAATACTTTCAAATAGAACTATGTAGGGAATCAGAATTTCAAACATCTGGTGATTCAAGCCCTATAGTATAGAATTTCAAACCATCTGGTGATTAAATTTTACTGTAATAATTATTTTTCTTACAGTTTCTGTTTCATTTAATACATGGCAAGTAAAAATTTTAAATTTTACTGTTCATTTTCAGAGAAAAAAAAAAAAAACAGAATAAAGTAATTCAATTTTTATGCTAAACCCTTGATTCTTTTTGTTTCTGCCCTTGCTTCTTGTTGTTTCTGTGACTTCAAAATCAGGGTTTTCATTTTAGGTTTATAGGGTTTGTATTGCTATATATATAGGCCTATGACATCTAACTTACAGGACGACTTACATAGTCAGATCCCAATCCATGTCGGCCCTTGCTTGAATAAAAAAAAAAACAATTTTTTTTTAATTGGTGTGCCCTATGTAAAATAGCGCACCGGTGTGCTATTTTATTAAATCACACAATTGCACTGTTTTATTACAATGCTATGTGCACGTTCTGTTGATAAAAAACAATTTAAAAACATATTTTTTTATTCCATGCGTCGTGTGTAAAATAGTGTAGTGATGCACTATTTTATTGTAGCACACTACGCTTTTACTATTAGATAAAAAAAATTTAAAAACATATATCTTTTTAATCTGTGCGCCCTGTGTAAATTAGCGCACCGGTGCGCTATTGCATTATAGCTCACCGGAGATGTATTGTTTGATAAAAAACAATTTTTTATTTTATTTATATGCTAATCGGTGCATTGGTTAACATATAACGCTCCGAGTCTCCTTGTTGATAGAGAGAATTGTACGGTGGTCCCTTGTTTTCTCAGTGCATTTATAATAACATGTCGCACCATCTCCTCCATGAAATATTATGCTACAAAAACTAACACTAGAGGTTTTCTATTAATTTTCCTGTGTTAATTGGTGTACTAGTTAACATATAACGCATCGGGTCTCCTTGTTGACAGAGAGCACTGTACGGTGTTTCTACTATTTTGGCGGTGCATTTATAAGAACACGTCGCACCGACAAATTTTTACATACTTATTGAAAAGCGCACCGTTTTCTTGATTTCCTTTTTTTTACCTGAAAATTTTGTGATTTATTTATAAAATTTATTAATGAATGGTATGGTAAATGTTTCATATTGATAAATAAATGGCTGAAAAGAGATCAAGTAACAAAAATATTGATAGCACATCGAGAAAATCAAGAAAGGAAAGTTCTTTTTAACTTCTTTACAAAAATTATTATTTTTGAACTATATGTAAGTTTAACTAATATGTATTGTTTATTGTGCATCATGCAGAGCCAAAAAATGATGAAGCTCGATAAGATTATTTCTAATCTAAGACCAGAAGAGCATAAAAGTTTGATGGAAAAATTGTAGAAGGATGAATGAGGTGAATGAAAAATTACTATCGATCCAATATGAGTTTCTTTTTTAAATTTTCACTAATAATATACTTAATAATATTGGATAACATGTTTCAAACAATCTATTAATTAACATATGTTTAATGTTCTACAGGGACCAACAACTCAGAAAATGAATGATTTTCTAAGAAAAGAAAAAATATATAACATGCAAATGGAAATGAATTGCTCCTCAGCTCATCTGGAGTGGTGCTAGAGTTTAACGAAAGCGAGGGAAACTTTTACAAAATTTTGAGGGATCTAGTGGAATGAATGTATATATGTTCTTTCCACTTACAATACAAAACTCAATAAAATGATTCCAAGAACCAAATTTTATCTAAACTACAAGATGAGTTTCCAGAGAATTGGTCAATGAGACATGCCAAACTTTTAATAGCAAAAACGTACAACACCAAAAAAAAGGAATGAAAAAGAAATATTCCTTTATATATATATATATATATATATATATATATATATATATATATATATATATTACTAGAAAACAATCATCTATAAATATCACTTTTATTATATTTACTTTTCATATATCAATATAAAAATTAAATAGTTTATTTTCATGTTGCATTTTCAAGAATATTATGAAAATCTCAATGTATGAATGAGCTAATATCATAAATATGCTAGTAGGAATGTCCAAAAAGGTGTACAAGGAGATGGTCAAATAAATGGACATAATTGCATCACACAAGGAGCCATCTCAAAAACAATGTGCTTCAAATGTAATATGTAGCCATTGAATTTTTCGATTAGGTACAATAAATAAACACTTTAGCATTAAATATTAATTTTCAAGTATTTTCTTGCAGAAAAGAAAAAGAAAATGAAACCCATTCAGCACGTAAAACATGATGACAAGGAAGAGAAGGGTTGATATCTAAGTTTGCGTGTAATTGTTACTTCCTTATAACAACTTAACAAGATTTCATTTTTGTATATTTTAAGTTGTTTTACAACAATAATCATTGACTGTCTTCAAACAGGTGCTAACATACAAAGAAGAACCATCAGTCGAATTGATTGGAATTGGGTTAAAAATGGGTTGTCAGTATATGTTAGCATATCATAAATTAATTGTGGAATTTGTAAGCATCTATCAATCTTGTTTTACTTGGCTTTGTCTATAATTAATAGAAAAAATATATATTTTATATTAAATATATGATTTGTTATGGGGTATAAAATTTGCAAGAAACAAAGTATGGAACTACGTCAACATATGAAATGTTGAAAGATGGCATGAAATTTGGTTTTGAAAGAATGTGTATAGTTCATAAGTCAATTATTTCTATGGTACGTCATTTATTTTCGATTTACATTGATGTGCATTACTTAATATTGCAATTTTCATTATTCTCACCAATGTATATACACTCATTATAGTTTATTTTTATGTTTGTATATGGAAGTTGAAGAAGAAGAAAACAATCAACACCTTGAACAAAACATTCCTCAAAATAACCCAAGTCATGGGAGTAGCTCAAGCAATGACAACAGTTCAAGAGAAGAATGATGCTCTATATGTTTGGATATCAAAGCAAGGCGTTGTAATTTTTTAAATATTTGTTTCTGAAATTAGACATTTTGTTTAAACTGTCTCAATTTTTATGACAAAGAGTCTCTTATTCATATATATATATATATATATATATATATATATATATATATATATATATATTTATTATATTGTGTTCTCCATTTTCGTTGTGAAATGTTACACCACTAATTAAATATATGGATGATTAAATATCATAATGAAGAGATGCAAAATCTGATGATATCATATAACAAATTAATCCAAACATCACATTCAAATGAACCAATAAAAATTTAATTGATGTGAATATTGTTATAAGATATGCGTCGAATTTTGATGAATAATGAATGTTAGAAAATGATGATAATTTCACTATCACAGGTCGATGTTTCTAAAAAATATAAAATGAACATTTGTGCTTGTTAGTTACTGTGCAACAGTGTGTTTGTATGCTAATGCGCACGGACGCATTTCTACAACCTATGGGCGCCGCACAAATACCAATACCAATTAGAACACTTGGTGCATTTGTCTGATATTATGCATCGGTGCATTGTATAATAGTGTGGACCAGCATGTTTCTACGACCTATGGGCACCACAAAAATACCGATAACAATTAGAACGCTTGGTGTTTTTGTGTGATACTACGCGTTAGTGCATTTCTATAATATTGTGCATCAATGTGTTTATACGACCAATGGGAACCACATAAATACCAATACCAATTAGAATGGTCTGGTGCGTTGTATCACCTACACAATGCCAGATGCAATTTTACACCCCTGGTGCGACTATGTGGCTGAAACACACCAGGCCATTGCTAAATGCCCCAGCCCCAGGGCATCCTAAATTTGTTTTATGTCTCGGTGCTTGGTAGGTTCACAGTACAAGTGAGTTCACTGCACAACGCACTGGTGTGTTGACACCTAATTAGCGTACCGATGAGAAAAACATCTGTAACAACCTTCAGCAGCCCAATTTTTTTTAGTTGTATTGAAATTTCATTAGAATCTCTGCCAAAACCTCTGTTACCAAAAACGAATGTTGTAGCAAATGTTTTTTTGACAACTTTGGATAATTTTATAACACTAAAAACCTCTGTTATAACCTCCACTAGGGGGTCTTTTCCTTGTAGTGTGAATGCTCTCTCATCTTCTGCTATGGTAGGTTCTCCTTGATGACACATGTTCACTAAAGGCTCAATTTCAATTTGAGGATTTTATGGTGTTGAAGACTTTGCAAACCTTTCTTCTCTTTTTAGTTTTAACCTTGTAAGCATGACACAAACTTGCAAACAATTAGATCCCTTCTTGCACAACAAACCTAAGGCTCTAATACAAAAAATGATTTTATTAAGGTATATTAGTAACGTTGTGCTAATTCCTCTTTCATGTTTTGAAACAAATGTTTTATATGTGTTTAGAGTTCAAGTTCCCTTGCAAGTTACTAAGTCTCATGAGTGATTTTTATGTTAGTTTTATGAGCAATTTAACATAAAATAAAGAATAAATAGCAGCAAATAAAAGTAGAGTACATCACCATACAATATATCAATACAGGGATTTGATGAAGGATTTCACCCCTCTTGGGCTACATATCCTTAGTCCAGCTTCCATGACTTGGGCCTTTATATTATGCTCAAATTTGCAAAATGATGTGTTTAAAATGATTTTATACTCCTGAAATCTACACCAATGAGGTCATAACACTCAAAAATGGTCCCTTAGCCTCTTTCTACACCTCATTTGGTCGAAGCTTGACTGAGTTATGACCTCTACAAGTCTGCTCCACAATTTCCTCCCAAATTTAGCCAACTGGCCCCAAATTGGGCTAACTGGCACTAATTTTGGAAAATCCGTTGGATTCTTTGGAACCACCATTTAAATATGGATTAATTTAATTAATGAGAATTAGTGGTTGATTAAATCATATTAGTTTTAAAACTGGTGCTTTGTTATAAATCTGGATTAGCATTAATTAAATGTGGACTATGGGTTGATTAATCTATGCTTAAGGTTGAGCTCGTCCCTCTCCGCTGATGGTCTCCAAGTCTCGATTGCATGTATTGGGGGCTAGCCTCAGGGGGCTAGACCCCTCTCCCCCTGTCGACAAACTTAATAAAACTTAAATACACGTGTGCAAGTATAATGTTAAGAATCATGGTGTAGGTAGAGTGGTGGTGCGGCTTATTATATAGGTGGAGGTCTCGCGTTCGAGCCCTGCGTGGTCCTTCAAGTCCTTTCCAACAATTTTACAATGCCATAAGGAGGAAACGTGGTGGCCCGAGGTTGAGCCACGCGCCTCCTCCTTATTGGCCCAACTGCATCCAATGAAAATTTTCCAACACACCCAAAATTATGCCAACCAACACCTGCCACTTGGAATTCACCCATTCGATGGAGGAAATAGTTTACTAAACTTTGACCTGCCTAGTCAATATACCACGTCAGTAGTATGGACTACTACCCTGGATCCTTGTCTACAATTTTTTCCCAAATTTTGCCTGTTTAGAAAAATGGATAAAACTCGTTTCTGAAGCCATACGAAGTCCATTTCACATGAAACAAGTTGCGATGAATTCAGAACAAAAAACACTATGTGGTTGTTCAGGTGTTATCTCATTATGAGAACCTTGATTTTTGAACATAATTTTGAGCACCTGATCAGTTCCTCATATGCATGTAGAAAAATGTAAAATGAAATTATAGGATAAAAATGGTAGGTGGACACATCATTCACACACATTATGAGAATACTTAATTATAATTATTTAAATTAATTATTTATTTAAATTTTTAGAATTAAGAATAATTAAATTATAATTTTATGTACTCTTAAAATTATATTAATATAAAAATTTAATTTAATTTATCAAAATTAATTAATAAAAATTTAGATTAAGTAGATTATTTGTTTATTTTAACTATTAAAATTAAAATGGATTTAGTAGTACTATTAAATAGGTGATATTATAATTATAAATGAATTAAAATTATTGTACTAAAATTTTTTAAATCAAATTATTAATTAATTTATATATTATTAATTTTAGTTCCTGTCGGCCCTTGTCATTTCCATCTTTCACTATTTATAACCTATGTGTCCTTCTTTCACTCTTCATTTTCATCTTGTCCTGAAGATGGATCCCCATTGGGATTCGAAACGTCAACCAATGTTTTTCGATACTGTGGATAATCCGAAAAATTTTACAATGAAAGATAACCATAGAAGCCTTAAAACCATAATGATGATGTCAACCATGGGGGATGATTCACCATTTTTGGAGTAAAAAAATAAAAATTAATAAAATTAATAAAATAATAAAACTATTTTTTCAAGTCGTATTTTGAACTTATCACTCTAATTTTTTACTCAAATGTCGAGTGGGAGTACTCATTGGATACAAAATTTAATTCCCCATCCAAGGAGTATCCATATTGCATACTTTCAATGGACCATGCTACACGAAAAAATGAGAAATACATGAAAAAACGTGTTTACAATCATGTTTTCATGTATTTCTCATTTTTCATGTAGCATCCTCCATCAAAAGTATGCAACATGGGTCCTCCTTGGATGAGAAATCAAATTGTGCATCCAACGAGTGTTTCCGCTCGAAATTTGAGTATATCCATAGGGATATAAGTTGAAAATACGAGTTGAAAAAATATTTTTTCCTTTTTTCCCTCTAAAATTTGATGATGTAATCAAAACTTATTTCGTTATTTCCACTATTATTTTATAATTTCCTTAGGAGGCCCATTTTAGACCTCAAAATTCCCCTAATGTGATCTCGAGATCTGAGCCGCAATTCCATGTCAGCTTCCACACCAATGCCCATAACTACTTGATACTTTTCATAATAATAAATGGCATAATGACAATGCTAAACATACAAACTTAGAGGCATAATTTGACCTAGACTTCGTAGAACTCATTATACATTTCGTCAAACACATAGTGAGCATGTAAGTAATATGTCATGAATGCATATCTGATCATAATAATCTGAGATTCATCTAAGAACCACCATGAAGGCTTTATGCCCTATCCATATAGTTGTAACAACACTTATTAGTCCATATCTTCATCAACCAATTAATAGCTAAGCCATTCATGACAAGAGCCATAAATAACATACGTCAAGTAACCAACAAATAACCAGTAAATAACCAACATAGGACCTATGGCAACTTAGCCATAATATCATCAACATAATTGCTACAAATATACATGAATCATAAAATGAAATGTCTCATATTAATATGTGAAGATACCAACCAAGTCAGGGATTTCCACGTACCACTCGATCATAGATTGGATTGAACCAACTCTCTCTTTCATCCAATCACCACAATGCCATATTCCAAGCATGAATGTGGGAACTCATGGAATCACCAAAAGAAAACCAAACTAGGGCTTCCAGAGGAAAAACCACCTCAACCATCAAGCACAGTGATTCCACCTCCATGGTTGAACATCACTAACACCAACGAGATCGGTCTCTACCCAAGCTACCTAGGACTCCAAGAACTAGTAACTCAATCCATCGCCTTCCAGGACTCGAGAGCGTTTGTCCAACCTCGCTACATGGACTAGTAAATAAACCCACCGGGGGCTCCATATAATTTGTCCCAACCTAGGCTCCAGAACTAGTAATTTAACCCAAATTGTTCTAGGGCTTCGAGAGTGTTTGTTCCAACCCAAAACCATAAGGCACATGATGACCAATCATTAAATAATAAGTGGAAAACCCACAGCATCATGTCTATCCAGGAAATGGTAAGAAAAGTCTAAAACCATTGTCACTCCAGACAAATTTCCATACCAATGAAAACACATAACCATAAAATCAAATGCACATAAAATGCATCTAGAACAACAAGGAAATCACACATACAACCTTTTACCTGCAAAGCAATCCAGTTGTAGTTCTTGATCCATTTTTTCCCTCCCGCTTTTTTTCTTTCCTTTTCCTTATTTTTCGAAATCCAATGTATGCCAAAGTACCCCAAGAATGCTCTAAGTGTGCAAGAGTATGGGAGAATGAGAGAATAGAAGAGTGCTCCAACACTAAATTGATAAAAAAATTATTGACCAGAAAATTATGAATTGATCCTCATAAGTCATTTTATCATTGAGGCATCCATTTTCTTCATTTTCCTTCATTTTTCCTTCAATTTCTATCTCGTGCAAATATGTGTCTCTTCACCTTCCATTTCTCCTATTTTCCTTTATTTCATAAATAAAATGTCAATTACTGCCACTTTGCCTTTGCTAATGTCTTTTTGAATTTCCGTAGCCATTAATTAATCACCAGTGATACCCATCACTATGTTTTTCCCAACATTCAACTTGGAATACGTGTCCCATGACCTTAGTTTTATTTTATTTATATAGAAAATCAACGAGGGGTTGTTACAACTATTGCCGAACCTCAAGGCTATCAGATCAAACAAATTATGCTATTGAAGCATCCTATCATATTCCATGCTACAAGGAGAAATCCCGCCTCTCTAGAGATGGTTTGTGATGGGATCCACAAGCTTTTATACACATACTTGGTAACATAAAACACCAACGCAACAACACAACAGGAAGAATGCATCTACCAAATAATAAGGGATTGGTACGTACAGGTCTTAAGATGAATATGAGTAAATACATGGATTTGACATCGTACAGGTACCAAGAATATATCTTGAGCTCTAAGAAGAAAATTTTAATTCATTGCAAATCGATGCCACATACAATAGATAAACTTGGATCGCAGTTAAGTAAATTAGATAAACATGTGTGGAGATAAGGTTTTTCATTCGAGAAGGTAACAAAATTCCTAGTATAAGTCTCGGTGAATGTATTTTTTATTCATATCTAGTCCATAAAGGAAATATCACTATAATATTAACAAAGAGGAATCAATGAATAAATGATGTTGGGTAAAAGAGAAGAGAGGTGCTATGAGAGTAAAATTCATTTCGAGTAACCAACTATTGTGAGGTGGATAGAAGATATAATACCACCAACTTGTTGTACCATCATTCTACATTGTAAATCGGGTCATAGGTAGAAAGGAACAAGACTGTTTTTTTCCAAGGAATAGATCACAAAGAGAATAAAAAACCACTGGAGAAAACAATAGATCATGAAAAGTAAAATTAATATGCATTGGAAGTGCAGAGGAAGCCGAATGAAAGTTTCTTCCACATCTACGCACTATGAAAGCTTCCTCAACAACTTTGCATGCCTTTGGATTAAAAAACAAGAAAAAAAAAATATTACTTATGCTAAAGTCAATAAATAGTGAATGGGATTATCGCAAACGAATTAGGCAAAATCCAAAAACAAGCTTCCTCCTTAAGAGTGTCACATGATAAATCATTATTATTATTATTATTATTATTATTATGGTAGTGCTTCATAGATTGATAAGAATGAGCTAGATAGTCGAGTGAATGAAGAGTGCAAAGGAAGCACAATGAAAGCTTCCTCCGCACTCCACACAATGAAAGCTTGTGAACATAAGTGATTTGTTGTGATGAGAATTGGAGATCGTAGAACTTCTCTCTTCGAAAACGAATTCAACAATTCTACTTAAAACTTCTCCTTCGCTCCTTGTGAAACACTTTTTGGAAGTTTGACAAGAGAATATTGCATCCAACACACATTTTGAACATTTGGCATAGGACAACTCTAAGCACTGCACAATCCCATAGATGGTCTGATTGGAAGGATCTGAATAGATTTTTCTTAGTCTATTTGAAACAATATTGAGTTAGGCTTTTCCACCGGACTTTACCATCGCTTTCACCTCCACAGTCTGCATAATGAAACCTTCCTTTGCATATTTATTGAGCCATCTCCCCCCTCTCACCTCCTCACTTATGTAAGAGACTTGGAACCCCATTAGTTCTGGCATCATTGGAAAGAGTTGTAGCATTGTGAGACATAATAGTGTCAGAGCACTCATCGACAAAATGACCATGTGCAAAACTGAACACCTTTTGATTTTGAGATGATTTTTCAAACACTGGCAAATACCAAACATAAATCATTCTCCTTCAAGGGAATTATATCACATAAAGGCTTGCTTAGCCAATGGAAAATTAGAAATAAGATTTCTAGAAATTAGAAATTTATTTTTGAATTCATGGAAAAATAGAAATATTCAACATTTTCCCAAAACTTTAATTAAACTTATTAAAATACCACAACTAAACAAAATAATGGAAAGTCAATAAACTTTAACCAAAAAAGCAAATGCTATGGTCCATGACCAAGCAAAGACTAATAAACTAAATCACCACCAAAACAGCTGAATAACGTATAAGACATAACAGTTAAACCGTTCCTTTTTAATATTTCCATTATTTTCTGAATCAACAATCAAACGAAAGAACTTAACATGTAACAGTCAAACCATTCCTTTTTAATATTTCCATTATTTTCTGAACTAACATTCAACCGAGAATTCCATGCCTTGCCATTGACTGTTTGTTCTCTGGAACTCTCATGACCGGACCATGGGATTGGCCACGATTAAAATATAGATAGTCATAAAAATTCCAACAATATAACTCAGGCAAAGTTTTCTCGGCCTCCCACTTGGCAAGAATGGCAGTCAAAAGCACGTTGCCTATATTGGGGCAGTGGTCCACATTCTGAAAGTTTCCATGAAGCCGGGGTGCTCGAGCCCATGTGCAATTATGGGCGATCCACATGTTGAATGAAAGCTTCCATGAAGCTGGGCATCTAACAGAATGCATTTAGTCAACGCGTAACCTAACTCTTCCACACCGAGTGACACTGCGCCTTCATCCAAATCTTTGGCCCACATATTGCAACTTCATAGTTTCCACGAAACTGGGGCTCTAACAGCGCTTTATTATGTATTTATTCAACCTCTCGAGCAAGAAATCCCAGTGTGTCTGTAAATCTTTTTGGGGATTGGATCAGGAAGAAATCTGAGGTTCCCAATACCAATTTGTATTATATTCTGGTTCTGCGCTTCTCCATATATCTCACAGAGCTTTGGAAGGATGTCAAATATGAAGGTATGTCCCCGCCCTAATTTACTCTGTTCAAGCAGAATCACATTTTTTATGGTTTTGAGATTCAGTATTTTGAGAACCAATAAACCCATTGACTAATGATGATGATTTGCAGAAAATGGTGCTGAGGGTATCAATTGATGACGAGAAAAGCAAGAGAAAAGCTATGACCGCTGTTGCAGCTGTTGAAGGTAAGCATCAATCTAGCATTCTCCATTGCAATTTCTCATTACAGTGAATTGGGCTTTGAGAATTGATAAGATATTTGATTGCAGGAGTGGAGTCTGTTGCAGTGGATCTGAAGGAGAGGAAGATAACTGTGATTGGGGCAGCAGATCCAGTATGTCTCACAGTAAAATTGAGGAAATTTGGATGCACAGAGCTGCTGAGCGTGGGACCAGCAAAAGAAGAGAAAAAGGCAGAGGGCGAGAAGAAAGAAGAGAAAAAAGATGGGGGCAAGAAGGAAGAGAAGAAGGTCGAGCCTCCAAAAATTGTGTATGTGACCCCAAGCAGCTACGCGCCCTATCCATATACTGTTGTTACAGACGACTATAACCCCAGCTGCACTATCTGTTAATGAATATTTCAGTACCGCTTCCGGAATACCAGAGTATCCATGTTCTCTGTGCTTGTAAAAGGGTATATATACATGTTTGTTAACATGGGTATATATACATGTTTGTTCTGGACAGGCCTCTGATGGTCAGGGTTTGGTCTCTGAAACACAAAATAGTGAGTGACACAGGTGAAAATAGTGAGTGGCACAGTTCATGGCACAGGTCATGCAAACCTTCCTCCGGTTTTGGAGGAAAAGGAATCGGAAATGTAAATTTTTATTTGTTAGCAATATCCTACGTTTATCTAAAACCCCTAAGGTTTGCAGGCATTACTCCATAAGATTTCCATCCTATTTTTTCATTAAAAAAAATACTCAGTACTAGATTATGTGTGAAGCTCGCTGGTTGCGTAATTTCCCTACATTAACAGAAAATGTGTGAAGCTACTTGGGTTACTCGAATTTTGATTCTCTGCACCGAAGTTAGAAATTGCACCGAAGTTAGAAATTGCAATTTCATTGCACTGAAGTTAAGTCAAATAGTTAAATATTTTATGTAGTTTTGGCAATTTTAATTTTTCATTTTTAAGTTTGGTAAAACTATATTTTTATCTTGTCTAATATATCATTCAGCTTGGGGAATTGAACTGATAACTTCACATTAATAAATGCATTGAAGGATTGACTTCACATCCAGAGTGGGGAATTGAACTGATGACTTCACATTAATAAGTGCATTGAAGAGATGACTTCACATCAATAAGTACCTTAACAAAGCCCCTAATGACCAGTCTATTCAAGATCCAATAAACCTAATTTTGGAGATTTTAGAAACAACCCATAATATTTAAAAAATGTGATTCTAACAACAAATTCTTATGAACTTACAAATTATTGAAAATAATAGTAATTCTAATTTCACCCCAAAAAAAAAAAATTAATTAACTTTTGAGAAGTGCCATTAAAAGGTAACAGATGAAGATTAAAATGGCTTTAATGGAGACCAAAATGCACAATGACTAGATTACCGGTATTCTTATACAGGGAATAAGGGGAACAAAATGTACAGAATCCGGATTACCATTAACATTTACATATAAGGAAACAGAGTATATGAAAACATTGATTATAATCGGATAAGATTTTACAGTATCAAAATCAAGGTTAATGAGAAGAAACAGAGTATATGAAAACATTGATTACAGTAAGATAAGATTTTACTGAGTACCAAAAACAGAGTTAATGCGGAGGAAAGTACTGAGTATCAAAATCAAAATTAATTAGTAGCAAGGTATTCACATGATGAAGAAAATTAAGCAACAAAATTTCAAAAGTCAAAGTCAATCAGTATCAAAGTTTATCAAAATCAATCAGTATCCAATAGCAAATTCAAAGTGAAATGAAAGTCAATTCGCATTAAAAATGAAAGTCAATTCATTATGATGAAAAAAATGAAACAAATAACATTTAAAAAATCAAATCAATGTGCAACAAAGCACAAAGTATTAGGTGATGAATCAAATCAATCAGCAACAAAGTATCAGGTGATTGACCTCACATGGTATGGTTAGTGGCTATAAAGTATGTGGATTGTATGTCGATGTATTGGTTTTTGGTATATATATATTCCCCAAGCGAGCCAGTGCATTAGCAAGCGAGCCAGTATTAAATCATTCCTAAATGCATATGTCTCTGTAATTGTTATTGTTTTTCGTGGAAGGCGAACCTGGGTCTATGCAAGCGAGTGGGTGTCTTTATCAAGCGTGTGTGGGATTAGTTTTCGCCTTACAGGTTTACAGATATGGATCATGGGCTTTATATTTCTGATTCATTTGCTTGAGCACCATAATCTGGAATGCTCAGATCTTTTTGCTTTGCTTTGGTTTATGTTATTGTTGTGATGAGAGCAGCATAGCAGAAAAATAAGAATGAAAAATGGAATTAACACACAGAAATTGGAAAAGAATAAAACACATACTTCTTCTAGTACAAGAAGCTCTGCCTTGCTTGGCTTGACATACTCAGGCAGAGGCATGAAATACAAATTTATAGTTGCAGAATAGGACTAATTTTGCATGTGAAAAACAGATTATTACACAATCAATCATGATGGCTAGGCGGTGTGTTAGGTTCGGCGCCGTTGCTTTTCGGCAAGGTCAATGGTCGGCGGGACTGCTGGGCGGAGAGGTTAGGTCCGATGCCGTTGTTGAATGCGGCTTCACATTTAACATTCTCCCACTTGAAGCGAAATGAAGAATCTTGAATCATGTCACATCGACGCCTATCATGCCTCTACATAACTCATGCTTACTTCTTGGTAGAATCTTAGTAAGAATATCAACAAGGTTCTTATTTGTATGGATCTTTTCCAAAGATAACTACCCTTCCTCCAACACATGTCGGATCCAATGGTACCTTAAGTCAATGTGCTTGGTTTTTGAATGAAATGCTGGATTTTTTGCCAAGTGAATGGCACCCTGACTATCACAATACAACACATACTTTTCCTGCTTGATTCTTAACTCTCCTAGGAATCGTTGCATCCACAACATTTCTTTGCAAGCCTCTATTGCAGCTATATACTCTGCTTCTGTTGTAGAGAGAGCTATTATTCTTTGTAGTCTTGACACCCAAGATATAGCTGCACCTACAAATGTGTAAATATCCTGTAGTGGACTTTCTGGTGTTGATATCTCTAGCCACATCTGCATCTGTGAAACCTTCAAGCACAATATCATTATGACCAAAACATAAGCAACAATGACTAGTACCCTTAAAATACCTTAAAATCCATTTTATTGCTTGCCAATGTTGTTTTCCTAGATTGGCAAGGAATCCGCTCACAACTCCCACTGAATATGCAATGTCTGTTCCTATGCATACCATGGCATACATCAAGCTGCCAACTGCTGAAGCATAAGGAATCTTGCTCATTTCTTCCTTCTCTTTGTCATCACTAGGAAATAACTCAGCACTCAACTTGAAGTGGGTTGCAAGGGGTGTACTGTTCTTATGAAAACCACAACCTTTTGTTTTCCCTGTTACGCATGATACTCATGCCCAATATCTGTTGTGTTGGACCCAAATCCTTCATTGCAAACTTGTTGCCCTAATCCTTCTTCAACCTATTGATCATGTTCTTATCATGCCCAACAATCAACATGTCATCCACATATAACAATAATATGAGATACTTTCCTTGATCGTACCTCTTGATATAGACACAATGGTCAGCTTCCAACCTGTGAAAACCATGTTCTAACATGAATGAATCATTTTTTTTGTACCACTGTCGAGGTGCCTATTTCAACCCATAGAGACTCTTCTTTAACCTGCAAACAAGGTCTTCTTTGCATTTTTCTATGAAGCCTTCTGGCTGCTTCATCTAAATTTCTTCCTCTAATTCTCCATGAAGGAAAGCAGTTTTTATATCTAACTATTCACATTCTAAGTCTAAAGTAGCAACAAGACCAAGAATGACTCTGATGGATGACATTTTGACAACAGGTGAGAAAATTTCAGTGAAGTCAATACCTTCCTTTTGGGTGAATCCTTTCACCACCAACCTTGCTTTATACCTCTCCTCCTTTTCATCACTTTCATGCTTAATTCTATACACCCATTTATTTTGCAAAGCCTTTCTACCTTTTGGGAGATTCATCAACTCCTAAGTTTTATTTTCCAGCAAAGAGTTCATTTCTTCCTCCGTTGCTTTCTTCCATTCTTTACTGTGCTCAACTTTACAAGCCTCTTGAAAACAACTAGGCTCACCTTCATCAGTCAATAGGATATAGTTTGAAGGAGGATACCTTTGTGAAGGCTTATGAGGCCTAGAAGATCTGCAAACCAACTATGGAGGTGCATTATCAGGTTGAATCTCTTGTAAAGGTTCCTGCAAGATTCCTTCTTCTTGTTGTTCATCACTTTCCACTTGTTGTTCTTTCTCTTGAATTTGCTGCCCATTTTCTTGCATTGGTGGGATGTCTTCATGCCGCTCTTCAAACCTATCAATAACTTTCTTGACTTCCACCTCACCTACATTCCTCTTAAACATTTCTGACTCATTAAATATAACATCCCTACTTCTAATAATTTTATGTTTGACTGGATCCCATAGACAATAATTGAATTCTTCATCCGCATATCCCAAAAAAATGCATTACATTGATTTATCATCTAGCTTAGTTCTCTTTTCTTTGGGAATATGTCCAATGTTTCACATCCAAAGATTTTCAAATGAGAATAATTCAACTTCTTACTAGTCCAAACTTCTTTAAGGATGCCTCCGTCCAAGACTGTAGATGGAGATCTATTTATGAGGTAGGAAGTTGTCCTCACAACCTCTACCCAAAAATGCTTGTCCAAACTGGAATTGGACAACATGCTTCTTACCTTTTCCATAATGGTGCGATTCATTCGTTCTATAACGCCATTCTGTTGAGTTGTACCAAGCACAGTCTTCTCATGCTTTATGCCAAACCTGTTACAATATTCTTTGAATGCATTTGAGCAATATTCTCCACCATTATATGTTCTTAGGCACTTGAGCAATTTGTTAGTCTTTCTTTCAACAACAACATGCAATTTTTGAAATATTTCAAACACTTCACTTTTAATTTTCATGGGATAGGCCCAAACCTTCCTGGATGCATCATCTATAAATGTTACAAAATATGATGCTCCTCCTAATAACTTGATGTTAACTAGTCCAAACACATCTTATATTGGAGTAATTTTAACATTTTAGGAAAAAATTTATCATAAGAAATCAAATATATGTGTTAGAATTTAATTATGATAAAACAAATTATACTTCTAACCACTCCAATTATTAACCTTATCATTTAATTTTTAAATATTACAAAAATAACTATAATTTAAAATTGGACACTAATAATGAACAATTATAAATAAATAATTAGTATTAGTAGTACTTTTTTAATCCTAAGTCTTAGTTTTTAAAAATGATTATTGAGAAACTCTAATACATATATTAATAGTATTAGTTTTTTGAGTGGTTAATAGAATAACAACTTGTAAAGGAAAATATTTATTTAAAAGTTGGTTTAAGCATAATCTTTATATTATAACATTTTAATTTAAGATTGCAATGTGTTTCACAATAATAATAATAATCTTATTTTTTTTAATAATAATAATATTAATATTATTAATTATATATAATAAATAAATATCAATTTAAATATATAAAAAATAAAAATAAAGATAGTAGAAAATTTTCTTCTTTAGTAAGGAACATTATGATTTTGCTACTGAATCATTTTTATCTTCAATAATGAGCTATAATTAATGGAGTAGATTTTACTTTAATATTTAAAAGTCAAAAAATAAAATAACTAATTAAAGCATTGTTCCATTTAATAAATAATAATAATAATAAAAAATTGCAAATTATGAAATGTATTAGCTCCCTATTTGAGCTTAAGAAAACACTTGTTGAAGCTTATTTAGCTTTTCACAAATAAGAAAAGAATGACAATATAGCGGATCAATGAGAGAATTTTCTGTTAATTCAAGCTCACACACCAAATTGATAAGAAAGTACCATTATATGGCAATGGAATCAATAGAATGGATAAACACAATTACCTGGAAAGATAATTGCTCTTGCTAAACTCTAACTCACTCTTATATTGGAAAACCACACATTCTAAAACATGACATTAGAACTCTAACAAACTAAATCTTCATTTCTTTAATTATTTCTAACACTCCTTCTTAATTGAGGAATGAATCTATACATAATGTAAGCTTATATCCTCCTATAGTCCTACTAAAGATGTCTTCCACGTTATCATTTGTATTACAGTAGATAAAATCAATTTCCTTTGACTACAAATTTTCTTTTATAAAATGATGTTGTGTTTCAATATGCTTTGATCTAGCATGATAGACTAGGTTTTTCAACAATTTGATAGAGCTTTGATTGTCACATTTGATGATTGTTGATCCTTCATGATTTTCTTCCATGTCTTTAGGACTTATTCTTAGCCAAATTTCTTCATAGGTTGCATTACATAAGGTCTTGTACTCGCCTTTAGTGGAAGACAAAGAAATAGTTGATTGTTTGTTGTTGCTCCATGGCACAGCTCCATATCCAATATTGAATGCATAATCAGAGGTGGACTTCTTATCATTTAGATCTCCTACCCAATCATAATATAAATGACATGTCAGCTCAACATTCAAATGATTAGTATATGTAGAAAATCCACATATATTCAAACATCGTAATATGTTAAAACAATATACTTGAATCTACTCTACCAATTTCGGAAACCAATTAAAAAGATCGTGAAATCATGAAGCATAAAAGAGAAAGAATTTAAATCACACATTACACAATGATTTCTTGGTGAAAGCCTCAACTAAAAACCCCACTATTTGTATATTGCATTAGTTAGAAAATATGAGAAGATTACAATGCTTTTCTCCAACCTGAGAAACCTCTGCGCTATCTTTATCGGTCTCACTGCTTCCTAGACAAGCCTAGGCCAATACTTTACCAATTTTCTGCCTTCCTGGATCCCTATTTTCTTGCATTGTTTCCTTGGGTAATTAGTCCCTATTAATTATGGAAATTGCCAATTGGAATTGCGTAATACATCTAAGGTCTTCCTCTAACTACATGCACTACCTGTATAATTTGGATGATTATACAACTGATAGTACATTGCCCTTGAAATCCAATCTCAACTGGGTCTTTCTCTCATCTGACATGCATGAGTTATCTATGGTTGATTTATCAGTTATGTGATTGATCACTACATGTGGTTCAACTTCAAGTTCCACACTTTCACCTCTCACTAGTTCCTCCATCAGTTGGAAGTAGTTCAATTGACTTTAAATTAGATAAATTGAGTTAATTAGTTACAACTAAAAAAAACTCAACCAATGCTCCTATTTTCTAGGATCCACTCTACATGACTCAAGTTAGACCCTCAACTTGAATTGACTGATCCAACTAAGTAAGAATAAGTTAGTTGAATCATACAAGTTGTCATGTGATGTGGAATTACAATTTTATTCTAATTTAATTCAAGGGGAAATTAAATTAGAATCTTTCTTGGTGTCATTTTCAATACTCTCTCTAAGCCATAAAGAGATTATATGATACCTCCATCCTGCATCTATGGAACTCAAACTTTCCTCCTGACAG
The DNA here is from genome assembly GCA_034641835.2 of Pinus albicaulis. Classification (NCBI taxonomy): domain Eukaryota; kingdom Viridiplantae; phylum Streptophyta; class Pinopsida; order Pinales; family Pinaceae; genus Pinus; species Pinus albicaulis. The sequence goes on from CM076579.1 coordinate 433,089,413, forward strand.
TACTTTCTTCAAGATTTTTGCATGACGTTCCTCTATAGGACTATAATATAAAGTCATGATCCACCTTTGCACATAATGATCTGAAATCGTGAGAACAAATAATTTCTCATACAGAGATTGACTGTAGGGGCATTCACCGGATATTTCACCTTTACTAGAAAGGATGAATCCAGAGGCTACCTGGCCCTTCTACAGGGTCTGCCTAAAGAAATAAAATGTAATCACAAAGATCCGATCAATGAAAGTATTTGTTTTAACTGCAAAGTATTCATTGATCCAACTTTAATGTGTGAATAGACAAGTATCCATATTCTGCAAATGAAGTGTAGAGGTTTGATGATGAACTGATAAATTTTGTTCTCTGTTTAAACCTGCTTGGGAAAAGTTTGCTTATAAAAATTTATTGTTTAAAGGAGCAGAATCTGAAAATATGCAGCAAAATTATACAGTATGACAACAAATAATTGTTTAAGCGGTTCACCCCTCTCTTGGGCTACCTCCGCTGGATCAAGCCTCCCAAAATGGGCTTGTCCTCTTTGATTAAATTGCTCAAAATGTGAATACAACTGTATAGAAGCCTCAAAGGGCAAAATACACTGCAAAATAAGATTCAAAAGGCTTAAATCAGTATAAACTGACTAAAAAATCACCTCCATTGGATGAAGGTAGACCAAAACAGCTCTTCTTCCCTTAGGCCCTAGTGGCTCCACGACCAAAAATGCTGGTAAATTCTCTGTTAGAACACCCTGATGGCTCTACAAACACTCCCAGCAGCTCCAGAATGTCGAAGAGACCCAGAATCAAAAAAAAAATCGTCCAAAAAGGACTTTCCTAGCCAAAGTTATGGCTAACTGCAGTTTTGCCCAATGTTAGGCAAAAATCCCACAAAAAGTGGGCCAACTTTAGTTAACTGCAGATAAACTTGGAGTTCCGCCTAAATTGCCGCGCTCCGCCAATTATTCCGCCAGTTGGGTGGTTAGCATTTAATGTTCTGCCAATCATGTGGCCTCTCCGCAACAATACATGTAACTGTTTTAACAACCGTTGGCTGTTTTAAAACTCCGCTCCAACTTATCACCCACGTACACCTTGCCACGTCCATAGCCACGTTTTACCCACGTGCTATTTAAAAAACTTTAGAATAGTGGGTTTATACCCCGTTTCATGAAATTTCGAAGTTGAAACTTTAATAACATATGTGTAAACGTTGCCATTTGATTTTTTTTTTAAACATTGCATTTTGGGCTTTAATACTTTGGATTAATTTAATGTTGTGGGTTTTTTAATTTAATTAAAGTTTTTTTTTAATATTTAATATATATATATATAATATTAATATAATATATGATTTTTTAAATCAAATAAAATATTAAATTTTTATATATATAAAAAACATTAATTAAACTATAATTAAAATAAAAATATTTCCAACACATAAAATTAAAAAATTCCTTTTCAAAATTGAAGGTTATTGGGCGATTTCAAAATGCAACAACTTCTTCATACGGAAACGGATTTGAGTGTCGTTTGCGGCATTGGGATCGTATCGCCGAGCTCTTTCTATTCGGTCTGTTCTAGATCAATTCTAAGCACTTTCATTTTTTAGCCTTTTTCCATGGCTTGAACTTGAGCTCCTGATCACACCTCCCAAATGAGAAGCTTTTGGACCCCAAAAGCTCACTGAAATGCTAAGCTGAACTGTAGTAAAAAAAATGAGAGAATAACAACATTCTCTTCTCTTTAGCCTTCAAAAATTTCCCTGAATTGCCAACTGTTCACATGGCGAATTTTGCTGAATGAGCCATGTACTTGTGCCAAATCCCGACCAAGTTTTCTCGCCATACCAATCTGCCATACTGAAACCAACAATGACACTTGCTGAAATTTGTGCCCTCTTTGCTTGCATGCCTTTTCAACTCATGGAATCTTGCACTGCTTTGCACTGACACTTCGTTCTCTGCACCAAACGACACCAAAAAGCATCTTGTGCAACATACGACATCAACAACAAGTTGACAATGAAATGTGTTATACAAATGACACACAAAATCTATAAAAAGTGTGCACACAACCGACACAAGTTGATAAACAACAAGATACATCTTGACAAACATATGTGTATGTATCATGTACAATGAACTATATACAGTTCGCTAATTACACATACAACCTCTATGTACATGTGCATCTTCAACTCTTCTTTTCAAATACCAACAAGTACATCATCCCAAAAACATGTGGATGATCAAGAGCTGAACCAAAAGACATTTCTGCAACATAAGTGAATATCATACTCATCTTTTACACCTCCATGGCGAAATTTTGCAACAACAAAGAAATTCCTTCAACTGAAACTTCTTATACATGCAATCTTGCATCAACTTTTCAACTGAAATACATGCATACCAATCTGAAATTTGCATGTACAAAATGAAGATGAGTTACTGCAATAAGAAGTTAATCCACTTCTTACCAAGCCACCTCCATGGCGTCTTTTGTTGCAACTGCAATTCTTCATGTGAATCTTCTGTTTCAACATCGATAATGGACTCCATAGATCCACTTGCACCAAACTATTTGTCCCTTAGCTGCGTGCGCTTTGGACGATTTGTTGGATGCAAAGTCCAACCATGAGAGACATCATGTCCCTTCCTTTGACAAAATGTGCAACTCTTAAGCACTTTCTGAGAAAGTTCTCTTTGCTTCTTCTGCATCCTGTGTGCTTTCTTTTTCAACCAGCATCTTGAAGCAACATGGTTAACTCCACCACAAAATGTGCAACAAAATTTTCTTCCATTTGAACAAGAAAAATTATCATTCTTTGTTAAAACATAATCAAATTGATCATGTGAATGATTATACCTCTTTTGCTGTAATGAAGGCTTCAAACAATGGTAAGGAAGATTGCCATCATGACATTGAGAACTTGGGACAAAGGTTCTCTTTAAATTTGCATCACATTCTTGAATGCATGTGCTCAAAGCTTCGCCATTAAGCTGCTCATAGCCAAGACCCATATTCTTGGGACGCTCCATAACACAAATAGGCTCAACAATGCCTTGTGCATGCTTGCCCAAACCTTTTCCTTCTTGATAGCCCATTTTCAACATTAATTTGGACCCAATACCTCTTGTATGTTTTTCAAAAGAACCTACATACTTTTCAATGGAGGAACTTGAAGACAAGTTGGAACGATTATCCTCTTCCTCAAGAATTTTCTTGGACAAAGCTTCTTGAGCTTGAAGATGCTGCAACTCCATATCATGCAGTCTTTGAAGAATGGCTTCTTTCTCTTCTTGCATAGCTAGCAATTGTGCATGAAGCTTAACGCTTTCTCTTTGATCCTCAATGAGAATCTGCACCATGTCCTTCACCTTAAAAAACTCATTCTTCATGTCATCATTGAAGAATCTCGTGAAGGAAGAAACTTCACTTGTAGAAGAAGATGACATGTTTGTGGCTGATTCTAAGGCTATTGAGGATGAAATGGAAGGTGGATATAATGGCACTCTAGCCCTCCTTGGTTGAGGATTAAACTGCTCTCTAACCAATTGGCCTTCCCCTCTTTGCAATTTCAGCCTAGTAAGCATCAAATTTTTCAGAATAACACAATTTACTTGCACAAATTTCACAAACTCTTAAGAGAAACCTTGACCTCTGATACCAACCTGATCTGAAATCGTGAGAACAAAGAATTTCTCATACAAAGATTGACTGTAGGGGCATTCACCATATATTTCACCTTTACTAGAAAGGATGAATCCGGAGGCTACCTGGCCCTTCTACAGACTCTGCCTAAAGAAATAAAATGTAATCACAAAGATCCGATCAATGAAAGTATTTGTTTTAACTGCAAAGTATTCATTGATCCAACTTTAATGTGTGAATAGACAAGTATACATATTCTGCAAATGAAGTGTAGAGGTTTGATGATGAACTGATAAATTTTGTTCTCTGTTTAAACTTGCTTAGGAAAAGTTTGCTTATGAAAATTTACTGTTTAAAGGAGCTGAATCTGAAAATATGCAGCAAAATTATACAGTATGACAGCAAATAATTGTTTAAGCGGTTCACCCCTCTCTAGGGCTACCTCCGCTGGATCAAGCCTCCCAAAATGGGCTTGTCCTCTTTGATTAAATTGCTCAAAATGTGAATACAACTGTATAGAAGCCTCAAAGGGAAAAGTACATTGCAAAATAAGATTCAGAAGGCTCAAATCAGTATAAACTGACTAAAAAATCACCTCCATTGGATGAAGGTAGACCAAAACAGCTCTTCTTCCCTTAGGCCATAATGGCTCCACGACCAAAAATGATGGTAAATTCTCTGTTAGAATGCCCTGATGGCTCTGCAAACACTCCCAGAAGCTCCAGAATGTCGAAGAGACCCAGAATAAAAAAAAAATTCGTCCAAAAAGGACTTTCCTAGCCAAAGTTATGGCTAATTGAAGTTTTGCCCAATGTTAGGCAAAAATCCCACAAAAAGTGGGCCAACTTTAGTTAACTGCAGATAAACTTGGAGTTCCGCCTAAATTGCTGCGCTCCGCCAATTATTCCGCCAGTTGGGTGGTTAGCATTTAATGTTCTGCCAATCATGTGGCCTCTCCGCAACAATACATGTAATTGTTTTAACAACCGTTGGCTGTTTTAAAACTCCGCTCCAACTTATCACCCACGTACACCTTGCCACGTCCATAGCCACGTTTTACCCACGTGCTATTTAAAAAACTTTAGAATAGTGGGTTTATACCCCGTTTCATGAAATTTCGAAGTTGAAACTTTAATAACATATGTGTAAACGTTGCCATTTGATTTTTTTTTTAAACATTGCATTTTGGGCTTTAATACTTTGGATTAATTTAATGTTGTGGGTTTTTTAATTTAATTAAAGTTTTTTTTTAATATTTAATATATATATATATAATATTTTATAATATATGATTTTTTAAATCAAATAAAATATTAAATTTTTATATATATAAAAAACATTAATTAAACTATAATTAAAATAAAAATATTTCCAACACATAAAATTAAAAAATTCCTTTTCAAAATTGAAGGTTATTTGGCGATTTCAAAATGCAACAACTTCTTCATACGGAAACGGATTTGAGTGCTGTTCACGGCGTTGGGATCGTATCGCCGAGCTCTTTCCAGTCGATCTATTCTGGAGCAATTCTGAGCACTTTCATTTTTTAGCCTTTTTCCATGGCTTGGACTTGAGCTCCTGATCACATAATCTTTTAGATGGTGGTACCGGATGTCGATATGCTTGGACCTATCATGAAAACCTGGATTAATCGAGAGTTTGATGCAACTCTAGTTGTCACAGTAAATCACCATATGATCCATCCGTTCACCAAACAACCTAACAAGGATCTTCCTCATCCATATAGCCTCACAACATGCTTGACTAGCATCCATGTACTCTACTTATATTGAACTAAGTGAAACTTATCTCTACTTCTTGTTGTACCAGGAAACTGCTACTGACCCAATACTGAAGATTATGCCTGATGTGCTCTTCCTATCAGATGGAATCCCTGCCCAATTTGCATATGTGCAGCCTTGTACTTTCACTCCCTCTGTCTATGTGTACCAAAGACCAAACTTAGTGGTGCCTTTGAGGTATCTAAACACTTGTTTGGTTGCCTTCCAATAAATCTTGGTTGACTCAACCATTTCTTGACTAAGCTGGTTAACTACGTAACACATGTTCGCTCATATATTCGCCAAGTACATAAGTGAACCCACAGCCTTCTAGTAAATTGTATCTTCTACCACTTTGCCTGAAATAGCATCTTCCTTCCTCCAATTCCTTGCTAGAGGAGTCTCCATCGATTTTTTACTCTCCGTGTGAAACATCTTCAGTATCTCAATGGTATAATTGCCCCAAGAGACAAACAATTCCCCATCTCTTTGTAAATTTCCAAACCAAGGAAATAATATAAGAGCCCCATGTCTTCCATCTCAAATTCTCTTGCCAAATCTTCTTTACAATATTTTATCAACTTCTCAGCTTCTCATTATCCATTAGAATTAAAGAATCCACACATAATATTATAATCAATAAGTTACCTATAACCACAATATGGTAAAGGTTTGTATCTACACTTTTTCTGAAGCCCAACTCGATGAAATAGATTTCAATCCTAGTGTACCAAGTATGGGGTGCTTGTTTTAGTCCATACAATGCTCACTCGAGTCTACATACATGCGACTCTCTGTCGAAGGTCTCAAATCCTTCTGGATTTTCTATGTACACCTATTCCTCAATAAATTCGTTGAGGAAAGTTGCATTTACAGCCATCTCATGTATTTTCCATCACACTTATTCTAAAAGTGCAATAATAGAGATGGTTGAATAGTACCTTGCTACTGGAGCAAAGGTCTCTGCATAATCTATTCCCTCCACCTGAGAGAACCCCTTGGATATAAATTTGGCCTTGTGTTTTTCAACACTTCCATTTGCTGCTTGCTCCATGTTATAGATCCACCCGGATCCTACAACTAACTTGTCCTTTAGCCTTGGGAAAAATTCCCATGTAATGTTCCTGATAATGAATTCATACTCCTCTACCATTTCATCAACTCATACGTTTTGTTGCACTACTTCCTCGAATGAGGATGGCTTAGTGTCTACACTCTCACTCATAATATCCATGTAGATAGTGTATCGATCGCAGGACATTCTTTGTCTGCGAAATGATGTGGGTTCTCCCACATTCTCTATAGCATCATTAATCAACCTATCAGTCTCTCCGGCGTGCTTCCTTCCATCTTCTTATGTCTATGTGTGAATGGGCGCTTCTGCTCTCTGCTCCTCTACTTGTGGTTGTGCCACGTTGTTAGGTTCTTCTTTTAGAGCTAAGAGCTCTTCATTTTTAGGACATGGAATTGGTATGTTTCTTCCCCTTGTTTATTTAGTTAAATATATATTTTGGAAGTCCTTTTAAGTTCACTTTATAATAATTTGAGAGATACAAGCTCTAGAAAAGTAATTAATAATGGTTTAGTATTTCATCTTGTTAATGAATTAATTTGAGTGTTTTACTTATCATAAAGTTATAATTGTTGGTAGGCTAAAATGCTTCATTTTGACCCCCTTCCTACTCTAAAACCAGAACCTTAAACCTCTGTTTTATCCTCACAAACCTCCTTATTCATGCACTATTCCAAGAATTGTGTCTATTCCTGCACTAGCTTTATATTTCATATTTAAGGTTTACAAAGCACTTAATTAATCATTGTGATAGATTTTATGCCTTTAATATTTCTTGCAACTAATACTTTCTTTCGTAAATTATTTGATAAGAAAATGTATTAATAGTTTCATTAGAATGGTCGAGTGCAGGTATATTCCTGCTATTGTTGGCAACCGCTCACTCCTAAACTCTCGTGACAGCTCATTACCTTACGCATGCATCTCGTTCAAATTTGTCTTGTTCAGTTGCAGTCATCGCGAGTTGGACTCAGAGTGGAGGAAAGTCAAGGATATAGTCAAGATTATGTCTTCAGCCAACGATTAGATTAGCACTTTGTTACACCCGCAACTTATTTTTTAATGCTATTGTTATTTTTTTTCAACTGAAAGGCTTGGATTGGAACGAATGTATGTAATTTCGTTAGGGCCGCAGGCCTAAGGGTTGTATAAAATGTAAATTTCAGATAGGAGTTAGTTAGCTAGTGATAGCAATGCTACTGTAACTCTAGTGAGATTGTGATTTTTTTGTTGTCTCCCTCATTCTAGGCAGGACTCGAACGCATAATTTATATTTTCTGATTTGAAATTAATACAAAGGAGCTACGCCATGATATTTTCATCCTTCATCTTAATTATTTATTGATGCGTCACTGAGTGATAAAGTTTCAATTTTCCTAAAATGGGAAATGAGTTGGTTGGCTAGGGTCCAACTAACCCAACTCATTCTCCCTTGTGCTTTCATTCTGCTAAAGGTGTGCATTGATTTCATTTACATGCAAGGTGTGACTTAAGCTTATGTTTCATTCTTTCATAGGATTTTTGGTTCTATTTCATTAATAGTTAATGTGTGATGGATCCGTGGTGTGAATGTTAATTAATTTTGATTTACCTTCAGTAATTTCCTTTTCAAATCTTAGTTTACTTATGCCTGGATCGTGCAAGCACGTTATTCTTGCACTAGTGCATTTACAATTCTGCAACTTGATTTTGTTGGTTCATTACAAAAAACCTTTTTCATTCCTTTCTTTTACAAAGATTCAATACATTTTTGGAAGTGAGTGTTCATTATCAAATAGAATTATTTTTAATATAAAGAGTTAAAATCTTAGGGATTAAATATGCTTTGGTAATTAAGGAATGAACATTGTTACAACGCATTGCTCTGTACCCGCACTTTACACTTTTAAGGAAAGGATTAAAAATCATTTTGAATTATTAAAGTCAACCTTTCTGAGTTAAAAATATTAAAAGGCACATATGATTTATGTGATTAACTATTACAGGGATAAACATGTTGTCATACTTATAAAATTTCTTTGACTGCATGAAAGAGTTCCTTGATTGAAGAAAGTGTGCTTTGGTTTCTAAAGTTCATTTTTATTTCAAAAGTTTATTTTCATTTTGAAGTTCAGTTTGGTTGAAGAGTTATTTTGTTTGTGGAAGTTATTTCAAAGTTTAGTTCGCCTTTGCAAATTATTTTCATAGTTAACGCACTCTTTAATTTTCCTAAAAGTAATTGGAAAACTTGGTATAGGAACCCCTGTTCAGGTACAGGAACCGATCTCCTGATATAGGAACATACTTCTCAAGTCCTAAGGCTGATAGCCCCTGCACAAAGACATAAATATCTAGTATAAGTGTAAAATATAATTCTAGCACATAAGCCTTGTGCTTGTACTAGTGCAAGCAGATTGCAGGAGTATAGGAAAACATCTTAGTGCAGGAAGGAAAATCATTAAAGAAGGAAGATATCTTCAAGGGCCCAATTGTTAATCTGTCAAAAAATATGTTGAAGATAAACATAGAATTTTGCATCGGTAATTAGGATTTCTTGCATCAGTTTGAAAATTCCTTTTATTGGTTTCTTTGCAAAGTAATTTATTTCATATTCCACCACTATCATTTCTTTTGGTATAAATTGTTGTGTGATCTTTCTTTTCGATTATGCAAGATTGCAATTAAAGTAGGATTAGAGATAGGAAAAGTTCATACCATTTTCCAAAATTTCCTGTGCTTCATTTCTAAGTTTACGAAACCCTCGAGTTGAAAATTAAGTGTTGAAGGATTTTTCTTAACTACAATTCCCGCACCGAACATTTTGGCACCATTGTCGGGGAGGAAATTTTAATTGGTAAAAATTTTCAGTTCTCTACAAATAGGGGTAAGTCTGATATTATTTATTCTGTAGTGTACTTCTAATGTTTTAAGGAATTTATAGATGTTGAGTTATTTTAAATTTGCATCATTTTATTGAATTTTTGTTTTGTCATTTTTTGAAATGAATGCCTAAAAGGGGTATGGGTCCGAAGCCCAATAGGGCCGAGGAAATATTGATAAATATGAAACTATTTCACATATTGGGCCTTCTTTTGCACGCAGAAAGTCTAAGTTGACACAGACCCATCACACAGGAATGGTCTACTTGGACTTTGGTAATAGTAGTTCAGGTGTGAGAGAGCCCATGAATGGGAAGAAGGGGACTATTGGAGCCCATAGCCAACCTTCTCAGCCTAATGAGAGCAGTTCACTTGGAGGAACAAAAACGACAGACCACGAATACCATGCAGAGGGAACTGGCAAGAACCAGGTAAATGAGGAACAATCCACTTTTGGATTTCCAATTGTGGATCCTAACATATTTGTGCAAATGAAGAATATTCCACCATCAGCTCTTCCTCATTTCTATAGTAAGGTACATGAAGATCAAAAGTATTTTCTATTCCATTTTGATATTTTATGTAGGAGATATTACTAATCTAATGCTCAGAAGTTAAAATTGTTTTCTACAACTCTCAAGGACACAACATTACGTTGGTTCATGGGACTAGGAGGAAACACTATAGATTTCTTGGAGCAAATGAAAAAAATGTTCTTGTCAAAATATCAAGAATATTGTAAAAATAGAGATATTCAAGATGAAAGCTTTACCATTGTGCAAAATGATGATGAGACTTTAGAGGAATATTTAGAGAGATTTCGGTATATCCTCCAAAGGTAAAACAAAAAATTTGATCTAAGTACCATTAGGACCTTGTTATTACATGGGCTTACTGATGATGCTAGAAATAATTTAAATTTGTTAGGACAGGGGGATATTGCTCAAAAACCTTTTGATCAAATTTGTTACTTGTGCAGGAAATTCTCAAGGAATCGCTATAGATCCAGTAAAGGAACTCGAAATTGAAATAAGAAAATTGAATCTTCTAATGCTATGATTATTGGGTTAGAGAACAAAATGGACAACATGAAAATTGAAATAATGAATACTGTTATCAAACAGATAGACTCTTTTAAATTTCAGCAAAAAATTGTAGAAGAACAAGAGTCATTATCTACTTTTGGTCCAAAATGTAGAAACAAGCATCTTTTAAGAGAATGACCTCTTGACGTTAAAGGAACTAATAAATGTGAAATTTTTGTACAGAACCATGCCACAAAAAAATGGCCCCCATACCTTGACTAAAAGTTGTACTTGAAGGAGGGAAACCTGAAGCCGAGTCATTGCATGTTATGTGTTGGAGCGGAGTTCCCTAACTGCAATTTTGATGCAATTTGGTAATACTTTGTAACAGTTTAGTCTAGCGTGTGGGCTTTGGGGTGGGTCGAATCCCCTAACGGACTCTAATAGGTCAAAGGGTAGACCAAAGATCTGCAAACCATGGTTTGCGGGCAATAGAGTAGCGTAGGCTAATATAGTATAAATACATGGATAAATCGAGTCTAGAAGTAAGTTTGAATTAAATCTAGATACAAATATTGGACCTGTGATATCTATGTGAGAATTTTTCTGTGTAAGGGCTTCTACTGGCTGTGTGTGCGGAGACCTTGATAGCTGTGTGCGTAGGTTGATAAAGAGTCTGTAAGTGGAACCTAAAGTCTTAATGAATGAGAATACCTATTTTGTTGATATCTGAGTATCTATGTGTTATGTTATTGGTTGTGCTATATGTTGATTCTTGCGATTATGTTTGTGTACTGAATAATTTTATTCAATTGATGCGCATGTGGATTAAATGCTTTAAAAGGGTAATGAACGCTTAGATTTGGTTATGTTTTGTCACCTTTCTTTTGTTAACTTGTTATCTGATGGTTTATGAGCTTCACATGAGTTATTTCGACAAGAATATCGTTAAGTTTTTCTGGGTTAGGGATTCTCCAGCGCAGACTTGTTAGATCTGAAGGGACCCACTTTAATTAACTTTCTCTCTATCAGGGTGTGGAAACCTAGTTCTAGTACCCTCCCATACTACTTCGGGTAGACCTTGACCTGCACAAGTAGGCCATTGCAAAAAGGGCCAGTAGTACAGGGGTTTGTTGGTAAACCTTAACTCTGAACTTGGGTCACAACCCCTCGAACCAATAAATGGTTTCGTTGCCAGGACCGGGATCATTTTGAGAGAAAGATTTTGTAATTCCACGGGGTCATTGGTAGCCATTGAAGCCTGAACTTGAGGACTAGTTTGAAAAGTAGATTCAGGAGTTTTCCCTAAAGGAAAATAGAAGTAAGAAGCTATATGCCAAAGAGTGGAAGAATAAGTAAATTTTTACAGAGGTACATGAAATCTTCTTCGTAACCTACACACACAAACTGTAGGAGTGACTAGCGAGGTTAGCGGAATTTCAAACTTGTTGGAAAGACAATCAGGTCACGTGGTGGACCCCTAAATTGATCCGACAGTTGGAGAAGACTAATAACAAAATCACTCGGACTGTATATGATTGGGTTGATAGTGTTTTGGGTGGGTTTGTAACTGAGTTTGCAGTTGATCAGTTTTTGTATTATTCTGAAGTTGAGCGAAGGTTTTTTAAGGGATTCAGGGGTAAGTTCTTGCAAACATTGTCATTGTTGATTAAGATGCTATTTTGTGAAAAGGGTGTCCTGTGCAGTCACACCAAGTGAATAACCTCCAATTAGAGTGGAAGGACAACACAAAGAGGTAAATACTACCAGGTTAATCAAGAAGGGGATATATCAGGGTATAGTCCTCTAAGGGATCCACCTGATCTAAATAAAGGCAGGGCTGCGCATGCAAAGACCAGTCCCTTGACTACTCCACCATCGAACTCTTGCAAGGGTAATAATTCTCCTACCCCGCCTTCACCACCACCTGCACACTATATGGATGCGCACATGAGGTTACCCAAATTTAAGGATGCGAGGGACGAGGATATGGATTGGGTCTGGTTCATGGAAGATTCGGTATGGACCGCGTAGAATTCTAATAATGATGTTGTAAAAATAGTGTGGCTATCAATAGCCTTTGATGCATGGGCTCTATATTGGTTCATGGGATACATTACTCAACATGTGAATCCTACAATCCAGGAGATTAAGGATGCCCTAAAGCAATAGTTCTAAAACCCTAAGTCCTATTCCCAATGCATAGTAGAGTTGAAAGATATTAAGCAAGGACTTATGGAGTCTATCTAGAAAGTTGATTAATGGCTGAAGAAAGTCATCAACGACAGAGGATTTGTTTATGATGAAAAAAAACATAAAGAATGGTTCATTGCCATGCTATTACCATATCTGCATAGACCTATGGGCTAGCAGAAGATTGATTCACAGGAAGAGGCCCTGGAGATTTCCATGAAGCTAGAATTTGCACCAAGGGATGATGCTCAATTTGGGGCGTTATAGATCCAAAGCCAGTTAGAGGCGATGCAATTAGAAATCCATAATTTTAGAAGGAATTGGGGTAGAGAAACTATCGTAGATGTCTCATGCATACACTACAGGGTATCAGGCCACACTAAGGATCAGTGCCCTCTGTTGTCAGATTATATGCAGGTAGGGGGACCAAGTCCATTACGCCTAAGAGATATTGTTGGACCAAGTACCCCCACACTATGGTGCACTAATTTTTGGGTAGCAAGAAGACATGATATATACCATTGCCCATGAGTAGGCACCTATGTCCTAGAACTGAAGCAACAGTGGTGCAGATTATTCTCATCGGTGGGTCACGATGAGCACAATTGTCGAACATATGATCTGATGATAGATAGGAGGAACCTATATAGGGTTTAGGCTGACCCTTCATCTCCAGTATCTCCCTTTGGGTGAGGAAGATCCCCTACAAGAGGACGAAGAGGAGGGAGAGGTGGAGGCACAAGTCGAGGAAGAGTGCAACTAATTTGCTACAACTATGGGGAAGTTGAACATTATGCATGAGACTGCACAAACTCTACGCGATGGTCCTGCAGGTATTGCAGACAATTCGATCATGTAATTGAAGAATCTCCTGTCTTGATAGCTAAAATGCAGGAAAAACAACAGATGCCAACGAAAAATGTACAATGGGTTATGAAAGAACCACGCAATGTTGGAGCCACTGTCAATGTAATTACGTGTAGTGGCATTGCCACTGGAGGAGTTGAGGAAAAAGTTGCGGCTAAACCACTAATCAGAAAGGCCTTTAAGAAAAAGGAGAACTTGGGCCTAAAGAAGAAGAAAGGGACCTTCATCGAAGCTAAGAAGGATTTTTCTAGGGACGAAGCATCCACCTCATAGACTTCTATGGATCCAAAGGTAGATGAAGCAGTTAAGCCATTCCTTTAGGTGTGTATGAAGTTATTGCACAATCAGAAGGCAGTGGAGAATCTCCAAGCATTAGTATAAAATTGCACAGAAAGGGATGCTCCCCAAACAAAGGTTAAAGTTGTGAATAAGATTTATAAGAATAAGAAAAGGACAAGTCAGGATATGCGTATGAGTGCACAAATTGGAGAATATGAGATGGATCAAGTCATCCTAGATCTGGGGTCTGACGCTAATGTCCTGCCCAAGCAAACCTGGGAAAGGATGGGAGAACCCAATATGGAGTGGTCCATTATTTAGTTACGTATGGCTAACCAGCAAAACATCATTCCATTAGGTAGGCTACCGAAGGTTGTGGTATACATTGCGGGAGTTAAAGTCTATGCATGTTTCGAAGTAATCTAGATTGTGGATGACACGGACCCTTACCATGCACTCTTAGGACTGGATTGGGCTATTGACATGGGAGGTATCATTAGTATGAAAATGAGGAGCATGGTCTTTGAGAATGATGGTACGTGGGTAATAGTCCCCCTAGATCTAGCGGAAGGAGAACAATATACAGAGCTGATGCGTGAAGAGGAAGATGTTGACCATATTTACAAATTAACTACATAGGATTATGATTGGATCAACCCTACAGCTGATGGCATATTGTGTTGGGATAAAGACAACGCATGTCTCTCATATTTGGATGGTGAGATAGAAAATTGGCAAAACTAGTTGCATGACGTATCTATGCTACGGTGCCTTAAGATCAGAAAGAACTTCTGATGCATCTCCTTAGAGGTAAGAGAAATGCCTTACTTTGATGGTTCTGGTAGTATTAAAGAATTTTTTAAAGCATTAGAAGCAGATTCCCCTAAGCAATGGAGATTTTGGGCACTTGATTTGGCTATTCGAGTGACCCCTGTGCGGTGATGGGAAACCCATAAGGGGGCTTTTCAGGACTAGGAGGAATGCCGAAAAATGATGATCATGCGATTTGAACCTCCAGTCAACCCACCCATGGAGCTCTTTTCTGGCCATGGGGACCCATGCAAGCACTTGGCTATGTGGATGGAGGTATGGAATAAAAGGACTTGGAATGAATGGGTCCATATGTTTATTCATGCCTTATTACCAATCCCCACCACCTGGTATTTAGATGCAGAGCTAAACCAGCACACTCGCCACTGGGGCACAATGACAGAGGATTTCATGGTAACATTTGGGTTAGTTGGAGGGACAGAGAAATTGGATGAATCCCTACAAGAAATAAATGCTCTTTTCTTTAATGAGTCTTTCCCTCGAACAAAATGTGTTGCGCCAACTTGGGATGTGCAGATGAAGGATATTGTAAACTGTCAAAATTTGGCAGTAGAATACTGCAATGAGGATCCCATAAATATCACTATCCCAGATTTGGAAGGAGAGCGCGGAATTGCAGGACCCGTATTGCAGACAGTAGATGTGACCAAACCATTAAAGTTGAAGGAAGTCAACATTGGGATAGAAGAGCAACCCAAGTTGCCAAAATTGGGGATTACTGGGATGCTGATACTATTGGAAAGATTGTGAAGCTGCTAACCGTTAATCAGGACCTATTCCATACAAATCTCTATGAGATGAAGGTAATCGTAGGAGATCTGAGTATCATGAGAATCACCTTGATGCCGGATGCATGTCCTGTCAAGTAGCAACCCTACTGACTGAACCATAAGTATAAGAATAAAGTCAAGGAGGAAATAGATAAGATGGTGGGTGCAGGTATCATTGAGCCAGTACAACAGTCTGATTGGGTAAGCCCAATGGTGGTTCAAGAAAAGAAAACTAAAGGAGAGATAAGGATTTGCATAGATCTGCACAAATTGAATGATGTATGCATACATGATCCTTTCCTTATGCCATTCTCTGATGAAATCCTGGATAATGTGGAAGGTCAGGAAGCATACTCATTCACTAATGGGTTCTCAGGGTACCATTAGATCAGAATTTCACTGGAAGATCGCAAAAAGACAAGCTTCACAATTGAATGGGGCTCCTCCCAGTACACTGTCATGCCCTTTGGATTGAAGAACACCCGAGCCATTTTCTTGCGCGTAGTTGCTGCAACATTCAAAGAGTTCATCCATAAATGTTTGGAGGTTTATTTTGATGATTGGACCATGTTTGGACTGGTGAAGAAGCATGTGTCGAACCTGCGAATGATGTTGGATACCTGCAGAAAACATCGGATCTTGTTGAACTTGAAGAAGTGCATATTTTACGTACCATTTGAGATTTTATTGGGACACATCGTATGTCAGTAAGGATTGATGGTTGACCCAACCAAGATTGTGGTAATCATGAACTTAACAATACCCACCATAGATAAATAATTGCGCTCCATCTTAGCGCACAAGGGCTACTACAGGAAGTTCATTCAAGGGTACGCCTTGATCACTGCCCCAATGGAGAAGTTGCTCAAGAAGGATGTATCCCTTTTTTGGGATGAGGAGTGTCTGAATATTTTTGAGCTGCTGAAAGAAAATATGGTCACTGCACCTATTCTCATATTTACAGACTGGGCGAAGGTCTTTCATGTACATGTGGATGCATCAAGCATCGCCCTTGGAGTTGTATTACCACAGCGAGGCGAAGGAGACATTGACCATATGATTGTGTTTTCTAGCAGGAAACTTGCTAGCACAAAGCACAACTATTCTACTACTGAACGAGAAATACTGGCGATGGTGTATGCACTATCTATTGGGAGGACACTTTAAAATGTTCACTGATCATTCAACTTTAAAATACCTGGTCAATAAGCCTGTGTTGGGGGGGAAGATTTGTAGATGGTTGCTGCTATTTCAAGAGTATGATTTTGAAATTATTGTGAAGCTCGAGAGACTGAATGTAGGACCTGATCACCTGTCTCGGATTGAGATTGGGGAAGAACCAACTAGTTTTGAAGAAGGATTACTCGATGCACAACTTTTTGATTTCAAGGTGGTTTACGAGAACTTTGCGGACATTATTCACTTCTTCTGGGATGGCACCTATAGACTATTCAGTGCAATAGAAAAGGGGTTGGCGGCCCGCACTGCTGATTTTACTCTAATTGATGGTCATTTATACAATTTGGGAGAAGATGAGGTATTGCAGAGGTATGTATTAGAACATGAGAGACAAGCTATCTTGGCTAAGGCCCACAGAGGGGTAGCAGGTGGCCACTACGCAGGAAATGCCACTGTGCAAAAGGTGCTGAGAATAGGGTTGTGGTGGCCCACATTACATAATGACGCACATGCATACTTTCGGGCCTATGATGAATGTCAACGAACCAGGAAACCTTCGCGCAGAGATGAAATTCCCCTGCAACCGTAGATGGCTTTGTAGGCAATCGAAAAATGGGCTATAGACTTTGTAGGACATATCAATCCCCCTGGAAAGAAGACTGGCGCACATTACATCATTATTGCCACTAATTATGTAACTAGATGGGCAGAGGCAAAGGCTGTGAAGGATTGTATGGCAGATACCATTGCACACTTCATCTTTGAGCATATTCTGACCAGTTTTGGCTGCCCAAAAATCATAATGAGCGATAGAGGTACGCATTTTGTTAATGAAAATATTGAAGCTTGGACAGAAGAATTTCATATCCACCATGCAAAAAGTACCCCATATCACCCACAAGCTAATGGCATAGTAGAGGCTTTCAACAAAAGTTTGGAGAATGTGCTAACTAAGGTCTGTAATGCTGATCGAAGTGATTGGGATGTGCGCATCCCTTCAATGATATGGGCCTATAGGAATACATTCAATAAACTCACTGGGAAGAATCCTTTCAAGATGGTCTATGGAAAGGAGGACATCATGCCCATGGAATATATTGTCCCCAACCTGCACATTGCAGCTTTTAAAAATATGGAAAAACCTAACATCATGGAGGAACGCTTGGCACAATTGGTTGCCTTGGAAGAGGCTCGGTTCATTTCTAATTTTCATCAGTAGGTAAAAAAGGCACAAGAAAAATATTGGCATGATCGACACATCCGATAGAAGGAGTTTAAGGAAGAAGAGTTGGTTTTGCTATATCATAGTCAATTTGTGCACCGTCCACGGAAGTTTGGTCAACATTGGTTGAGTCCATATATAGTAAAAGAGATTACAGATGGTGGTGTGGTGTGGTTGGCTATGGTGTGCAGAGACTACCTGCCCGGGTATGTTAGTGGAAGTTGTTTGAATCCTTACAGGGACGACCCAACACCTACAAAATGACTATATGGCCAGAGTATCTAGTTTAGGAGTGTTTCACGCACTTGGAAGGGAAGGCGCAGGTAGGTGCGGTGGGAGCGCAATGGTAGAGCGTAGATAAGGAGATGCAAAAAGGTGTGAAAAAGGCACAAGGGTAGTGCGCCGCTAGAAAAACTAGTCGTTGGAACAGTAAAACTGGGTGAAAAAGTGATTTTACAGCTGGATGGAGTGGGTATTTGGAAATTAATGTAGCGATCTTGGAGGATATTTTACCATTTCCTCAATTGTAAGTCACATTTAAGGCTAATCCAACCATTATTACCCCTGGTGACCTATAAAAGGAGGGGCGCAGGCCATAATCGGTTCCTTTGCTCTCTGAAGTTCTTATGCCCTGTGTTTTGCTGCGAATTTTGTGTGTTTTGAATCGATGCCATATTTATGTCTGGGTGAGCTACCCCATATGATAGGAGCAACCCCGAATTCATAGTTCGAGCAAGAATGATTACCTCTAACCCCATTGAGTTGTCGCTCATTATGGCCTCTACTGAAATTGTGTCTAAGGATGTGTTTGAAGTAACTCCTGACATCGAAGATGTCATGTCAATGTTGGCCAAGGGAAATGGAATGGGGAAGGAAAAAGGCACGTAACAGGGAAAGGAGAAGGGGAAATGGAAAGCCACGAAGTGGGCTTCAGTGAAGCTGCACAACTCCCCTAGGATTGTGCATTCCCCTCGGCAGGTGCCTCAGGCACACTTGACCAATCCCTCGAAGCGCCCTATAACAACCCAGGAAGAAGCTCTACTAATGGCTCCACTCTTATGGGTACCAACATATGTTAAGCCAAGGAAGTCGACGGTGCACACCCACAAGAATGTGGACATTGTCCGTGAATATCTCCAAAAGCCACTGGTCCCTTTCATCGGGGACATGTTTGGTAGCCTCCAATCCATTAAATTTGATGATGATGACTTAGCGAATGAAGATGCCTTCCTGGATCTGGCACCCGAATTGTATCTCGAACGAGTGTTGTATGACAATGTACCAAAGGTGGAACAAATTCCATGGTCACGTGGGCTGCAGGCCTCCAAGATCCTAAATTTGCTGCACATCTCCCACTTTGGGCGATATGCTATCACCAATTTGGTTGTGCGCCAGTTGCTTGCATTGATCCATGATGGATGCTTGTGGATCCAAGGCCACATCCCATTTGACGCCACGCTAATTCATAGGATCACCAGCCTACCCATGAAGGGGCCCCTTCCCATGAAGGGATTTGGAAAGAGATGCGAGAATAAGGTGGCAGATGAAGTTTGGGAAAAATACAAGGTCGGCCACGATAAGTGAGAATTCCTAGTGGAGACCATCGTTGACCCGGTAGTACACATGGACACTTTGCTGCTCGCGTGTATGATGATGCACAAGTGCAGGGAATCAGACGTCCCTACCTATGTCATTCAGTTGGTAGGATGGTGCAAAAAGGGTGTTTGCTACAACTGGTCACAGTACCTCTGTGAAAGTTTTTAGACAATGTGCGCAAGGCATAGCACAAGGGAATGTACTTATTCTACTCTTGGCTATTATTGTTAATTTCCTTGATCGCATGAGAGATGCTTGATGATGTGGTACTTCCTGAGCTTGAACTTGATGTCTGCGAAGGTGCATGCTACGCGAACCTATGGGACTCTAAGGATTCACGATGCATTGAGGAGAAAAAGGTATTATGGGAGCTATTCGATCATGCGCTAGCAACAAAAATACATTCCAGGTCACGCTTGTCACCTGTGGTGTACGAGAAGTACAAGTGCATCACTGAATTTCATGTCACCATGCACAATGTGCAGATCAGGGCAAGAAAAGACCCGATATGGTACAATCTTCCATATATGGCCATCGAGGCGGAGATCGAACTACTCATTGCAACATGGCCGCCTGCATGGAAACTTGGCCTCAAATCCTCTACCTCGGTCACAGCGGGCACCTCTGGAAAAGATGCAGTGCCGAAGGATACGATCCAACGGAGCACAATGAAGGAGATTGAGGTGCGCTCCACTGAAAAAGTGAATACCAAGGAAATCCAGAAGGATGCCACCAAGGGGGCATAGAAAGAGCCTCAGCAGAATGCAGATACTGAAGGATTGTGTGGGGAGGGCGCAGAGTCCCCACGTGGGACAAAGCGCACAAGAGATCCTCCCAAAGGGTAGCGGAAGAAGCACAAGGCTAACAAGACCGAAGGAGAAGGTAACGTTACATTGATAGAGGAATATCTAGACAAGATCGCAAATGAAGTTGCTAATGCCTTAGAGGATCGATGGACTGCTCTGGAAAATCAGCACAAGGCCATGATGGAGGCTTTGTAGTCCGGGTTGCAGGTGCTCCGCTAAAAGCGGATACCCTTCAAGTGACCGTGAACCAGGGAGAATTTTAAGGATGGAAAATTATTTTGAGGTTTAAAAAATTGGCGAATCTCACTAGTCCCTAATATGCAAACTATAAAATTTTTACTGATGTATTTGTAAAATCATTAAAGTTTATAATGATATTATATATAATGCATATATAATGTTGGAAAATTTTAACGTAAAATAATTTTATATTTTAAAATTTGGGCGAATCATTTTTATAAAAAAATGGAAATTGGCGAATCTTTTTTTTTGAAAAACCATGGAAAATTAGCCCACCTACGAATATTAGCCCCTAAAATTTTCCATGCCGTGAACTAGGCGAGGCCGATACAAGTGAGCCTGCCAACTACAACCATTTTCATGTCAATGAAGAGCAGGATTTTCCCCTTCCTAGGCACTGCATTGACTGTCGAACTGGCAGCCCTGTGCATGCACAGAAGTCAACCTCCACATCGCAAAAAAAACGAGTAAGAAGCTACACGCTCTCCACTTTTTTGTCTCTATCAAGCTTCATAATAGAGAAGTTTGGGCTAAACACCAACTAAGTGAGGCTAAGCAAAAAATTGCTACTAAAGCTACTGAATACACCCAAGCTCAAGTAGCACAAATCACAACAGTCGCGCAACAGGAAAAGTTAGAAGACCTGATAGAACGATTATGTGGAGACATGCTAGAAGTTATTCCTAGCTCTGTTGTATCACAGTCCAAGGTTGAGGGCCTGGTGGCTGCATTTAAACAATCCACGACAGAAGTGAAAACCATCAAAGCAAACCTAGAGCAACAGATTGCTGCACTGCAGGCCAAGGTGCAGTCAGAAACCCTACCGAAAGTGAAAGCCCAGTGAGCCACATTGGTAAAAGAGGAAACATGCAGTATTTCAGCACATGTTTCCAAGGGATCAGAGTTATTAGATACTGCTGCATGACTATGGTTCATGGTGTAGCGTGACCCCCTCCTCAGGTAGTTCAACTAGGAGTTGTGCTAGAAAGAGCAGGACTTTGAGCACATGGAAGCTACCATGCCCACCCTCATGGTAGCCGAGTTCCTAGCACGTCTTTGTACCAACCATGTTGCAAGAGATGAAATCAAGGAGCTCCACCATAAGAAGAAGGTCCTCAGTGACCATCTTAATCCATGGGCGGATGAAGCACTCAAGCTCTCGTAGGACTTATACGTGGCAGTAAAGCAAATGGAACTGTGACTTAGATATGTCACTGGCTAAATCTCATCAGAAGGACTAACTTCTTAAAATTTGCTGATATTGCGTAGAATGTAGCCATGCAGAGGACAGGTTCCGCCATCGTTTAGTCACTTTCATGTCCATGTTCAGTTAAGAGTATACACCACACCCTGAGACGAGTTATGATCGTGCTGGGGCCCATGGAGCAAGGTCTCAACCAAATTTTGATGGCCCCGTAATATTTCAGGTCAGTCACTAGGCCAGGTCTTTGGGTAACAAAGCCCCTAATCGACTGTAATGGGTCAAAGGGTAGACCAAGGGTCTGCAAACCACAATTTTCAAACCATAGAGTAGTGCAAGCTAATATAGTATAAATGTATGGATAAATCGAGTCTAGAAGTAAGTTTGGATTGAATATGGATACGAATATGAGACCTGTGATATATTTGTTAGGATTTATCTCGATAAGGGCTCCTAATGGTTGTGTACACGGAGACCCGAAGTCCTGTTGTGTGTTGACCCCACTAGCTATGTGCGCGAGATGGTAAAGAGTTTGTAAGTGGAACCTGAAATGTTAATGAATGAGAAGACCTATTTTGATGATATCTGAGTATCTTTGTGTTATGTTATTGGTTGCACTATATTTTTATTCCTGATATTATGTCTGTGTACTGAATAATGTTATTCAATTGACGTGCATGTGGATGCGATGCTTTAAAAGGGTAATGACTGCTTACATATGGTTATGTTTTGTAACTTTGATTATGTTAACTTGTTATCCGATGCTTTATGACCTTCACATGAGTTATTCAAACAAGAATATCATTAATGGTTTCTGGGTTAGGGCTTCTCTAGCACAGGCCTGTTAGATCTGAAGGGACCCACTTTAATTAACTTTCTCTCTCTCAGGGTGCGGAAACTTGGTTCCAACACGCTCCGATACTACTTTGGGTGAGACCTTGACTTGTGCAAGCATGCCAATTAGGGTAATTTTGAGGTCTAAAATGGGCCTCCTAAGGAAATTATAAGATAATAGTAGAAATAATAAAATAAGATTTGATTACATCATCAAATTTTAGAGGGAAAAAAGAAAAAACTATTTTTTGAACTTATCTCCCTATGAGTTTACTCAAATTTTGAGCGGAAACACTCATTGGAAGCAGAATTTGATTGCTCATCCAAGGAGTACCCATGTTGCATACTTTCGATGGACCCTGTTACACGAAAAATGAGAAATACATGAAAAAGCATGGCCGCAATCACATTTTACATGTATTTCTAATTTTTCATGTAGCAGGGTCCATAAAAAGTATGCAACATGGGTACTCCTTGGATGAGGAATTAAATTTTTCATCCAACGAGTACTCCCGGTCAGAATTTAAATAAAAAATTAGGGAGATAAGTTGAAAATATGAGTTGAAAAAGTAGTTTTATTATTTTATTATTTTTTAATATTTGTACTTTTTTACTCCAAAAATGGTGAATCATCCCCCATGGTTGACATCATCATATTGAATCCTATTGGTTCTTATAAAGTTTATTTTGGTTGTAAATTTTTCTTAGGAGGCCCATTTTAGACCTCAAATTTCCCCTACTGATTGCCGAAAGGGCTAGTAGTATAGGTGTTTGTTGGTAAATCTTAAATCTAAACCTAGGTCACTACCCCTCAAACGAACACTATGGGAGCATGAATAAACTGGCCTCAAGTAAGTGCAGGTATGGCTCCTGAACTCCCACAACATTTTTTAGTTATAATGAACATCCATATTCCTATCCTAACACTAATCACTCTCAACATTGACAGCATGGGAACTAATATCACTATGGAAAACCCTCCCAATATTGGAAACAAGGATGGAGAGGGCCAAACCATTCACATAATTCATATCCCGCACCTATGCAATCATACCCACCTACATATGCACCTCACCCAATGCCACAACTGTCATTGCTCCATCTGAGTCAGCCTATGCCACCATTACCTTTGCCTCCACCGTTTTGACCTTCTCAACTACATGCCCAACCCATTCCAAACCCCAATAACAAAGCAATACAAATTATCCATTCCATGAACCCACTTATTTCATCCAGTTATCAGTCCATTCCAGTTGGAGTGAATTATCTCCAATTGAGGTCGAGGAAGGTAGTAACCTCAAAAAAGCAGAAGAATCCCATGGTGATTATTGAAGGGAAAGGTGAGGAGGAAAATCCTGACCATTATATGAGAGATGTCACCATTCAACCCATTCCTGTGCCTTCTAAGCCTTTTCCATCCTCTTCAAACCATCCCCCCTATCGATATAGGCTAGTTGTGGAGAGGAATGATCCCATTCCTAAGTCTAGTCTGGCTCCTAGGCTTATAAGGAATCCTTTCATAAAGGTACCTTTTATCCAAGCTATCAAAGAGATCCCCATTTGTACAAAAATTATTAAGGAACTCTATCTCAAGAAGCCAGGAAGGAGAAGATTGGAACTACAAACTATTCAATTTGTTGGAAGAGCACCAAAGTTAATGACGGGGTGTGTGCACATGGAAAAATATACCAACCCCATAAAAATTGTTGTCTCTGTTCAGATAGGTGATGTCCTTGTCTCTAATGTGCTTATAGACCTGGGGGTATCCATTAATGTTATGACCAACAAAACCATGGATCAACTTGGGTTGGTCCATATTTGTCTTACTGCCACCATGATTGAATTGGCAGATAGATCTAAAATAAAGATGGAAGTTATGTTGGATGATGTGGTCGTTTCATTAGATTCTTGGGAATATCCCATAGACTTCATCGCGCTTCAAACAAAGAATCAGGAGGACGACCCTTCATCTTGGGACGACCATGGCTTGCTACAATAGATGCGTACATTAGATGACGTTCTGGTAACATTTATATTTCCCATGGAGATTCTAGGAGGAAATTCACCCTATATCCACCCACTAGATCCATTCAGGAGCTTCGAGACACTTTTTGGCTAGATTTTAGTAGTGACGATGAGAATCAATTTGTCTCTATGCTATATCCTTGTGCTGAGTCATCTCAGGAGAGTGAGATACAAGAATTCCTGAACAATCTATATACCATGCCCAATTTTGAGTCATTGAGCCAAATATTTAGTCTAGATTTTCAAGAAAGTCATGATTCCTAACCCTCCTCCCCACCATCTCTAGCAACAACTCTGTGTACTCTGGAGTCCGATACCACTCATGTTGAGATCATTGTAGGAAAATCTTTCCATATCAGTTCAGACTTGCATTCGTCCCAGCAAGAGTAGCTTGTGAATTTTTTGCAAAACCATCTTGATGCCTTTGCATGGGGTTACGAAGATATGAAAGGAATCCCTCCTGAAACCTATACTCACCATATCTATATTTAGGAGGGAGCCTGACCTATCCGACAACCCCAAAGTCACATGAACCCAACTCTAAGAGATGTTGTCAAGGAAGAATTACAAAATCTCTTAGATGATGATTTTATCTATCCTATTTTTGATAGCCAGTGGGTCTCTCCATTAGTATTAGTCCCGAAAAAATATGGGAGATTTCACACTTTCATTGACTACAGAGAATTAAACAAATCCACTCTTTCGAGTGTGTGGAAATCTATATGGATGAATTTATATGTTTGGTGATTCATTTCAGGAGGCCCTAAAAAATCTAGAAATAGTGCTTCTTCATTTCCAAGAAGCTCATCTTTCCTTGAGTGAGAAAAAGTGCAGATTAATGTGAAATGCAGGAGTAATTCTTGGCCATCTTATTTCTAACAAAGGTACCCAAGTTGACCCCACAAAGATAGAGATTATTTTGTGTCTTCCTGCACCCAAAATTGAAAGGGAAGTGAGAGGTTTCCTAGGACATGTGGGCTACTATAGGAGAATCATTAAGAACTTCTCTAGGATAGCTACCCCCCTTTTTTTACTTTTAGCTAAGGATAGTGATTTTTCTTGGTCCACGACCTGCCAACATTATTTTGAGACATTAAATGAAAAACTAGTACAGACACCATTTTTAAGGGGACCAAAATGGTCCCTGCTATTTCACATTTCCTCTGATGCCTCAGATACTACCATTGGCATAGATATAGGGCAGGAAGAAGACAATAAGTCCTATGCTATCTACTTCACCACCAAAAAAATTTCACCCACCGAACTAAACTACACAGTCACTAAGAAAGAGTTTTTAGCTGTAATTTTTTCTATTAATAAATTCAGACACTACATTACATGGTATGAAGCCTTTGTGCATACTGATCATTGCACGATAAAATATTTGGTGAGTAAACCATTAACTAGTGGTAGAGTTACTAGGTGGTTACTAATATTGTAGGAATTTAATATTACTGTTATTGATAGACTAGGAAAATCTAACATTGTAGCAGACTATCTTTCAAGATTAAATAATCCCAGTGAAGTAATTCTTGTTGATGATAAATTTCCTAATGAACATATTTTTTTTCTGTCAACAAAATCCCCATGGTTTGCTGATATAGCTAACTATTTAGTCATTGGAAAAAAACCACCTCACTTATCTTCTCGTGAAAAGCATAATATTATACAGAAAAGTGGTGCATATTCTTGGGTTTAAGGACACATATTTTAAACTGGGCCACACCTCATTATCAGTAGGTGTGTAAGAGAGGAATAATTGTTTGAAATCTTAAAATCTACTCATGACGAACCTTGCGAAGACCACTTCGTCGATAAGAGAACTGCATCTAAAATTTTATGAGCTGGCTATTTTTGGCCCTCCATATTTAACGATGCCAATCAATATGTCAAGTGATGTGATAGATGTTAGCGAATGGGCCACCCCATTCAAACCAATGAAATTCCTTTATGTCCTCAGGTTATGATTGAGCCCTTTGAAAAATGGGCTATTGATTTTGTAGGACCAATAAATCCAACATCATTAAATAAAAACCATATCTTGGTTTGCACATTTTTTGTTACAAAATGGGTAGAAGCTAAAGCTGTTTCTTTTGCTACTGAAATTCTTTTTGTTGATTTTATTTATACTAAGATATTTACTATATTTTGTGTGCCTAGAGAGATTTTTTCTGAAAATGGATCGTAGTTTATTTCTAATCTGGTACCAAGTGTGATGGAGCAATACAAAATTCGGCACATGAAATATACACCGTATCACCCAGAAGAAAATGGTTATTTGGAGTCCACAAACAAGGTAATTGAGTCAATCCTTACGAAGACAGTGAACATAAATAGAAAGCATTGGGCTAGAATATTATCGAAAGCCTTGTAGGAATATCAAACCACTTGGAGAAACAAAACGAGACACACACAATATGAGTTGGTATACGAGAAACAAGTCCTCTTGCTGATATAATTCCAGATTAAGACCTTCAGGATTGCAGTTCAGTTGGGAATAGACCTCTCAGAAGCACAACATCGAGGTCTCCTATAGCTGAATGATTTAGATGAATTTCAAAGGGATTTTTTTCAATGGAATACATTGTTTCAACAACATCACAAGAAATGACATGAAATTTCTATCCGAAAAAATAAATTCCAACCAGGTGATTGGGTACTCCTTTATGATTCCAGATTTAAATATTTTAAAGGAAAATTACATAAATTTTGGATTGGACCTTATGAGGTATTCAATTTTTTTTTAAATGGAGCGGTAAAAATCAAAGCCATTGATAGACATAATTCAATATTCCTGGTGAATGGGCATAGATTGAAGGTGCATTTTCAGTTCCTCACTAAGGAAATTTTTATGCAACAAGTCCAACATCAATCCAAAAAGGAGATGGTAGGTGGCAACACCAACCTATTGAAAATTTGATTCTTCTTTTCCTGAAACAAAAAAAAAATGACAAAAATTAAAAGCAAAGAATAAAATTTTTTCCTATAATTATGAAAATCAGTTGACTGGCATGATTGCAAAAGGATGAACCTGAAAACCAGCATGCTGGTAGGAAGATCAAAATTTTAATAAAATGGGAATGTTGCTTGATCTTTAGATACATTGGTTGTCATCAAGAAGAAGTAGGTTCAAATGTAGGAACCAAGCCCTTATCCAAGTTTGGGGTAACTGGCACAAATTTTTTTATTCAAGCAATGCTCAATTCCCATTGCATTTAATTTTTCTAGCAGTAGTGCAGGAAGATTTTAAAGGTAAAATTATTCCCTTCTTATGCTTCCCGTTTCGTAATTTCCTGTTATTTTTCTTCTTTTAATCTCATAATGAATTACCCCCCTTTTATTCAAAGAAAATATCCTTGTCTGATTTCGTATTTCCCTCTTTCCCCTGAATTTTTTTTTCCCAAATCCATTTTTTTATTTATCCCTCTTAGTGGTTTCACTCTTAGAACCCCCATCGTAATATTCCTTCCCATTCTGGAAATTACGTGTTTCCCATTTCTTTTTTCCCTCATGGATCGACTGTAGGATCTGATCTAAATTCACAAATCAGATCGAAAGGCATGTTCAACACCAAAGAATGGTGAATAAAAATTCCCTTGTATGTTCAAGAAAATTTTTAATCCAACCAATGAATCATATTCTATATGAATTTATTTTTGTTCCCTTTTTCTCTTTGATGCAATAGAAATCCCTGGTGCAGACATGATTAGTGAAGCCATGTTTAAGTGCAGGCACATTTAGTGCAAGCATGATTAGTGCAAGCACATTCATTACAAGGATCCACACCACTGAGTGTGCCCGAATGTGAAAACACATGGTCCTAGTGCAAGAATGATCAATATAGTGCAGGAACACCTGGTGAAAAAATGTGCACTGGAAATTTTATCTTTGTTTCGTAATTCTTTTTTTGCTGGCAGGCTAAATGCACCACCAATAGACCATGGCACCTAATAGTTTGAATTATGGTTAGATTTTTTTTTTAACATTTACTAATTTAGGAAGAAATATTTTAAGTAAATGATATTTTAGGTTATGAAATCTCATCTTTTTAATGAGTACTAATTACACCTTATGTGAATCATGAAGTGAATGTGGGATAATACGATTCAAAAAAATCAAATACTTACCTCTTTTCGAAAAAAAAAAAATCATGACCTGTCAATGATGGCTTTACCTCATAATCTGATCATACATGACCGTTACACCGCATCACTGCCTAAACCTCCTCCTTTTCCAATAATAATTTCATACCTGTACTTGGACCGATACGTGTGTACATTTCTCTGAAGGGTGTAATTCTAATCATGGAGCGTGATTGAATGGAAAATGGATGATAGGGCGGCGGGTGGATGGATCTACCATCATAAATATCTCGAAAGCCCTTTTGAAATCTTGATTCTGATATTTTTCTAAGGATTAGAAAGATATTTGGGGTGAATTCAAATAGAAATAGCTCCTGTAAGTACTGAACCACTATCCGTGAAGGAAATAGAGCAAATGGTCGAGTATATAAATAGTTCATAATAGCCATAATAACGCAAGTTTCTGAAGTTTAAGCAAAATTGATGCTAATGTGATTTGGATAATATCCATGCACTGTGGATCCAAATGGAAGGAGTTAGATGAATTTCAAAGGGATGTTGTTCAGCATAATACATTGGTTCAACGATAGCGTAAGAAATGGCATGAAAAGTCTATCCAAAAAAAGAAATTCTGACCAAGTGATTGGGTACTCCTTTATGATTCCAGATTTAAATATTTTAAAGGAAAAATTCCATACATGTTGGATGGGACCTTATGAGGTAGTAAAATTGTTTGAAAATGGAGCGGTAGAAATCAAAAACATTGATGGACAAAATTCAGTATTCGTGGTGAATGGATATAGATTGAAGGTATATTTTCAGCCCCTCACTAAGCAAAGTTTTATGCAACAATTCAAACATCAATACAAAAAGGAGATGGTAGGTGGAAACACCAACCTATTGAAAATATAATTCTTCTTTTCCTGAAACAAAAAATAAAAATAAATAAAAAGAAAAAAAACGACAAAAAATAAAAACAAAGAGAAATTTTTTTTCCTGTAATTATGAAAATCAGTTAACTGACACGATTGCAAAAGGATCAAGTTGAAAACCGGCATGCTGGTAGGAAGATCAAAATTTTAATAAAAAGGGAATGTTTCTTGATATTTATATGTGTTGGCTATCACCAAGAAGAAGCAGGTTCAAATGCAGGAACCAAGTCGTTATCCAAGTTTGGGGTAGCTGGCACGGAAATGTTTATTCGAGCAACGCCCAATTCCCGTTGCACTTAATTTTTCCAGCACCAGTGCAAGAATATTTTAAAGGTAAAATGTTTCCGTTCTTCTACTTCCCATTTCATAATTTCCTGCTATTTTTCTTCTTTTATTCCTGTAATGAATCACCCCCCTTTTCTTCAAAGTAAATATCCCTATCCGATTTCGTATTTCACTCTTTTCCCCTGAATGTTTTTTTGCAAATCCCTTTTTCATTTATCCCTCTTGGTGGTTTCAATCTTATAATCCCTCTGGTAATATTCCTTCCCATTCTGTAAATTACCCCTTTCCCACTTCTTTTTTCCCTCATGGATCAACTACAAGATCTGATGTGAACTCACAAGTAAGATCAGAAGGTATGTTCAACACCAAAGAATGGAAAATAAAACTTCCCTTGTATGTTTAAGCAAATTTTTAATCCAGCCTATGAATGATATTCTATCATAATTTTTTTTGGTTCCATTTTTCTCTTTAATGCGACAGAAATACCTGGTGTAGGCATGATCAGTGCAGACATGATCATTGTAGGCATTTTTAAGTGCAGGTACGTTTAGTGCAAGAACGATTAGTGCAAGCACATTCAGTACAAGGATCCACACCGTTTGGCATCCCCGAATGTGAAAACACATGGTACCAGTGCAAGAATGTTCAATATAGTGCAGGAATATGTGGTGCAAAAATGTGCATTGGAAAAGTTTATCTTTGTTTCATCATGATTTTTTTTCTGACAAGATTACTAAACCACCGATAGTCCATGGAATCTAATAATTTGAATTATGGTTAAAACTTTGTTTTATAATTTACTAATTTAGGAATAAATATTTTTAGCACAAGATAATTTAGGTTATGAAATCTCATATTTTTAATGAGTACTAAGTATAGCCTATGTGAATCATGAAGTGAATGTGGGATAATACAATTCACGTGAAATCCAATACTTACCTCTTTTTGAAAAAAACAATCATCACCTGTCAATGATGGCCTTACCTCATAATCTGATCGTACATGACCATTACACCACATCATTGCCTAAACCTCCGACTTTTCCAATCATCATTTCCTAACTGTACTTGAACCAATACATGTGTGTATCTTTCCCAAGGGCGTAGTTCTAATCATGAAGCGTGATTAAACGGAAGATGGATGATAGGGCGGTGGATGGATGTCTCTACCATCATAAATATCTTGGCCGCCCTTTTCATTTCTTGGTTCTGGTATTTTTCTGAGGTTTAGATGGAGATTTGGGGTGAATTCAAAGATAAATGGCTCCCGTAAGTATCGAACCACTATTCGTGAAGGAAATAGAGCGAACGGTCGAGTATAGAATTTGTCTTGCAATACTGCAGGAATCCAAGTTTTTCCCGTTTTTGCAAAAAATTGAAGGATTTGATACAACCGTGGAACTGGTTTGGATCCTACAACTGAATGAGTTAGATGAATTTCGAAGGGATGTTGTTCAGCAGAATACATTGGTTCAACAACAGCGCAAGAAATGGCATGACAAGACTATCGAGAAAAAACAATTCCAACCAGGTGATTGGGTGCTCCTTTATGATTCGAGATTTAAATATTTTAAAGGGAAATTCCTTACATGTTGGATGGGGAATTATGAGGTTGTCAATTTTTTTGAAAAATGGAGCAGTAGAAATCAAAACCATTGATGGATGGAATGCAGTATTCTTGGTGAATGGGCATAGATTGAAGGTATATTTTCAGCCCCTCAGTAAGGAATGTTTTATGCAACAAGTGCAACATCAATCCAAAAAGGAGATGGTAGGTGGCAACACCAACCTATTGAAAATATGATTCTTCTTTTCGTGAAACAAAACATAAAAAGAAAAAGAAGAAAAAAAATGAAAAAAAATAAAAACAAAGAAAAAAATATTTTCCTATAATTATGAAAATTAGTTGACTTGCATGAAGACCAAAATTTTAGTAAAAAGGGAGTTTTTCTTGATCTTTAGATATGTTGGTTGTCACCAAGAAGAAGTAGGTTAAAATGCAGGAACCAAGACCTTATCGAAGTTTGGGGTAGCTAGGGCAGATTTTTTAGTCAAGCAACGCTCAATTCCCGTTGCATTTACTTTTTCCAGCACCAGTGCAGACATATTTTAAAGGCAAAATTATGCCCTTCTTCTGCTTCTCGTTTTGTAATTTCCTACTATTTTTCTTATTTTAATCCCGTAATGAATTATCCCCCTTTTCTTCAAAGAAAATATCCCTATCCGATTTCTTCCGCTGAAATCTCTTTCCCAAATCCCTTTTTTGTTTATCCCTATTGGTGGCTTCACTCTTAGAATCCCTGTCGTAATATTCCTTCCCATTATGTAAGTTACCTCTTTCCAACTTATTTTTTCCCTCATTAGGGGAATTCTGAGGTCTAAAATGGGCCTCCTAAGGAATTTGTAAAATAATAGTGGAAATAATAAAATAAGATTTGATTACATCATCAAATTTTAGAGGGAAAAAAGAAAAACCTATTTTTCAACTCGTATTTTGAACTTTTCTCCCTAACGTTTTATTCAAATTTCAAGTGGGAATACTTGTTGGATGCAAAATTTAATTCATCATCCAAGGAGTACCCATGTTACGTACTTTTGATGGAATTTTCTACACGAAAAAGGAGAAATACAGAAAAAAACATGATTGCAATCACATTTTTTTATGTATTTATCATTTTTCGTGTAGCAGGGTCCATCAAAATTATGCAACATGGGCACTCCCTGGATGAGGAATTAAATTTTGCATCCAACGGGTATTCCCGCTCGAAATTTGAGTAAAAACTTAGGGAGACAAGTTGGAAATACGAGTTCAAAAAGTAGTTTTATTGTTTTATTATTTTATTATTTTTTAATCCTTTTACTTTTTTACTCCAAAAATGGTGAATCATCCCCCATGGTTGACATCATCATCTTTAATCCTATTGGTTCTTATAAAGTTTATTTTAGTTGTACATTTTTCTTAGGAGGCCCATTTTAGACCTCAAAATTCCCCTATTGCATGGATGGACTGCAGGATTTGACGTGAACTCACAAGTTAGATCGAAAGGCATGTTCAACACCAAAGAATGATGAATAAAACTTCCCTTGTATGTTCAAGAAAATTTTTAATCCAACCTATGAATCATCTTCTATCAGAATTTCTTATGGTTTCCTTTTTCTCTTTGATGCGTCAGAAATCCCTGGTGCAGGCATGATCAATGCAGACATGTTTAAGTGCAGGCAGGTTCAATGTAAGCATGATTAGTGCAGGCACGTTTAGTACAACGATCCACACCATTGAACACTCCTGAATGTGAAAACACATGATCTCAGTTCAAGAATTTTTAATACAGTGCAGGAACATCTGGTGCAAAAATGTGCACTGGAATAGTTTATCTTTGTTTCATAATTTTTTTTCTTTTTTCGACATGATGACTGCACCACCGATAGACCATGGCATATAAAAATTTGAATTATGGTTAAAAATTTGTTTTATCATTTGCTAATTTAGGAATAAATCTTTTAAGTACAAGATATTTTAGGTTATGAAATATCATCTTTTTAATGAGTACTAAGTACACATTATGTGAATCATGAAGTGAATGTGGGATAATACGATTCACCCGAAATCCAATACTTACCCCTTTTTGGAGAAAAGAATTCATCACCTCTCAATGATGGCCTTACCTTATAATCTGATCTTACATGACCGTTACACTGCATCATCGCATAAGCCTCCGCCTTTTCCAATCATCACTGCATACCTGTACTTGAACCAATACATGTGTGCATATGTCATGAGGGTGTAATTCCAATCATGGGGCATGATTGAACAAAAGGTGGATGATAGGGCAGCGGGTGGATGGCTCTACCATCATAAATATCTTGGCAGCCCTTTTGAATTCTTGATTCTGATATTTTTTTTAGGTTTAGACAAAGATTTGGGGTGAATTCAAATAGAAATGGCTCCTATAATGACTAAACCACTATCTGTGAAGGAAATAGAGCAAACAAACGAGTATAGAAATTGTCTTGCAATACTATAGGAATCTATGTTTTTCCCGTTTCTGCAAAAACTTGATAGATTTGATATAGTCGTGGCACTGGTGTGGATCCTACAGCTCAAAGAGTTAGATGAATCTCGAAGGGATGTTGTTCAGCATAATACGTTGGTTCAACGACAACGCAATAAATGGCATGAAAAGTCTATCCAAAAAATGCAATTCCAACCAGGTGATTGAGTACTCCTTTATGATTCTAGATTTAAATATTTTAAATGGAAATTCCATAAATGTTGGATGGGAAATTATGAGGTAGTCAAATTTTTTAAAAATGGAGCGGTAGAAATCAAAACCATTGATGGACAAAATTCAGTATTCCTGGTGAATCGGCATAGATTGAAGGTATATTTTCAACCCCTCAGTAAGGAAAGTTGTATGCAGCAAGTCCAACAACAATCCAAAAAGGAGATGGTATCTGGCAACACCAACCTATTGAAAATATGATTCTCATTTTCCTGAAACAAAAAAAAGACAAAAAAAAATAAAAAATAAATTTTTTTTTCTTGTAATTATGAAAATCAGTTGACTAACATGATTGCAGAAGGGTGAACCCGAAAACTAGCATGCTCGCAGGAAGATAAACATTAAAAAAAAAAGGAATGTTGCTTGATATTTAGATATGTTGGCTGTCACCAAGAAGAAGCAGGTTCAAATGCAGGAACCAAGCCCTTATCCATGTTTGGGGTAGATGGTACGGAAATTTGTATTCAATCAATGCTCAATTCCTGCTGCATTTACTTTTTCTAGCACCAGTGTAGGCATATTTTAAAGGTAAAATTATGTCCTTCTTCTACTTCCATCTTTGTAATTTCCTGCTATTTTTATTCTTTTAATCCCCTAATGAATTACACCTTTTTCTTCAAAGAAAATATCCCTATGTGATTTCGTATTTCCCTCTTTTCCGCTGTTTTTTTTCCCAAATCCCTTTTTTGTTTATCCCTTTTGGGGGTTTCACTCTTAGAATCCCTCTTGTAATATTCCTTCCCATTCTAGAAATTACCCCTTTCCCACTTCTTTTTTCCCTCATGGATCAACTGCAGGATCTGATGTGAACTCAAAAATCAAATCAGAAGGCATATTCAACACCAAATAATGGTGAATAAAAATTCCCTTGTATGTTCAAGAAAATTTTTAATCCATCCTATGAATCATATTCTATCAGAATTTCTTTTGGTTCCCTTTTTCTCTTCGATGTGACAGAAACCCCTGGTGTATGCATGATCAGTGCATGCATGTTTAAGTGCAGGAAGGTTCAGTGCAAGCATTATTAGTGCAGGCACATTTAGTAGAAGGATCCACACCGTGGAGTGCACCTGAATGTGAAAACACATGGTTCTAGTGCAAGAATGTTCAATACATTGCAGTAACACCTGGTGCAAAAATGTGCATTAGAAAAGTTTATCTTTTTTCATAATTTTTTTTTTCTTCAGACATGATGACTGCACCACCGATAGAACATGGCATATAATAATTTGAATTATGGTATTTGTTTTATCATTTACTAATTTAGGAAGAAATATTGTAAGTACAAGATATTTTAGGTTATGAAATATCATCTTTTCAATGAGTTCTAAGTACACCTTATGTGAATCATGAAGTGAATGTGGGATAATATGATTCATCTAAAATCTAATACTTACCTCTTTAAAAAAAAAAGCATCACCTGTCAATGATGGCCTTACCTCATAATCTGATCATACATGATCGTTACACTGCATCATTGCCTAAATCTCCACCATTTCCAATCATCATTGCCTATCTGTACTTGGACCAATACGTGTGTGCATATGTCTCAAGGGTGTAATTCTAATCATGGAGCATTATTGAATGAAAGATGGATGATAGGGCGGCAGGTGGATGGCTCTAATCTTGACAACCCTTTTGAATTCTTGATTCTGATATTTTTTGAGGTTTAGATAGAGATTTGGGGTGAATTCAAACAGAAATGGCTCCCGTAAGGACTAAACCACTATCCATGAAGGAAATAGAGCAAACTACGGAGTATAAAAATTGTCTTGCAATACTTCGGGAATCCAGGTTTTTCCCATTTATGCAAAAAATTGACGGATTTGATGCAGCCGTGGCACTGGTATTCACTAGGAAATTTAATGGAAGAAGAGCCGAGGTAGGCTCATTGGAATTTTCAGTCACGGAAGAATCCATATCTCGGGCTATAAGCTTAGCGATAGTGGGTGAACAATGGTTAAGAAGGAGAATATTGAGAAGAAGCGCTAGCACCAATTCATGGTCGACCAGAAGCTAAAGGTGTACTAGAAGAAAGGGCTTCCGCCCAGCGCTATGCTCGGGAAATGGAAAGACCTCCTTTACATATTGAAAAATTTTCTTACCTGTGAGAGGTGTTATTAATTGACTTTCCTATATCATATATGTTTGCTCTTGCATTTTGAGTTGGGAAAACTCATCAATTTCCCCTATTATCTACTCAGGAGCTTAGAGAAAATGGTGAAATCTCTTCTGAGAGGGAAGTCAAGTTAGGTTACATGCAAGTTGTATCATCACAGGCTGATCACAATTTTAGTTAAGAAGGAGATATAGGTAAGAAATATGACCTAGAAATAATTTTTGAAGGAGATTCAGGGACACGTTGCAGGGAAGTCGTTCTGGAAAAACAATGTAAGATATAAAGGAAAAGCAGAGACTTTGACCCCGCACTCTACTGAGATAAAAATCAAGGAAATTTTAGTGTAGGCAGATGAGAGATTTTTCAAAGGAACTCCATCCTTAGTAAAAAGAAAAACCAGGAGCTTGACTAGGAAAATGATTGCCTCTTTGAGGGTGAGTCATGTTCATACGACCTCCCCAATATTGTTGGAAAATACACCACCTGTTTCACTAGGTTACCATAACCTCTCGGTTCTCACTGAGGCAGCGACTCATATAGTGGTTAATGAAGGCTATGCAAAGAAGGAGGACGACATATCCCTGTTGGCCTTCCTTAATAATATAAAGAAAATAAAAATAACACCAAGTGCAAGCAGAGACCTTGCAGAGGATCAGGTAGATGATGAGGTGTAACATATTGAAGCCCTCGATAATTTTGAAGTGCAGGGTGCTAAAACCCCTGGTGAGATGGATGTGCAGGGTACTGAAACCCCTGGTGAGATGGATGTGCAGGGTACTAAAGCCACTGGTAAGATGGACATGCAATGCATCGAGACCCTTGGCGACATGGAAGTTCCAGGACCAAGACCCTGGGTGACATTGAATCTCCGAGCACTGAAGCCCTTGATGATATTGAAATGCAGGAAATAGGTGGCTTGGATAACTTTGACCTTGGTGATGATGGCACATGTCTAGAATCAATTGCAGAAAAAATTCTTACACTGGGAGAGTTGGAAACAGAAAATTACACCCTCTATCTGAATGGTCAGATAGAAGAGTTCGAGTAACGAGTTCATGGCTTGGAAGCATTAAACCAAACCATGAAGCAGCATGATATAGAGCAGAAGCAAGACATTATAGAATTAGCAGAAGAACTCAAGGATTAGAAAATACAAGTCAAGATATGGAAGTTCCGGGCCTCAAGGTGATTTAAACGTGTTAAAAAGGTTACCAAGCGACTCTATAAGGCTCAATGTAATAAGATGACGATAGTGAAAGCAGGGATCAACATAGAAGTTCAGGATTGAAGGGATGCTCCTTGTTTTTATTTTTTGCAGTAGGTAAAGGTTGTGTGAGGACACACAACAAATTAGGGATGGGAGGATGTTGTAGGCTAAAATTCTTCATATTTACCTGCTTCCTACTTCAAAACCATAACCTTAAACCTCTGTTTTATCCTCGCAAACCTCTTTATTTCTACACTATTCTAATAATCATGTCTATTCCTACACTAGATTTATATTTCATATTTAAGGTTTACAAAGAACTTAATTAATCGTTTTAATGGATTTTATTGCTTTAATATTTCTTGCAACTAATACTTTGTTTCCTAAAGTATTTGATAGGAAAATGTATTAATCGTTTCATTAGCATGGTCGAGTGCATGTAGGTTCCTACACCGTTGGCAACTACTTGCTCCTAAACTCCTATGACAACTCATTACCTAATGCGGGAATATCGTTTGAATTGGTCTTGTTCAGTTGTGGTCATCTCGAGTTGGACTCGGAGCGGAGGAAAGTCCAGGATATGGTCGAGATTAGGTCGTCGACCAAAAATTAGAGTAGCACTTTGTTACAGCCGTAGGCTTATTTTGTAACGTTATTGTTATTTTGTTTCAATCGAAAGGCCTTGATTGGAATGTTTGTATGTAATTTTGTTATGGCCGCAAGCCTGAGGGTTGTATAAAATTTATATTTTAGATAGGAATTAGTTAGAGAGTGATAGAAATTCTACTATAACTCTGGTGAAATTGTGATTTTGGTGTTGTCGCCCTCGTTCTTGGCTAGAATCGAACTCATAATGTATATTTGCTGATTTAAAATTAATACAAAGGAGCTGCGCCATGATATTTTCATCATGCATCCTAATTATTTATTGATGTGTCATTGAGTGTGCTGAAGTTTCAATTTTCCTAAGATGGGAAACACGTTGGATGGCTAGGGACCAGCCAACCCAGCTCGTTCTTCCTTTCGGTTTCGTTCCATTAAAGGTGTGTGTTGATTTCATTTACATGCAAGGTGTGAGTTAAGATTATATTTCATTCTTTCAC
Source organism: Pinus albicaulis (assembly GCA_034641835.2). Classification (NCBI taxonomy): domain Eukaryota; kingdom Viridiplantae; phylum Streptophyta; class Pinopsida; order Pinales; family Pinaceae; genus Pinus; species Pinus albicaulis. Next base: position 433,127,850 of record CM076579.1, read on the forward strand.
AAGATTTATGGTTCTATTTCATTAATATTCAATGTGTGATAGATCTGTGGTGTGAATGTTAATTAAGTTTGATTTACCTTCATTAATTTCCTTTTTCAAATCTTAGTTTACTTCTACCTGGATCGCGCAAGCACGTTATTCCTACACTAGTGCATTTACAATTCTACAACTTGATTTTTTTAGTTCATTACACCAAAGATTTTTCATTCCTTTCTTTTACATAGATTCAATACATTTCTGCAAGTAAGTGTTCATTATGAGAACGAAGTATTTTTAATCTTAGGGATTATAGATGCTTTGGTAATTAAGGTATGAACGTTGTTACAATGCAATGATATGTACCTACACTTTACACTTTTAAGGAAAGGATTAAAACTCATTTTGAATTATTAAAGTGAACTTTTCTGAGTTGAAAATATTAAAAGGGAGATATGATTTATCTGAGTAACTATTACAGTGATAAAGCCTACTGTCATACTTATATAATTTCTTTGACTGCATGAAAGAGTTCCTTGATCGAAGAAAGTGTGCTTTGGTTTCTAAAGTTCAGTTTTAATTCAAAAATTTATTTTCATTTTGAAGTTCAGCGTTGTTGAAGCATTATTTTGTTTGTAAAAGTTATTTCAAATTGCAGTTCGCCTTTACAAATTCTTTTCATAGTTAACACACTCTTTAATTTTTCCTGGAAGTAATTGGAAAACTTGGTGCAGGAACCTTTGTTCTAGTACAAGAACTGATCTCCTGATATAGGAACAGAGTGCTCTAGTCCTAAGGTGGAGAGCCCTTGCACAAAGACATAAATCTCCATTATAAGTGTAAAAGATACATCCAACACATAAGCCTTGTGCATGTACTAGTGCAAGCAGATTGGAGGAGTACAAGAAAATAACTTAGTTCAGGAAGGAAAATTCTTAAAGAAGGAAGATCTATTCAAGGGCCCAATTGTTAATCTGTCAACAACTATACTGAAGATAAACATAGAATTTTACTTCAGTAATTAGGATTTCTTGCAGTAGTTTGAAAGTTCCTTTCATTGGTTTCTTTGCAAAGTACTTTCTTTCATATTCCAACACTGTAATTTCTTTGGTGTAAATTTCTGTCTGATCTTTCTTTTGAGTTTTTCAAGATTTCAATTAAAGTAGGAGTAGAGATAGGAAAAATTCATATCATTTTTGGCATTTCTTGCCCTTTGTCTCTAAGTTGACGAAACCCCAGGGTTGAGAATTAAGTGTTGAGGGAGTTTTCTTAACTGCAATTCCTGCACCCAAAAATAGTTTGGGTAAATTTATGAACATGAGAAATCTAATGAAGAACTATTGTTCCCTTGGAACGGTGGAGAAAGACCAAGTCTGGAAAACCGTTTGACTAATCTTGGTGTGCTAATTGAAGATTCATATCTAGCTGCACGGGATGGTCAAGAAGAATATATGATTTGTCATTTTAAATATTTTTTAATTTAAATAAGAAATCCTGAGAATATTCTGATTATCATGATAGATTTATCGTTCTAGAATTCGAAATACGTTGTAATATATATACTAAATTTCGCTAAGAAAGGAGGATAACGATGATTTGTGATTATTCCTAGCGATTATAAAAAGTGAACAACATAACTACTTTAAAGTTTTACAGAATGTTTTGTAACTCATTTTGATATCAATGAAAGTTTAATGTTCCAACTTTAACTTATTGTGTTGAATTTTCCTTAAGGCAGTTACTTTCGGAGACCGTCGGCCCAGTCACTGGAAATATTTTTTTCCTTCTTGTATTACTATATTTTATTTCCATTCATATGAACGATTGTTGTTTCTTGTGTCACTACAAGGAAAATACCCTCTAGCAGACATTTTTGAGGAAACCCTAATAAAAATAGCCCAGATATTCGTTCATAGCAGAGCTCACTAGAGGAGGTTGGCAGGTGGAGGTTTCTACGAATATTTTTTTTGTGTTGCGTTTCTAATCATATCATGCACCGTTGCATTTTATATAAAGAGCATAGGTGCATACTATCAAATGGCACAATGAGACACTGTGCTCTCCATAAAAACCGGCCTGGTGCATCTCAGTAATCCAGTGCACCGGTGCGTACTATAAAATGGCACATGGAGATACTGTTATCTTTCTACAAACTGAACCGTTATGTCTCAGTAATCCAAGGCACCATAAATAAGTATGGTGCGCCATTGATAAAACTGGCAGGTATGTCTCATAATCGAGCACACCGAAAAAGGGTTTATTTAAAAAAAACTGTCGGTCGTAAAAAAAATCATTTTTACTTGTTCAGTTCTCTAGAGCTCTCAAGCACCAGTGTGAGCTTTTCTTCTCTGAGGTGCCCTGCCATTGGTGCTCCCATTTCCTGCATTGCTTCTATCCATTTCCCACCATGTGGAGTTCGAATTTTCAAAAACGGTGGGCAAATTTGGTTTTCAGTATTCTTTCGCAAAGATGCCTCCTTGACGTGAAAATGTGTAGGTAATGTAATTGTTTCTCAATAATCTAACCTGTTAGAGGATTAATTTCTCAAATTGACTTAAAATTTATGATTAAAAAAAAAAAAATTCTGCACGGTGTGCTCGAGCCGTTCAGCTCGCACCATTTCTGCGGCTGCCTGTAAATTTATTGGTCGCATCGTGAACGGTGTTAGCGGAAACCACACCTAGTTTCGGTGTGGTACCAAGAAAATGCGGATCGATTTAACACTAAAATACTGCAGTGTGTGTTAGTTTCCGACCACACTGATCATATAAAATTAATAAAAATAACGCACTACGTACAATTGTACAACGATGTGGTCGTTTATCGAACTGCACCGGAAATTATGTACAAATGTCAGGTGGTGTGTTGACCAAACTAATCACCCCAGGGTAGATAGTTTTTTCAACGCACCGCTCGTAAAATAATTTCTATTTGCATGGTGCATTAATTTTTTTGATGAACACCACAGGCAATGCGTGACTATTTTTTTGGGCACACCGAATGTTTTTTTTTCAATAAAAATTATATATATATATATATTTGTAAATAAAATTTTCATTTAATAAAAGAAAAGTATTTAATATGTGAATCATTCAGCGACGTCAATGGAGATAGGAAAGAGAAAAACAAGAGCATATGGAGGACCAATATAACATGATTTAGCGGTGGGAGGAACAAGAGAGGGAGAGAATTTTGTACGCTCGCCCTATTACGACACCCACCCACTTGATCTTAAGGGAGGTAGGCATCCTTAAGTTCTACGAGGAGGCTACATCCTTGAAAGGGAACATACATCCTTGAAGGGGCATAGTGGGTTATTGGGACAGTTGATCTACAAGTGGGATGCCCATCAACAGGCTTTCCAGGTCAGTCCTGACCAGTGGTGTCATCCCACTAAGGAGAAAATTTATTTTATTACTAGCCTATCTAGGAGAGGGCAATATTTTCCCTAGTTCCTAGATGTGCCTGTCGGTTATGAAATGGGGAGTCAGTTGGTGTACTCCCAGATATACATTAGGGATGATATACTTTCTCATGCATATTTTCAGGTGTCTAGTGGTTAATTATGCATTGTTCCATTTGGTGCAAAGGAGGTGAGGTGCCTCTCACTACTACTGAAAAAAATTGGACACTATACTAGTGACGAGCAACACATTATTTTTCTGCATTTTTTTATGTTGATTCTTTTTTCCAAACACCACGACTTGTGAGATGGTATCCCATTTTTTTGTGGTGGTTTTGTATAGCATTAGATAGATGTTGTTCTCAAGCACATAGGAATTTGACCTTCCCTTTTTCTTCAGAGTTATTTTGTTTAGTTTTTGAGAGGTTTCCAGAGATGAGGCCTACTTTTTTCTGGCATCCTCGTAGGTCGATGTTACATGTATGGATGTAGATGTAGGGTGAAATTATGCCCAAGAGGGGAATTTCTGACTATCCAGCCAGGATATATAATGATGCACTAGAGCTGCTAGCCAATGTTGATGATGACATGTTTTTGATGGTGTCATTCCCATATGCGGCTTTGGATTGGCGAGAGTGTACCAACATCCTCTTCACACAGGGTAAGCCACCATATGCTAGAGGTAATATAAGTATTTTATTTAAATTAATATAGCTTCATTTTATTGTCTTAATTAATTAATTAGAATAAAATTTATTATAACATGTTCTTTAACTTGTTTTATTAAATTGTTTAATGAAATTGTGTAATTATTGTTGTGTACTATATATTTTGTAGATATTGGCACATTCATTGGGGACATGATTCTGTCGCCACTGGATGATATTGTAGATCATGACATGGAGACAATGAATGACGTAGACCAGGGTGATAGACTTGATCCTCGGGTGCAGATACCCGCGGAGATGGGGTGTAGAGTGGACATCCGATTCAGGATGGAGTTGGGCGAGTGAGTGTGTTAACTCTTGGTTGGTGAGGGATTTTTCCCTACTATGATCATAGATATCCAGGCTGATCGTAGGCTCACAGAGCTCTGAAGAGACATGCCCCGTGATATGATGACCCTTATGCCTCATATCATTGGAGCTTCGAGGCTATTGGTGGCTAGGAGGGATAGGCATAATGGAGATGGCGACAGAGAAACTCATCCGATGCTCATGTTCACAAGGGGAGTGATCATCATTCTAGTCCTCCACCTCCTCCTCATTCACCTCACACCAGAGATGAGCAGCCAACATCGAGTCCTAATCAAGAGTAATATTCTAAGTAGGCACCATCTTAGCAAGAACCTAGTCCTGTGTAGACACGACCATTGACTGAGCAAGCAACTCCTAAGTAGGCCTTCAAAGCTTAGGGCCTTCTCTCCTGGCTTCAAATTTACAAGAAAAACATTGAATCCAATCTATGCTTTGCAATGGTATTTACAATGAGAAAAGTAAACAAAGTGAACTAATGGTTAGTCTAGAGAAAAGTAATGCTTCAACATTATACCATTAACTGGTCCTCCTGGTAGATCTGATCCATCTATCTCCAAGAAAAATGCATTATTACCTTTGTAACCATAAATGATATATGGGCCTTTCCAAAGAAAATCAAATTTACCATGTTTACCTTTATCTTCTCTTCTAGAATACCATTTAAGCACTTTATTACTTATGTAAAAAACATCTTATTTTGTTTTCTTGTCAAAAATATTTTTGATTTTATCTCGGATCAGTTGTGATTTGACTTAGAATTCTTCCCTAGTTTACTGCAAATGTATGGTCTGATTTATCCTTCTCTGGATATCATTTGGTTCCACCTGTAGTTCTTGGATCATCTTCATCACTGGCACTCCTAGAGAGGATTGAAAAACAACATCCATCCCATATAATAGTTGATAGGGGGATGTACCAATGGAATTCTTTGTGGTTAGTCTATCTTCCCATAAGGCATTGACCAACCTTTTGTTCCAGGTCTTTATGTTGTCTTCTAACATTTTTTTGATGATATTAACCAAGATTTTGTTTGAGGATTCTGCAAGTCCATTACTTTGAGGGTAATAGGCAGTGGAATGGCCAAGGTTGATGTGGTATTTGTTATAGAAGCTAATCATTTTCTTAGATTTGAAATGAACTGCATTATCAGTAATAAGCTTTTATGGGCATCGAAATCTAGAAAGGATATTATTTTCAAGGAATGAGATGATGAAATAATCAATGGCTTGTCTAGAAAGGATGGCTTCTATCCACTTGGTGAAATAATATGTGGCTGTAAAAATCCATTTATGCTAGGCTAAGGAGGGTGGGTGAATTTCACCAATGAATTCTAGACCCCATTGCTGAAATGGCATTTCTGTGGAGATGGGTTTGAGAGGTACAGGTAGTAGCTTTTTCTTCCCTTCAAATATCTGGCATTTGTGACAAGAGGTCACATATTTTCTAACATCTGCAAAAAGAGTGGGCCAGTAAAAAATTTCCCTCAAGATTTTATCAGTAGTTAATCTCCAGTAAAGGTGTCCTCCACAATCACCTGCATGAAACTCTTGCATAACTTTATCAGCTTCATCTTTCAGTAAATAGTTTAAGATAATTCCACCATTATCTTTCCAAAACAAAGCATTATCTATTATACAATATTTCACTTCTTTTAACTTTAAGAATCTACCTTTAGTTGTAGAAATACCAGGAGGGGCTTGTAAGTCTAGTAAAATAAATATTATATCTGCATACCAAGGTGAATCTAAAAAATGTTCACTGATCTGTGGAGTTGTTATCTCTTCTTGATCATCTAATTGAGCAATAAAATTTATATCCAAGGCCTGACAGTTCGATTCAACCATGAGTTTGGCTAAACCTTAGCCTTTAATGACTTTAGTAGGCTTCATTTCCATGTCATATTCCAAAATAGTGGCAATCCATTTTCCTCTCTTACCATCAAGCCCATTCTGAGTCAGAATGTCCTTTACTACTAAATTTGGGACATATGCAATAATTTGAGAGTACAAAATGTACACTCTGAAATATTTAATAGCCTTCACTAAAGAAAGTTCTTGTTTTTCCATTATGTTGTACTTTAGTGTTGAATCTCTTAAGGATTTGCTGAAAAAGCAATGGGTTGCTCATAACCCTGATCATTATTTTGCAACAAGATTGCTGCAATGGTATGTTCTAAAGCAAAAGAAAAAATAAAAAAATATTTTTATAAATAAGGACTTATTAGGACTGGTGTTTTTGTAAGGGCTTGTTTGATTGATTCAAAGGATTGTTTGGCCTCTACTGTCCATTTAAGTCTTGAATCTTTCTAATATCTTTCTTGAAATAAGGACTTATTAGGACTGGTGTTTTTTTAAGGGCTTGTTTGATTGATTCAAAGCATTGTTTGGCCTCTATTGTCCATTTAAGTGTTGAATCTTTCTTTAAAAAGTTATTCAATTCTCTAAATAATTTTGTTAAATTTGAAATTAATATTCTGAGATTGAAATTAATTTTACCTAAGAATTCATGTAACTCCTTGATGTTTCTAGGATGAATTATGTTTAAAATGGCCTCTATTCTAGCTGGATCTATCCTAATTACCTCTTTTTAAATTATGTGTCCTAAGAGTTTACCTTCTTCAAGTCCAAAGAGTGTCTTTTTGGGATTCAAAGAAATACCAAATTTTCTGCATTCAGTTAACACTTTTCTCACCTAATCTAGATGTTCACTACCTGCCTTTGAAAATACTTTTATATAATCTAAATAAATGAAAAGAAAATCATGGATTTATTTGGAAAAAGATATGCCCATAGCTCTCCATAATGTGGCTCCTGCATTCATCAATCGAAAAAGCATTTTCAAATACATGAAATTACCCCATGGAGTAGTAAATGTTGTCTTTGGTTGGTCTTCTAGTTGAACTAAGATTCGATTATATCTAGAGAATCCGTCAAGCAATGAAATCTTCGATGATCCTACCATCCTCTATAAAATATGGTCCATTTTGGGAAGAGGATAGTTATATTTTAGTGACATTTTGTTTAAGTTTTGGAAGTCAACACAAAGTCTGATTTCCCTTGTTTTCTTCCTAGTGGGAACTAAGTTTGAGACCCAATCATAATATCTAATAGGTGCTATGATCTGTGCTTCATACATCCCTTTTACTTCTTTTTCAATCAAAGGCATGAGAACTAGATTTATTCTCCTAAGCTTATGTTTAAATGGTTTCTGATATTCTTTGATAGGTATTTTATGTTGAATGATGCTAGTGTCATAAGATTTAAGGTCTTCATAACTCCATGAAAAGACATCTTGAAATTCTTTAAACACACTAATGTATTTCAGTTTTTCTTCTAGGGGTAATGCTTTGGATAATTCTATAAGATTAGGATTTTTCTCTATTCCTATGTTACATTCTTCTATGTCTGATCTTAAAGGCTCCATTTTTGGTTTTCTAGATACATCATTTGAGTAAAAAAATCTTCTAATGGGGCTAATCCCTTAGGAAAAAAGTTATTTTTAAGGTTTAAAATCTCAGAATCATCATTTTTTATTTATTCTATTTCAACAGTTCCTAATTTATCTCTTTCTACTCTAGTGAATATAGTTGGTTCAATAAAATCTAAATTATTTACATCTATTTCACTATCTATAGTGTCATCTACTGTACAATCAGTATCAATGTTACAGTTTTGGAATTATCCCTCAGCATTCATAAAGTTGTAGATTCGAGAATCTTGTGAAAATATCTGCCAATATCTCAAATTGTCTAGTATAGTAGGCATGTGTCTTACCTCTGTTGTGTATTGGTAATTTGGCTGAAAAGGAAATTTGCATGTACTGGAAAATGTAGCTAAATTGTGTGCCTGCATGTTCTTTTTCCTTAGAATTACAACAAAGTCAGTTTCAAGCATTTATTTAATCAGATCTATAACAATTTCTCTGTATTGGCTTATTCTAGGATTATTCACAAAATACTCTGCTTTAATTTTCTTTATGATTAATTCCGAGTCTCCCATGATAGAAACTCTCTTGCCTCCTAATTTTATAACAATTTTCAGTCCTAAGATTAAAGCTTCATACTCTGCCATGTTATTTGTACATTTAAATTTTAACCTAAAGGCATGAACTTCAGAATGATTATTTTCCATGTTGTGAATCCAAACTCCTGCTCCTACTCCTAATTTGTTCACTGAGCCATCAAATTCTAAGTGCCACATCGATTCATGAAATTTATTGTCACTGTCAACTTTTTTTATGTTTCCGTTTCAATGATGTGTTTTTATCTATGCCAGTATATAAATTACATAAGATGAAATAATCCATATCAGAATGTAAATAATAAATATGATAGTTCTGTGGTTTTTCTGCACTACTGACCATGTACTTCATTAAATTTTCTCTGTAAATATTTCTTGGTTGACCAAATATATAAATTATGGCATATAACATGTCTAATTGTAGATATCCTTGTAGTTTTACTCCCCATGAGTGAGATAATAACATTCCATACTTTGGAGGGATATCGGAAACTACAATATCCATGACAATACTCTTACCCGGGTATTGGACTAGAGTGACAAACAAGTCTTTTATTAGGCCAAGACATTTAACTTTTCTAGAATCAAAAGAGAAAAGATCTTTATATGGTCTAGTGATATCTAGATTCAATGTCTCCATGACATCCTTTGGCATTAAATTGTGGGATGCTCCTGAATCTAGCATAGCATTGTGTAATATTTGATCATGAACACTCAAGCTAATGTAGAAAGGAGGAACACCACCTTCTTGATGTTTTCCATTCACTTCAAGGCCAAATAGTAGTTCTACAGTCTTCTCCTTCACTTATGTTCAGTGTTTCAGTGATTTTTGATTTGTATAAATCATATTTTACCAACTCTATTAAAGGAATTGGTATTTTTAATTTGGCTATTTAAGTTTGGATGTTAAATGGTACTTGTGTTTTTCCTAACTGAGTGATTTCTTCTTTACCAATTGTAGTTTGAGTGTTTTTCTCTTCTTTATCTACAATTGGTTTTTTCATTTTGTGTTTCCACTGTTTTGTTGTTTTCAATATTCTATCTGGGACAGTTTGAGTAGCAGTGGTAGTTTTGGCAACAACTATTTTGGCAGCAGTTGTTTTAGGATCAACTATTCTTTTAGTATCAATAGATGTTTCAAAAGGAGTAGTTGTTTGAGTGTTAGCTGAAGTTGGTGTTTTAGCACAAGCTATTGTTTTAGTAGCAATATATTTTTGAGGATCAGCTGATGTTTTAACAACAATATCTGTAATATCTACAATTTTAGGACTGGGTGCAGTTTTTGGACTAGACATTTTCTCATTAGAATTGGAATTTTTCTGGGTTGAACTAGAGTTTTGCCGAGTTTCTCTAGGGAGAATTTGTAGTACTTTGGTTGTAGGAGCTTTGGAACTATTTTCTTGGTCTGGGTTTGGGAAGTTTTCTTAGTAGGAGATTATGTGTTTTTCTTACTCCTATGGTTATATTTCTTGTGAACTTCATTAATGGAAAATTCATAACCTTCTTTATAATCAAAAGACTCCCCAGATTCTAACTGTAACTGTTGTAGCATGTATAATTACTATTCTTCTTGTGTAATAAAAATAGTATTATCATCATTTATTCCCATTAAGTTAATCTGGGTGTCTTCATATTCTTCATTTTGGTGAGAAATTTCAGCATAGTTCTCCTCGAAAGGAAATGTTATTTGTTGATCAGGTGCTGATTCTCTAGATTTACCAATGTTGGGATTATTTCTAAAATTTGGATTTCTTAGTTGAGGACATTGTTGTTGATTATCCCACTATGGTTTTCTTTCCATATTTTCTAATCTATCCATCATTTTTTCCATAGTTTTTGTTAAGCTATCTATCTTACTATTTGATGTAGATGGTTCATCCTTAATTGTTATGTTAGAAAATTATATATATTATAGAGCAATGAAACACATAAAATATGCAGAAAACACAAGCACACATAACACATAAAATTAGAGAGACATAGATATATGTGGCTCACCAAGTTTGGGCTACGTCCACCTCGAACAACCAATCCTTCCTTTCTATTATCCAACAAAATGAAGAGACACAACCTACAGTAGATCTGCTACAATATCCTCTATTCTCTCTCACAGTCTCCCTATCTATTTCTCACTCTGAGAATACACTTACAATACATAGCTGCAATACCATACCCTCATACAAACGAGGGGTTGCCTTCTAGGGCAAAAAACCCTAAACTAAACATAAATTCCACCATCATATCATCTGCCTAATGAACGGCCCAGATTGACTAGAAATTACTATACTTTTACAAGGCAATTTTACATATGTTTTTAGCTTCGGGGGTGCGATCCCCCGAAATCCCCCACCACGGGGGGGGCTCCATAAAGTTGTAGCTGCCCCCCCTGGACCCCCCAGGAAACGTTTAATTATGGGCAGCATTGCCGCCCCTATTAAGGTACAAGGGTCCAATGTTGTGATACAAAATAAACAAGATAATCAGGCTCGACACCCAACATGTTACTCGTCTTTCATTTCTCATTATGGCTCTTTTAGCTAACAAATTTTATTCTACACTAATTGCATTGCTTTGCATTTGTTCTGATGTATCTGGGTTTCTTTCTCTTAATTGGTATGACATATCAGTATCAAAACCATCAAGAAATTTTGTTAAAGCTAGGTCTGGTGGGGGTTTGATGTTTGTTGGAATAGAATTATAGATGCTATTGAACCTAGTACAATTGTCCTGAACTAATTCATTAGGATCTCTTCTAATGTTTTCATATTCAGATAATATTTGTAAATGATTCTTCTTTTTCTCCCATCTATTGATAAACAATCAATGGAAAGCTTCTAAATCAGTAATATGATTGGAAGGTAAAGCTTTAAACCATTTCTTTACATCTCCAGCTAAATTTTGGGCAAAAAATCTCATTTGAACATCAGATTCATCAATTTCATGCAATTCAAAATAATCAGTCATTTTATTAACATGTTGTTGTGCAGTGTATTGACCAGTTCCATCAAATTGAAATATTTTACTTTGGTAATCCTAGGGAATGGGATGTAATTGAGCTGGTAGGACCAAAGGGGCATATCTAGCTGCCATGGCTAAGATTCTAGCTTGGCTAGGAGGTAAATTTGTGGTGCTTGGTGATGAGGTTGAAGTACTTTCAGATGAGCTTGGGACACAAGAATATGTACTTGGAAATGAGGTTGAAGTACTTGAAAATGTAGCATAAGTACTAGAAGGTGAACTTTAAGTGTTTGGAGATGGAAATAAAGCTCTAGGTTAAAGAGGAAGCTCGACGATGAATGATTTAGTGGAATGAAGTGTAGTGGAAATAATATATGAGGTGGTACTAAATAAATATGAATTTACAGACTCTGAATGTATGGTAATAGGCTTAGGGGTATAAGCAGATAATGAAGCTAATTCAAAAGAATGTTGAAAATAGGCTTAATCAATCTCCTTAATCAAAGTTGTTGTTAAAGCCTAAATTTTATCAAAAGGCTCTAGAGCTTGTTGATCTGAATCAACTGAAACAGTATCCTTCTTTGTTTCAATAAATTGAATGAAATTAGGATCTATTACACTATCATAAATTGAACTTTCAGATTTAGTTCTAGACAAAGAGTGTTAAAAAGATAAATCAAATTGACTATATTGTATACTTGATAATTCTTTGGGAAGGGAATTTTCTTTGATTAATTGACTTGTACTTCCTAAACTTTCTACTTTTTTTATTTTTTCTTAAAACTATGTCAGGATCATCAACTATTACAGTAGGTTGTGGATCAGGATGAGACCTTGTATAGCAGGTTCTTTTGGAAGTAAAATTTTTAATTTTCAATGAAATTTTTCCTAACAACCCTAAAACAACCTTAAGGTGAAAATATGATAAAAAGTGTTTGCTTTAAGGTTTATTTTAAAACTAAGGACTGATCTCCCTAGTATGGTCGCCAGTATGTTATCACTCCAATAATTCCTAGGGTTGTTATGATTTGTTTTAAATAATATTAGAGGCAGCCACAAATCTACTTTTAAGCTTAGGATCTAGGCTTCCTAATACTCAGAGAGGGCTCTCTCTATATGATTTAACTTTTTTTTCTTAGTTGATTTTAGGCTAGTTATGTGAGATTGATTGGGTTTTGATTTTTGTTTGGTTTTGTGGTGGAATTACTAATTCAGATGGATAGATATAGGTCTGTTTTGCATTGGGCTATGGAGTTAATGCATCAAGCAACAAGGCAGGATGAAGCTCTAAAGGAAGTGTTCATAGGGCAAGGTAGTTGAGTAAATTTAGATCTTTAGGCTGGAAGGTGAGATGGCTTCAATTGGGATCAAGGAGAAATTCAGGGTTCCTCAAACCGGATAATGAAGGAAATTACAGAGGTAAATCAAAACTAAGGAGTAAGGAAGAATTCCCTAATCTGGATATCAGAAGAAAAAATGAAAATGAATAACAGTAAAAAGTAGAGTGTATTTAAATAAGTTCTGAAATAAAATTCCTATTATATCATTTAGATTCAGAAAACATGCAAGCATGTGAAAAAATTCAAAAAATACAATTGAACAATAGAAAGATACTTCACTGAAGTGGCTCAACACATGAATCCTGTAATGCAATGCCTTTATTACTTAATCCAATATTCTGACTTGAAAATGGTACAATAAACCCTCAGGTCTCAGATGAATATAAGTATAGAAATGTTTAGCAATCCACAAAAAATACTTTGAATTATGAAGTATTTATACAAAAACTATTACAAAATATCCTAAAAATGATTTATGAATTATTGAAGGAAAAATAAATATCTTCATGCAAGAAGATAGAGACACCTAGGAGACAGAATGCTAGCTATCCCTCTTTATTTGGATTTGATGTTTTCTTGTTGATATTTTGCTGCTTTCTCTCTTTTGTTGTTGCTCAACACTGACTGCATCTTTACTCTTGAGTGTCTTATACGTTGTCTTTTCTCTCTAACTCTGTTTTTTCATTTTAAACTTTGTCTTTCACTGTTATCTGCCTGTTCTGATACTCTTTAACCTGTTTACTACTCTGTTTTCATATTTTACCTTGACTGATCTATTTTACTTTTCACTTTCAAAGTAATTCACATAACTTTTCCCAAGCTTCTGCATCTGGTAATTTAATTTTTACCATTCTTATGTAGATTTCATCAGCTTCGTGTATTTTGAAAATGTAGGCTTGTTGATAAATATATAATTTACCTCATGCTGGAGGTAAAATAGATTCTCAAAACTCTGATAAGGTACTTTTCTTGTAGGCATTCCTTTCATGGAGGAATTGTTGGCATGTTCCTTTTCCACTTCTCTAATTTTCTTATCATAATCCTCATGTTTCATTAATATGTCATTGATAACCAAAGGATTGGGCAGACCTTTCTGCCTCAAAATATCAAATTTCACCATCAATCTAGTTATTGCAAGCTCCATGTTCAGACACTTGTCTTCAAGTTGTATCATTAAATTCCTTTTGGAAATTACTTTTTTGACCTCAAGGATTGTCTTAGTTCTATCATTAATGTCAATTTCTTCCAATTCCTTCTTGTTCTTGGAATTAAGAAACTTAATTCTCTCAGTGGCATCTTCTAGCATTTTACCATGTTCTTCATTGAATTTCTGAATGGCTTCACTTGCTTCTTTGATCAAATCCTTCTTCTCAAAGATAACTTGGATATATGGCCAAATATTATTGACAGATTCAATACTATTGGCCCACAGTTGCTACTTTTCTTGGGCAAGTGGTTATTTCAATGTCAATTCTTTCTCTAACTTCTGTACTTTCTTAGTCAATATGTTTGACTTTTGAGTTTCATTATTGTGCATGATTTGAACTAGCTTCTTCTCATCCTTTAGAATTTTTATTTGTTCTTTAAGTTCATTTATTTCATTAGTCTGTATGGACATACCCTGCATTGCTTTAACCAATTTACCTGCTTCATCACTAGGATGAGCTTCTCTTGTAGATAATTCTGTAGTTGATGTAGTTATTGATGTAGTGGGAAGTGTTGTAGCTACTGGAACTGATGTGGCCACTGAAGCTGCTAAAGTAGAAGGATCTGTTGTAGTGATTGTAGGAATAGCAGTGATAAGTATTGGTTCCATGCTGGCCTTTTTCTCCTGCACTAACATATCCATCTCATTATCCATCTCTTTCAGTTGTGTTGTCAACTGAATGTCGAGATTCATCATTTCATCTTTTTGGCCTTCATTCTCTAGAACATATTTTTCTCATGGATGTTCAATAGGAGGAAATTTGAATTGTTTCTTTAATGCAGCAATGTATGCATTCTTTTTCCTTGTGAGTTCCTCTACAACTTTAATTTTCTTGGGATCATATCCCACCTCTATGACCAGTTATTCCAGTGATTTGATTCTATTGTCCTTGGCTTGGGAAGAAGCCTTCTCTAGTTTTAACTTCCCTCTGATGTTCTCTAGAGAATTATAAAGTTTCTGGAGACTCATAGCTTTATTGGTGATTGTGGAGTATATCACTTCTTCAGCTTGCTTATGGAATTCAATTTTGTCTATAGGACGTAGATCTTTGGCTTGAACTTCATATGATGTTTTCTTATAGTCAACTGGTGAATTTGGATTCTTCAATCTTGGCTGCAATAAGGTCATCTTCATCTTCCTGGTTTTATAATAAAATGCAGAAAGTAATCTACTCTAGTCACTAGGTGTCTACTTCCAGTATTGGGCATAAGTATATGCTTTTAATGCAGCATTCTTGAGTTTGATTTCCTAGTACTTCTGCATGCTATCCTGTTCTTTATCAACTGGTTTACTTGATGAAGACACTTCAACACTATTCTTCTTTTGAATAATCTAAGTATTAGATGTTGAAGGCTGGTGAGTTTCCTATGAAACTGTTGTAGGTGCATTCTCTTTTACCACTGTGTCTGTATCAATGATCTCAATTGTCTCAACTTGTTCATTTACAGGATTTAGCTTGGGCTTCTTCCTGTACATCAGTTTGAATTTAGTTTCAGTAGTGGTTTGAGTTGAGTATGATCATTCTTCTCTTGGCCTTTTGAAGTTTCTATCCCGTGGGGCTAGAGTTTGCATAATGGAACTAGTACCACATTGCTTCTCTGCCTCTTTCAAAGTATTTTCCAACCATTCTGACTGGTTGGAGTATTTTTCTATCTCTGGTTTGGAATCATGGATAAAAGGAGTTAGTTTAAATTTGATTCTTAACTTGCTGATAAATCCTAAAGGATCGTAATTCCATTTGAAACTTTCACTAAACTTGAATTCCTGAATACACTTTTCTTCTTGTTGACCGACAGTCCTGTTATTGCAGATGAAAGGAAAATTTTGGTTTTAGATTTTAAACTATGTTTTCTTCTTGGCTGACAGAAAATTCACCTCATCATATTTCAGGATCTACTTGATGTATTCAAGTGAAAATAACCTTATTGGGAGTTATTTGGGAAGCTTATATGGAGTGAGTTGACATCCATATACCCCAATCTCAGCGTGGATCTCTTATAAATACCAGTCTCCAGTTCTATTGTGTTCTGATAACTACAATACTTTCTTAATCTCATCACCGACTCTTACTTCATTGCTACTACCTAGCATATTGAAAATTAGATGAATAAATGAATCTATGAAGTTGATGTAGGTAAACTCTGCGGAATATTTTATGATTAGGGAAGTCTAGAAGACAACTGATTGTGGATTTCCTTCAATGTCCAGATTCTGAAGGCTTACTACAAACCTATCAGATTGGAAGTATAAGAACATGTGAAACAACACTGATGAATATTTGAAGACACCTTCTTCAAGAAATTTAACAAGTTTCTCATGAATAGCATCTGATAAGTACTGAGAAAAGTTAAATGTGAAGGATGGAGGATGTCTTGGACAGAAAATGGATAGAAAACCTATTTTTCAAGAATCTAGAAACTCATCTGTGAAATAGACTAGAATGAAAGACAAAATTGTAACAATTTGTCTTGTTCTTTCTGAGAAAATTGAGGTTAAATAGGGAGGGTTTATTTTTTGGGTTTCAACTGATGAAGGGTGAAAGGTTTGGAAGATCTAAAATCTCTTTGGAAAGTCAAGTTTTAGGTATAACTCCGTAAGGATTTCAATTGACAAAGGGGCTTTATCAGACTTGGGTTGGATATGAAGCATTTGGTTTATGGATTCAACAGTAATGGTGAATACAATTTCTTTTTTGTGGTCTATTAGGGCTATTTCATTTGGAAAATAGTTTACTTGACAAAGCCTGATGATCTCCGAGAATTGGAAAGTTTGTGGGAGGATATACTTGGGTAAATTGGATTCCCAAAGGCAGATATCATCAGCTTGGTCCATGAATTTATCATGGCTCCAACAGTGGAGCACATTGAGTTTCAAATCAGTGACAGGGTTACTCATTTTGAAGTCTTTGTTTGCAAGGGAGGTATGTTCAACATCAATAACAGGAGTTTGCAAGGGATTGACTATCACAATGCCTTGAGAAGCCATAGTTTTGTTTATTTTATTTAATTGATTACTCTTTGGCTTTAGAAATATGCTCAGGCCCTTAGGAATACTATGAAAAAATGATTATAGTCTGTAGAAAGTGTTTGGGAACACAATGGCTCTTCTATGGTCTTCAAAACTTTTAAACTAGTTCATTTTCTTAAATTATTACTTGATTGCTTAAGAACAGGTCTTGGTACTTTAGGAATACTTCGAAAATGAAGCTTTGGTATGCATAAGGGGTTATAGAAGTAGTAGAGTCTTCAATGGTCTTTATAAATCTTTAAACATGTTCTACACTGGCTGTAGTAACGAAAGGATTAACTTTTGGTGGAATTTGGCTTTAAAAATAGGTCGGCTACATTGTTTTAGCTCGAGAATAGGCCAGAAGACGCTTTCTTCGTGTAAATATGAACATAAATGGTAAAAATATTGTAAAGGGAGGTCTTTATGTTTTTAACCAATAGTGATTAAACTGTATGGGCATGGGGTCAAATTCAAATGAGGGCAGTATCCGTTGCAACGGGCGGAAAACAACCCCGTAGTTTTCGCATGATGAAAAGTTGGTATATGGTTTTAGCTTGAGGATGCAATGAATTTTGGGGTTGCCATGTAGAAAAGGAGCAGGTATTTGAAACTTATTATTTCGCAAGCCCTCAGTGATGTTAAAGATTTGGAAATCGGGAATGCGATAGATTCTATTGGTCATAGAATCTGAGGAATTGTGATCGGACGGATGGGCGAATAGGGGGAATCTGTTGGGGATTTGGTAGGAGGTGGAGTCCAGGTTTTAAGTCATGTGATAGGGTTTTATGTATATACAAAGAGTTAGGAATATAAAATGGGTGGGGTTAGTATAATGATCAGAGTTATGGTAAGTGGGACCGGGACGATATATAAACCATAGGTTTTAAACTTTTATGAAAGTGATGTTAGAATTGTTACACCATTTTTTGGTCATCTAACCTTTCATCATTAGATGGACCCAAGTACACCATGTAAGACCAGTTTTACCCCAAGTAAAACTGCTTTCACTATGTTAATTAGGAAGCCCCAAAAGGAATAATTAATTAAACCATAATTTAATTATTATTCCCAGTCATGTTTAACCCAAAAACAAAGAAATTAATGAGATACACCCATAGTTATCTTATTATTTTCTAGGAATAATTATTTAAATAATATTCCTTGTTAAATATGACCAAATCAACCACTATTAATTAAATAAATCATTATTTATTTGATTATATCTCAACCACTTCTTTAAAAGGATAAATAAATCATTTATTTATTTATTCTTCACTAATCAAGGGATTTTGACCCAAGTCAAAGTCCCTTTCCCTCCAACAAATAATAATAAAATATTCCATAGAGGTGGATCTAGATTTGGTTAACATTATTTTAATCATGCACCAAGATCTAGAATGACCCAATATTTTGCTATAAATAGGAGGGTTTTCCCCATCATTCTTCACCTTTTGTTGCCTATTAGATCGCTCTGGATCTATACACTTGGTCTCATTTCTGCCATTTTGCTCCCATTGAGCTCTACCTTCTACATTGGGTTTTCTACATCTACAAGAGAGAGAAAGCTTAGATCTGAAGTGCTGAGGACTACAAAGAACCCATCCCATTGAGGAGATCTGGATACACCTTCTTGTTTCCTCCCAGGTGCCCCGTAATATAAAAATTCATTCAAAAATCGTGTTCTTGTCTTGTCTGTTGGATGCATGGAGCAAACTCTTTACTTTACTGCTTAATGTCTTTCCATTTATAGATCCGTTTGTTGCAGCACTTTAACTACTAATTGCAGATCTGAAGATGTTTTGCAGCCATTATTGTTGTTAGGGCTATTAGTTATGCGTAGCTAAAGTGGTTCTTTTTCGTACGCTTCGACGAAGAATTCATACTAACAAATGGCGACTCCACACAAGTTTTAAATTACGACCGCTGTCGTTTTTCATATTCCTGCATATCCAGCTACTTCAGGCCCTAGGGCTTCTTTTTTAGCTGCTTAGTTTTTCTCTTTTTATGTCATTTTTCTCACATAAAACCCTAAAAACCTAAAATTTCTAACTTCCGTGTGTTTCTGGCCCTATTGCGCAGGTAAGCGACACCAGCCGCACCTGAGACGGCAATTTTTCAGAAAATCTGCCGCCGAAACAGCCGGAACGGGGGGTCGCACCTTTTGGCCCAAAACCTGCGACCTGGACGCACTTTTCAGCCTGTAACCTGCGACCTCAACTCGATCGGTCGTAACTGCGACCCCCGCTCTCTTCAGCATTTTTCCTAATTTTTCCGGGGTTCCGCCGCAGCCTCTCGCTTTTCGGTGGTTTTCCAAACCTCTCGGTTCTCACCGCCTTGACCAAGATCTGATCTGTTTTTACTCATCTAAGTGGGAACCCAGTCCCTTAGGGCTTTAGTACCCTCCACTTTTTGTGGAAGAGTTTCAGCTGTTTCAGCCGTCGGTTTCAGAGCTTCAGCCCCCTCTTTTTCCAGATCTGTTACCTCACTTTCAGATCCATTGAAATCAGCCTCTTTTCCTTTCAAATCACCCCTTGTCGTTTTGTTTGGACCTATTCTAAAGGCCTCTGCCTTGCCCCCCCCCCGGTTTTTTGCTGATTTCCCTTTTTCCAGCCACCTTGCCTCTGTTTCTTGGCTGTGATCTGCACCCCTTGTCTGCAGCTTTATCCTCCAGATCTCTGTCCCCTTTGACCCTAGATCTGTTGAGCTTCCTTTGTGTGTGTTTCCATAGTTTTTCCCTTTCTTTTCAGCATAGTTGTGAGAGACCCACCTTCTTGGTTTAGATAGATGCATACGTAGCTGTTATTTTTCTGTTATTTCAGCATTTTATTCTGTTCTCTGTAGGTTTATTTTCAGCTACGTCGCACACTTTTTTCTTTCTCTCAAACAACGGAAAGGGTTTAAAAATTAAAATTAACGCACGCCACACACTGACCCTAAGTGAAGAAGCGCCTGGTTTACACCGCCTGGCAAAGACTCTAAAATCAATTGTCACTGCACCTTTTCTGCCCTTGACCTTCTTGATTTTGTCCCTTTCTGCCCTTGTCGGTTTCCTTCTTCCTGTCATCACTGCGCCCCCAAGGCGCCTTTCCCGGAGACTTCTTGGCCTTCACCCTCAGTTTCCGGTTGATCGACCTGCTCCGCCCCGCCGTCGTCGAGCCAGTCCACCTTCGAGTCCGCATCCACCTTCTCGATTCATCGGTCCCCCTCCTTCTCGGCCCTTACCTTCACCCGTCCCATCAGGTGGCCGACGTTAGCGGTTCTCCGCCCAATGCCGGCCCTACTTCTAGCGGAACCGTCGTCATCCACTACCTCGGCCACCCCCCGCGTGCCGCCGCACATTGCGTGCCTCAGCCCTCGATTACCGCCTGATTAACGACCCCATTCAACATAATACTACCTGGCCCGCTATGCCTACCAAGCTACCCTCCGATATCCCTAAGTTCGAGGGCCTTAATGGTGAAGACCCAACTAATCACGTCCGGTCTTTCCACATGTGGTGTTCCTCCAACTCCATTACCGATGACTCCATCCGTCTTCGTTTGTTCCAACGCACGCTTACCGGCGAAGCTTCTAAATGGTATGTCGAACAGGCCACTTCCTCCCATACCACGTTCGAGACTCTTGCCCAAGCCTTCTTGTCGTACTTCCAGCTCCCTCCCCGATACGACACTGGTACGGAGCTCTTGACTTCATTTAAGCAATCCTCTTCCACACGCCTTTCTGCCCATGTTCAGGAATGGCGACGAAGACGGAGCTTATGTCGAGCTCCTCCCTTTGAAGATCGGGTTTACATGGACTGGTTCCTTCGCACTCTCCCGTCTCCCATCGGCAAAGATGTCGCCTCTCACTTTCCTCAATCTGAAGAAGCCGCCCTCCAAATAGCTTTAAAATATGACCCGATCTACGCTCAATCTGGTTATGTTTATACCGTTCTTCCTGACATCCCCAGGCCCGGTGGCGCTAACGCCCCGGGGGCATCTCATTCCGCCGACGGTATTGTTGGATCTCTTTCCCACCCATCTGCAAAGATGTCGCCTCTCACTTTCCTCAATCTGAAGAAGCCGCCCTCCAAATAGCTTTAAAATATGACCTGATCTACACTCAATCTGGTTATGTTTATACCGTTCTCCCTGACATCCCCAGGCCCGGTGGCGCTAACGCCCCGGGGGCATCTCATTCCGCCGACGGTATTGTTGGATCTCTTTCCCACCCATCCGCTCACCCTCCTATGAGCCATGGTATCCCTCAGGGAGGGGCCAGCACCTCAAGCACTCTTCCCCCTCCCGGCAACATGTATCCAGGATACGGCATGCCTCCTCCTTTTGCCCAACCTCCTGCTTACCTCAATGTCGCCCAACCCAACCCTTACTTTTATCCACAGCCTGGTGCGCCAGCTCCTCCAGCATATGCGCTTCCGCCTTCCTTGCCTCCTCACAACCCGCAACAGCACTTACAACCCCCTCCAGGGCAAGTATTTGCCCAAAGAAAAGGATCAAAGACTGCAAGACACAGTAACCAACAACTCATCTCGCCCCGCAAATCTCAGGACCCACCGCATGTGGACCCGAACACCACAACCAGCCAAAAGGTCCCCGCCTGTGTCGGGGACAAAGCCGCTTCGCACAAAATGAAGCCTGCCCCGTGCCGGCGTTCACGCTACCACACCTCACGATTGTCCTCTCTTACCCCCGTACGTTACGATGTGGGAGTTCTGCCGCGCCTGCTTGACAACACGCTCCCTCACGCTCCTCCCAGTAATGTGGCCACCACCTGCACCCACCGATGGTTCCACACCTTTCCCTCAACAGTGATTCGTGGCTACCCACCCCCCTGACAGCCATGCCGCCACACCCTCGTCCATTTCTGGTTCCTCTGACTACCAGATCCTCATGATGCACTCCGATCCGTCCCCTTCCGTCGACCTTCACCTTCAAACTCGGTCTCGCCAGTACACCAAGCCCCCTGCTCAGTCTGCTCCCGAGCCCCCATCTTCAGGTTCTACAGAGCCTCTTCCGACATCCAGTGGCCCCTTACACATCCCTCAACCCAAAGTTGAGGTTCACCCAAAGATTCCCAAGGGTCCATTACGCCGAAATGCCGCTTCCGGTCGAGCCGCTCAATCGCACAGTATAGTAGATGATTTGGCACAATCCCCTGCTGCCATTTCCACACTGGAACTCCTCCAGTCGTGCCCTTCTCAAAGGAAGGCTCTACTATCTGCCGTGGGCGCTGTTGATCCTGCTGATGACCAAATGATTGTTTTCGACGCCACTCAATCGGACCACCCTCCTCTTCCTCCTTCTGTTGCTTTCCAAATCCTAGTCAAAATCCTAACTCCATCAAGAGTCCCTATGGGAATTGATGAGGGGGCATCCAATTGCATGATGTCCGTTCTGCTTAAAAGCAACCTTGGATCCCCCGAGTTGTGCCCTTCCACTACCTCTTCGAGCTTGGATGGTTGCTTTCCCACCTCATTGGAACAATGCAGAATCGTCCCATCACCCCAGTAGTTCAAGCTGCGTTGATGCCGGTCACCGACGCCTAGACTACAACATTCTATCGGGGCGAAGCTACACCTATGCTATGTCTGCTGTCCCATCCGCGGTTTTCCGCAAGATGTCTTTTCCACATAATGGGAAGATAGTCACCATTGACCAGCTATCTTATCATGAGCCGCCGTCTCCGACCTCCTCCGAGACGACCATCTCTTCCGTAGCCAACAAGCAAACCGTTGATTCCTTGACCAGTGTCTCCCCCGGCGTTTATAAAGATTCCACCTCGCTTGGTACTTTTCCTCACCTTCCTCCCCCTCCCGTTACTGATCCCAGCTTGTCGAATGTTTGCATGATGCAATCATCTCAGGCTGCCCATAAACGGCCTGCCTCCGCTAGCCCGCACCCTCCTCCCCGCCCTCCGCAACCCGCTCCTAGCCATCCATCTCTCAGCCGATCGACCTCCTCCTTCCGGCCCTCCCCCTACAGCTGGTATCCCCGAACCTCTTTATCCTCCAGGCTCGGTCCCCCCCGGCCTTAACCATCTTGGAGCCGTACCTCCTGGTCACTACCCTGCTGGACAGATCCCCTTCCTGGCTCCCCCTCCCGGAGTATATTCTGTCCCCGTCATGGCCACCCTCTCTCTCCCTAACTTGACCTTGGGTATTCCGGTTTGGTACCTTGACCCCCCAGCCGCCACCCCCCCCGGTCACCCCAAACCTTACATGGCTTTGACACCGGTTCAACCGGTCCCCCTCGCTTCCTCCATAGCCACTGTGCCCCCAGCACCTCCACAGGACCCTTCTCCTGTTGAGTCGGCTCCCGGGAAGAAAGGAAAAGCCCGCAGGGGGGCAACCAAAGACCAAACCACCACAACCACCTCGGCTCCTCCCCCACCCTCGAAGCCTTGTGCCTTATGTGATATCATCGGTCATGCCACCCATGCTTGTCCCGAGTTACCCCGCATCCGCCCCATGGTAAAAGTCGCGTTCCCCGACACTACGGTTCCTGAAACTCCCACTCCTGCTTCGACCGTCTCCAAGAACCCCAAGACTCTCCGCACCAACAAGCCTTGTGCTTTGTGCGGTGTCCATGGCCACTACTCCCATCATTGTCCTCACCTGACACATTACCGTGCCTCCCTTGAGGTGATCCGCGAGTATGAGGTTGAACAGAATCAATCCGCCTCTCCCATTCTCGCGCAGTATGCTGCAGCCCAGCCTGAGGATTCCACCGCTCCCATCCACATTCCCCCCCCTGATGTCCAGATGACGGAGTCTACAGTCACCATTCTTTACCTATCCTCCTCTGCACGACACTTGGAACCTAGCCCGTCTGCCGCCTCCCCCATTGTGTCCCTTGATACTCGAGATCACTCCACTGGTGCCTCTGTTGACCTTCGCAGCCCGAGTCCTCGCCATGTTTCCGATAGCCCTCATACATCACCTTGTTTGAGTTTTTCTCATCCTGCCCCTTCCCCCCGCCATTTCCGCTTGATGACTTCTGCCCCCTCACGCTGCCGTCCTTTCCTTTCATCCCCTCATGTATTGTCTTGTCACACCACCTTGTGCATCCCCCCGTCCACATCCTTTATCGGTTACGCCGATGGTGCAAGTCGCTACTCCAGGAATCTTGCCTCGGCAGGGTGGGCCATCTTCACCCCCTTGCATGACCTCGTTCTGTCTAACGGGGTATGCATTGGTTTTGCCACCAACAATCAGGCCGAATACGATGCAGTGCGTGGCCTACTAGCTGATGCTTTGTTGCATCGCATTCGCCATCTGCACGTTCGTTTGGATTCCTTGCTTCTTGTCATGCAACTAAATGGTGTTTATCGTGTGCATAACCCTGTGCTGTTTAGACGCTATTTACGAGTAAAAGTCTTAATACGTGCGTTTGACACCATAACTTTCAACCATGTACCCAGAGACCAGAATCACTACGTAGATAGTATTGTAAACCATGTTCTAGATTGGCATTTATCACACACAATTCATACAAGACAATAACATTAAATCAACCATCAAAAGATGATGCATATCCATAATATGTGTCGCAAACCATATATTGATGAGTCCACCTACTCTGATACACATGACATGCCCATAGCATGTTCCAAAAACTGGGGGCACCATACGCCCCCCCATACATATACATACGACATGCCCATAGCATGTTACAAACAAAAAATGGGGGCACCATATGCCCCTCCATACATTCTAGGGGGCACCACCTGCCCCTACATACATCAGAAGGGGCACCATATGCCCCTAATCACTATCTGGAGGCTCCCGGGCCAATGGCTCTGCCCCTGCAGCATGTAGATCCCGCATAGTTTGACCGACCATCGCCATGCGCCGCATGATACCTCGCCACTCCGAGGGGAGACCAACACATGGCTCTATGTACTGGTCGTCTAAATCCTGCCACCCGCGCTCGACACCCCGTCATCAAATTGTCAGGCATCGACGGGGCGGATGTCCTCCAAAAGAGGGCGCGCTGCCCCATCATTTCGGCGCTACTCTCATCCGCTTCTTGCATTCCAGACCTGCAGAATTGCCGCCGGTCGTCCCATATATCCGACCGGTTTTACCGGTGCTATATCTGCATACCAAAAGTCCCTGAATCAGTATCAGTATTTACTATTCAAAAACTTTAAAAATGCCCATACAAGAATAGCAATTTGTCACTTACCATCGGGCCCCCAAACTCGCCCAGCCGGAAGTGGCAGATCCGGATCCCCACAATAGCTCATCCCACTATAAGGGTAGTCGTCTATGTACAACGGCATCTGATCCCAATGGGAAAAGAACTCCGGTCGAAATGTTCGCCCGACCGCCCCTCCTCCTCCTTTGCAGAGTAGTCGTCCCCAACGACGCATCCTGGGCTCTCTCGGGCCCCCATCCGGAAGATGCACACGAGGCCTCAAGGTCGGGATCTTCTCAAAGAAGAAGGCGCACAACAAAGTCCCATATGAGCAATCATGATTCACCTGCCGCCTGCATAGCGACAACTATCGCTTTAGCGACACCAACATCATTTGGGCCCACCCAAAGTAGGTCCCACTCAACACACTCTCCACTATCATCATCTGCCCACCGGTGATGTGATGGAACGCCTGGGTGCCTGGTGGGATTCGCAAAGACAGTCATGCGCCACCGCACCCGGTTTCTAGCCTCTCTAGATCCCCGATCGATATCCGAGTCCCCTGACTTGAAACCTTGCCGACAATGGCGTTCCACAAACTCCATGATATGCCGCCCCCGCGGCAACACTGGCTGTGTGTCTCCCACTATCCCCAGTGGTGGGAGGCCGGTCAGGAAGTACACATCCTGGACCGTCAGTTTGATCCTGTGCCCCTGCACTACAAAGATCTCCTGATCTGGATCCCAATAACTGATAATTCGGGCCAGTAATGGTTCCCCTGCTCTCATCAACGGGTTCTCCATAAACTTGAGAACCCCAAATCTGGCCAATACACGACGAACGCCCTGATCCGCCTGGATCTCTGCCCGAAGTGTTCCCAGATCCCTCTCTCTCCAGTTGACCCGTAACTCTGCCATACCTGCACAAACACATTCTTTTTGTCAGGGTACAGATCGGGCAAACCACAACCACACACAAAAACCCAACTCCCAACCATCAAACAGCACCCAGCCCCCCTCCCCTCCCAGGTCGCAGTTTTCTGCCCATTTCTGGACCAGGTCGCACTTTTTGCCCTCAAACCTGCGTCCTGGGTCGCACTTTTTGCCCCAAAAAGTGCGCCCGGCCGTAGAGAGGAGGGAGGGGCTGTTTCTGGAGTGTTGGGCCCTAAACTGCAAATCTAATCCATCAAAAATGCAAGAGCAAGGTTAGGCCTCTTACCTCCAACTGACAGATCTCGAATCCCACGGTCGGTTTGTCCGCTACGTTCGCCGCAAGATTTAGGGCCTTCTCTCCTCTCCACATTCACCACAGCAACAATAGCAAATGAATGATTTTGGAGGGAAAACCGCCTCATTAAAAGAGAACCCCTGTTTCTTCTTTCGACTACTGCGACCACACCGTAGCCCCGTTCGACGAACCGTCAGCACCGCTGGATAGATCTCACCGAGCTCTCAAATGGGTTTTCCTTAGTTTTTGGTGATTTGATACTTCACCCGGACACATTTTTCCACGAAGGGTCACTTCACCACTCCTTAAAAATCGAATTTCCTCACTTACGACACTTGTACTTGGGGCACCACATCGCCCCCTTACTTGTCCATGTTCGTGTTGATTTTCGTCATGAGTGCCCACCTTGTACTCATGTTTCTATGACCCCCCACTGGGGCCTTTACTGTGTGGCAACATTATCTAGTCGCCCTTGCTTAGAGCATCCGAGTTGAGTCATCATTGCATTCATGGAGTCTATCCCGCATCCTTTTACACCCTACTATAGCCCTCCATTCTTTTTGCTTGGTTCCTCTCTTGTGTCGCATCTCATGACCTTCAGCCCCACTGTCCCCTGTCCCCTTCGATATTGTGTCAGTCGCTGCCATGTCATTCATGCCCTTTATGCTCTAACAAGGGAAGTTGTCCATTCGCCACTCCACCCTTCCCATTTCCACCATCATCATTAGTGTCAGTCTGTCCGTCGCTCTATTGCTCTTCTCTCGTGCCTTAGTTGAGGTTCTCTCATTGCCTCACCTACGGCGGACCTCCTTCTGTCGACCTCAGCACATTTATTCCAGAAGCAAGGTCTAGAGGGTCGTGTACCTTGGTTCCAGCTTCCACTTTTGTTTCCTTGGCACATGCTTTCGATCAGCAGTACTCTTCACCTCCTTTGACTTGCTCTTTCTCCACCCTCAAAGATGATCGAGATTCGTACACTGGACAGTCCAGTGACCCAGCAGCAGCTCTTGATGATTCCCGGGCGTGTGTGAGATGTCTCAGCCCTCATGAGGGGGTGGCCCTGCAGGTAGCCCCCCACATGCCCGGATGACCTCTTCATTGCAGCCTTTGATGCCGCTCCAGATTTTGATGATGTTGGCCTTAGCCACTGGCAGCACCTCTATGATTTGCATGTACCAGTCAGATTTTGTGAGCCCTTCCCCACTTACAGGGGGCATTTGGGTTGTATTTATTTCATGTACTCAGATATTATTGTACTAGTCCTGGCTGTTATCCCAGGCACAGCATGTATGTGAGACTCTTCATTGTATTTTTATCTGGCCCTTGATTATGCCAGCTGTACTCTATGGTTCGGTCCCTTGTTTACTGGACACACTATTCTTTTGCACTTTGTCACGGCGGGCATAGGTATGCCTCCCCCGCCGCCTTCAGCACATGTACCCTCTCATAAAAAGAGACTTGTTGCACCTGCGAGTCTCGTCTCCTTAGGGTCTAGTCCTTCAAAGACATCATCTACTCATATTTTCTCCTGGTACAATTTTGTTGTTCAGTGATTGTTTTCACAACCAGGATTTTCATTACACGATTTGCTCCTCGACACTCGCACGTCAGCAACTGCTACATATTTTTGGTCATCTAACTCTTCATCATTAGATGGACCCAAGTACACCATGTACACCGCTAATTACAAGTAAAATCGAAGCCACTATGTTAATTATGAAACCCTAAAAGGAATAATTAATTAAAACCATAATTTAATTATTATTCCCAGTCATGTTTAACCCAAAAACAAAGAAATTAATGAGATAAACCCATAGTTATCTTATTATTTTCTAGGAATAATTATTTAAATCTTATTTAGATAATATTCCTTGTTAAATATGACCAAATCCACCACCATTAATCAAATAAATCATTATTTATTTGATTATATCCCAACCACTTCCTTAAAAAGATAAATAAATCATTTATTTATTTATTTTTCACTAATCAAGGGATTTGACCCAAGTCAAACACCTTTTCCCTCCAACAAATAATAATAAAATATTCCATAGAGGTGGATCTAGATGTGATTAACATTATTTTAATCATGCACCAAGATCTAGAAAGACCCAATATTTTGTTATAAATAGGAGGGTTTTCCCCATCATTCTTCACCTTTTGTTGCATATTAGATCACTCTGGATCTACACACTTGGTCTCATTTCTGCCATTTTTCTCCCATTGAGCTCTACCTTCTACATTGGGTTTTCTACATCTACAAGAGAGAGAAAGCTTAGATCTGAAGTGCTGAGGACTACAAAGAACCCATCCCATTGAGGAGATCTGGATACACCTTCTTGTTTCCTCCCAGGTGCCCTGTAATATAAAAAATTCATTCAAAAATCGTGTTCTTGTCTTGTCTGTTGGATGCATGGAGCAAACTCTTTACTTTACTGCTTAATGTCTTTCCATTTATAGATTTGTTTGTTGCAGCACTTTAACTACTAATTGCAGATCTGAAGATGTTTTGCAGCCATTATTGTTGTTAGGGGCTATTAGTTATGCGTAGCTAAAGTGGTTCTTTTTTCGTACGCTTCGACAAAGAATTCATACTAACAAGAATAATATATATATGGGGTCGGGACTTTAATATAACCGGGAGTTAATATATATATGAGGGTTAACAAAGTATGGGAATGGGTTTAACTATATATATTAAACTGGGGTTAATTGTAATATATACGGGAGTTAAATATGTGCGGGAATATTTATACATGAACAAGATGTTAATAATACACTATAAATAATTAAAAATAGTATCCGGGAGGGTTTGTTCAATGGGACCCGATATATTTAAACAATAAACTTTGGGTAAGTGGGTTTTGGCGGTGTATTTTTAATGAAAAGGGGAAATTATTAAAGGGATTTTTACTTTTCCAATGGTAATATGCTTTTTTTAGCTAGGGGAAAAGGGTTGTAATAAGGGAAAATGAGTGAAGGGAAAAATTTAAAATGGAGGGAAAGGGATATTTTACAAGGGAAATGCCTTTTTAAGAATGGCATTAGGTTTTTAACAAGGGGAAGGGGATTTTGGGATATTAATGATATGTAATGAAAAATTTCTGCTTTCCATGCCTTTGTGAAAGTAATCTACCTACCCATCATTTTACCCTAACATTTTTTCTTCATTTATTGGGTGCATTTGAGCTTGCTGATCATTTTTATTTTTCTTTTATAAGAAAGCAATCTAATTCTAACCTTATGAATTCCAATGGCTCAGATTAAACTGATGAGCTCATTATTTATTCTCTACTTAACTACTTGATGCAGGAGAATTAGGCTCAAAAAATTCTTTGTATTTTAATAGGCTTAGGGGTCTTTTGTTTTCAAATAAGATTGGTTGCCTATGTATTAAATTGATGAAGTTTTAAATATCTTGAGTGAATTAAGTCAGACACTTAGAATAGGAATTTATTAATGATTTGTGACTCATTTTGTAAATGTTCCTGAATGTTGGAGAACATGAGAGAATTATGACTATTGAGAGCTCATAAGGAATGAGAGATTTGAGAATTAATTGTAAATTCTAAGTCAGAATTGGTTTGATGATTTTATGGGATTAGAGAGGATCCTTAGGGATAAAGAAGAGATTTTAGGACTTAAAGGATTTTGAGGAATTTTTTGAGAAGATAAAGGAAATGGAACCAGAATTGGCTTTAGAATCAATTTTATAAATTGTAAGTCTCAAAAGATAGTGAGGAGTTGGATTTAGAAAAACAGAGGTTTGTTGTTGTCAGCCTATGAAAAATTGGAAGAAAGGCCACTGATTAGAATATCAGGCCAGAGAGAGGAAATATTTTGTAATTATTTGGTTATAGGTATACAGAGAAATTCGATTCTGAATTGGGGCAATATGCATTGATTGATGAGTTATGAATTGTAAGTGAAACTGGCAAATCAAATTAGAGGATAGCACTGAGAATGTAACCAGGCTCATACGAGGTCTATATAATTGAATTAGAAATTAAATAAACCTATGTTTATTAGCAATAATTCTCTCATTTTGTATTGATATATAGGATTTAGGAAAGTCACGAGACTGTGTACTCTAAAAGAACAATGTCCAATTCACACTATGTAAAGATGAGAAGGATTGAATGAAGTCAGAGAATATATAATCACAAAACATAGAGAAGACTATATTTTATGTTTATAGCTTGGATGTTGTATGAATTTGTATTTGTTGAGCTCAGTCATCGATCACTAAATGGATCGATGACACAATGACATTTCAAATCAATATTTTGAATACACTACGTAAGTCAAAAATTGGACCTGGAACCATATGCATCAATTGTGCATTCAAGTGAGAAATATAAGTTAATAGAAGAAGCAATGATATCATTTAGAAGGGCGGTGTTCTTGGTGAAATTTATTAGCAGAAATTTGGACGTATAGAATGGATTGATGACAGATCATTAATACAATGTGATCATTCAATAGAAAAACGACAGAATTGTTATAGAGAGCTCTATTTATTGTGATAAAATTGGCACAGTCATAATTAAAACTCCATACTATGGCATGGAACTGGAAGAGAAGGAAAAATTTAAATAAATCTTACTGTCAGTGGAGTGACGGAACCATGAATCAATTGCCAAAGAAATAGTGAAAGAAGTTTCGTAAAATAGAAATTGGTTTTCGTATGGAACAAATTTGGTAAGCAGTAATTATAAAATGGATGCGATAGCATTAAGAGGGAGACACGTTGCAGGTGAAAACCATCTATTTTGCATGGCCTTAAAAGCATAATCCTCACGCTATTTGAAATGCGATGAACTGATAGCTGTCGAATTAGACAAGAGTTAATGACGAAGATTGGAAGTTAAGAAAAACATGGTCAAAGGAAGAATGGTAAGTTCATAAAGGTTATGTTTAATTTTCTATTATAAAAATATTATAATAGAAATAATGTGGAATGAAAGAGATTAAACCAAAGTGTGTAATGTTAAGCGTGGGTCGTATATATTTATGATTGGCATTTTGCGTTTTTTATCCAAAGTCGATTTCATATATTCAGCATTTGAATAAATGGGTTATTTTTATGGTTGGTAACCATAATTATCAACAAAGGAAATAACTTCCACATGGAAAGTTTCCTCTGGTGGTTTATCATGGTTCAAATACATGTGAATCACATTTCTTTTTTAAGAGGCATTTGTGGGTAAAAGAGGCCAAGGCTACGTCAAGTGGTATCAGAGAAGAAATGGATTCTGCACGAAGTATGATTAATTAATGAATTATTTTGTGTGGAATAGAATTAAAATTCATTAGAAAGCTGTAACAGAGATTGAAAGAGAAGTTACAGGATCAGATTTTAAATATAATTGACAATAGTTGCAGATTGGAAAAGGTATGCAGTGGAAGCATGGTAGTCTAAGACTATGAGAAATTCAGATTTGAAGAATATGAATTAAAAATAAAATGTTCTTTGAGGATTAAAAGAATTATGTTTTGAAAGGTGTGTATACAGGTACAATGGTGATGACAGAAAAGAGATTAGATTTGAGAGCATGCACTTAGAAATAAAGTGTAGCAAAATATTGGAAGAATTTGAGAAGCAAGGAAATAGAGAATAATCCATTCAAAATGAAAATAAGCAGTGAAAGAGGATCACATAGAGATTTTGAAGGTGAGGTATTATGTATTATTTTAATCTGGGTTGAAAATTGTATTTGCAGAATTCAGGTTGCAGACAGTTGAAGAAAATCTCAGCAAAAGAAGATCACAATATTAAGAACAATGATGAAGGAAGTTGGTAATAATTTTTGAGTGAAAGCAAAGTGTGGAACAGAATCTTGAATAATTCCAACATAGGTTGGAAAAAAAGGTTAGTTGTGTTCTTAAAAGGTGCAGATGAGTTGAAGCCTAGAAGGAGCAGAGGAAATCTCAAGTAGGTTCTAGAGATAGATAACCATACTTGCCAAAAGTCCAAGTCTATAGAAAACTTGGTGAGGTATATGGCAACAGGAAGGACTTGCTGTTGCAGAGGCTTAAACAACTCATAGTGAAAGAGTGAGTGATGCACTCATAGAAATGGAAAGAAGAAGATGACTACTGATAGTCATAGTAGGGGTTATGAATAAGACCACAACAGATTAAAGGAGTGGAAAGTTGGCACAAGATTGCAACAGTGAGATTGTAGGAAGAAATTTTGAAATTTCTTGGAAATTGTAGTAGAAACTTGTTCCAGCTAAGGCTTGGAATAGACAGGGAAAGTGGTGTCTTTAAATAAAGTGAGTGTAGCAACCAGAGAAGGGAGCAAGGTTGCTCAGTACAAGTTCTGAGAAGGAAAGAATTTGAAGACCAGGAAGAGGAGAAGCTTCGTGAGAAGATCAACTCAGGAAGAAGTTGATTGGTTGCAGGTGTAGAAGCTTACATAGAATAGAAGATGACTATGGAAAGTCATGTGCAAGGTTCAAAAGAAAGCTACAAGATGAAGAAGAAGGGTGTTAAAGAAATCTGCAAGAACCATATGAGTCAAGAGGAGCGATACAAAGAAATTGTTGAGATAAGAGAACAATTTAATAAACTAAAGATGATCATAGAAGAAGACCAAAGACAAGGTTGGGTCTTGAGGAAAAAGACAGTGAAGTGGTCTAAATCACATAGAAATCTACAATAGAGGCAAGTGAACTGGTTGGAGGAAAAACATAGAGAAACAGAGTTAGAAATGGAAGGTTCCATTTGTAGACTAGAACAGGGTGAAATTTTTGGTAAAGATGAAGATTGGAGATCTGTGAAAGATCTTATGAATTATTGTGAGAATTCAAGACAACAAGAAGTTTACCTTACTGAAGAAGGAATTATTAATGATTTCCTAAACTGTTGGGAAAGTTCAAATCAGCAGGAGGATGTAAAGCCTTGTATTTTTTAATCTAATAATTTTGATGTGATTACAGGTTTTGTAGAGGATGAGAAATATTTTGAAGTTGTCAGAAGTATGGAAGAGTATATTTCAAAAGATAAATACTCTGAAGCAGAGAATAATGATGAAGAATGTCTCTTGAATGAGAAAAGCAGTGGTTATTGCAGCAAAAATAACTTAGTAATGCATGTGGAGCTGCTACAACACAGGAAGAATTTATTGTGAAAGAAAGAGATGAGATTCAGTCGAAAGAGCTGATATGTGAAGAAAAAGTTGAGACTGTTGAGATTTATGATTTACAAACTGAAAATTTGAGTATAAATTCCGGGAGAGTAAATGCCAAAAATAAATTGCATTGGTGGATAATTTGATGGAAAAATCAGAGTATGACAAGGATATTGTAGAAGACAGAGTTCACTATGGTGGACAAGAACATAAAGAAATAATTAGAGCAGATGGTGTGGAAGAGAGACTTGTTGACAATTTTGAGAGTCCTTTAGAGAATTATTTAGGGAGAATGAATCAGCATACTGATGTGCTGATAAATGAGGAAATATCATAACAACATACTGAAATGTTTCCAAAGGAAAAAGAGGCACTGAGGCCTTATGTTTTTTCATTTTAATAATTGTTTTGTGAATACAGATTTTGTTGCAGATGCTGGAGAAAATTTGACACAAATGAGAAACCAAGTAAAGAAAGAGGAATAAATTTTTGTGGAAGTATTTAATCCATGGAATAGAGATATAAGAGTGCTGGAAAGAATGCTGAAGAGTCAAGATTTCATGGAAGATGAGGTAACTATCGAAGAGAAAGAGTTTGAAGAAATGCAGAATGACAAAAGAAACAAACTAAATCAGAAGAAAGGAGATAGCA
Organism: Pinus albicaulis; assembly: GCA_034641835.2. Classification (NCBI taxonomy): domain Eukaryota; kingdom Viridiplantae; phylum Streptophyta; class Pinopsida; order Pinales; family Pinaceae; genus Pinus; species Pinus albicaulis. Next base: position 433,161,950 of record CM076579.1, read on the forward strand.
GTAAATGGCAGACTATCTATCATTTCATGGAATTGCTGAAGAACGAGGACAAAGAAATTTTCATCAGTGACAATCAGGAAGAAGTTATTAGTTGCAGAAAACAAGCGAGTAAGGATGAAAGGGCGGAAACAAGAATAAAAGTTTAGCAATTAAGAGGTGAAAGTAATTAGCATTCAAAAGATATATTAGATAGAGAAATTGAATTGATAAGAAGGATAATGATTAAAGTGTCTCTGAAGAAGACAACGATAGGAAAGCAAAGAAGCAGTAGCAGCAAGAGAAAGACAGTAGCAGACTGTAAAATCATAGCTACTGGAGCAATGCAACATAAAGTGTGGAGACTTGGAGAGAAACAACAAAGAATAGCATAAATATATGACAAATTACAGAACAATGCATGGGATCTAGGAAGATGAAGATTAAAAGCACATGATCAGGAGATCATGATTATTTTTAACCTTGGGAGTCTGATGCAGGAGAATTAGGCTCAGAAAATTATTTGTATTTTAATAGGCTTAGGGGTCTTGTGTTTTCAAATAATATTGGTTGCCTATGTATTAAGTTGATGGATTTTTAAATATCTTGAGTGAATTAAGTGAGACATTTTGAATAGGAATTTATTATTTATTTGTGACTCATTTTGTAAATGTTCCCAAATGCTGGAGAAAATGAGAGAATTAGGACAGTTGAGAGCTCATAGGGAATGAGAAATTTGATAATTAATTGTAAATTCTAATTTATAATTTCTTTCATGATTTTATGGGATTAGAGAGGATCCTTACGGATAAAGAAGATATTTTAGGACTTAGAGGATTTTGAAGAATTTGTTGAGAAGATAAAGGATCTGGAACCAGAATTATTTTTAGAATCAATTGTATAAATTGTAAGTCTCAAAAGATAGTGAGGAGTAGGTTTTAGAAAAAAAAGGGTTTGTTGTTGTTAGCCTACGACAAATTGGAAGAAAGGCCACTATTTAGAATATCAAGCCAGAGAGAGGAAATCTTTTGTAATTATTTGGTTATAGATATATGGAGAAATTCGATTATGAATTGGGGAAATATGCATTGATTGATGAGTTATGAATTGTAATTGAAATTGGAAAATCAAATCAGAGGATAGCACTGAGAATGTAACCAGGCTCATACGAGTTCTGTATAATTGAATTGGAAATTAACTAAACTTGTGTTTATTAGCAAGAATTATCTCATTGTGTATTGAGCTACATGATTTAGGAAAGTCATGAGACTGTGTACTCTAAAAGAACAATGTCCAATTCACATTGTGTAAAGACAAGAAGGATTGAATGAAGTTAGAGAATATATAATCATAAAACGTTGAGAAGATTGTATTTTATGTTTATAGCTTGGATGTTGTATGATTTTGTATCTGTTGAGCTCAGTCATCAATCAATGAATGGATCGATGACACAATGACATTTCAAATCGATATTTTGAATACACTGCATAAGTTAGAAATAGGACCTGGAACCATATGCATCAATTGTGCATTCAAGTGAGAAATAGAAGTTAATAGAAGAAGCAACGATATCGTTTAGAAGGATGGTGTTCTTGGTGAAATTGCTCAGTAGAAATTTGGATGTATAGAATGGATTGATGACGGATCATTAATACAATGTGATCATTCAATAGAATAGCGATAGAAGTGTTATAGAGAGCTATGGTTATTGTGATCAAATTGGCACAGTCGTAATTAAATATCCATACTCTGGCATGGAACCAGAAGAGAAGGAACAATTTAAATAAATCTGACTATCAGTGGAGTGACGGAACCGTTAATCAATGGCCAACGGAACAATGAAGGCAGTTTCCTAGAACAGAAATTGTTTTTCGCATGAAACAAATTTGGTAAGCAGTGATTATAAAACGAACGCAATAGCATTAAGAGGGTGACACGTTACAAGTGAAAACCATCTATATCACATGGCCTTAAAAGCATTAATCCTCGCGCTATTGGAAATGCGATGAACTGATAGTCGTGGGATCGGACAAGAGCCAACAAAAGAGATTTGAAGCTAAGCAAAACATGGTCAAAGGCAGAATGGTAAGTTCATAAAGGTTATGTTTAATTTTCTATTATAAAAATATTATAATAGAAATAAAGCGGAATAAAAGAGATTAAACCAAAGTGTGTGTTGTTAAGTGTGGGCCATATATATTTATGATTGGAATTTTGGGTTTTTTATCCCAAGTTATATTCAGAATTTGAATAAATGGGTATTTTTTATGGTTGGTAACCATAATTATCAACAAAGGAAATAGCTTTCACATGGAAAGTTTCCTCTGCTGGTTTATCATGGTTCAAATACATGTGAATCACATTTTGTTTTAATAGGAATTTGTGGGTAAAACCAACCAATGCTGCGTCACTACTGATCTACCAAGATTAAATGGTTTGGCTAGATCTTTATTCTCCAACTATCAAATTGAAATTTAAAATATGAGTGAGTCAAGATTAAGATGTTTGATCATCATGGATTGTGGAATTTTTGACAAGCGACACACAATCTTCTTTTTTAAAGTAAAGTAAAATGTAGTGGTATTTGAATTTGCATCACTTTCAGGATCTATTTATATCTCTTTTTGGCAGGGTTCATATTTTATATTCTTTTTTGATCTTTTTCTTTCAGTCCTTTGATTTTTCTTTTAGGACTTACCCTCTTTACATTTTTTATTATGGGAAAACAATTTGCAGAAAGAAAAGTATGTACAATATGACAAGACTAATCACAGTCAATTCAAACTTATGAATCCTATTGTTAGTATGAATTCTTTGTCGAAGCATACGAAAAAGAACCACTTTAGCTACGCATAACTAATAGCCCTAACAACAATAATGGCTGCAAAACATCTTCAGATCTGGGAGGAAACAAGAAGGTGTATCCAGATCTCCTCAATGGGATGGGTTCTTTGTAGTCCTCAGCACTTCAGATCTAAGCTTTCTCTCTCTTGTAGATGTAGAAAACCCAATGTAGAAGGTAGAGCTCAATGGGAGCAACAATGGCAGAAAATGAGACCGAGTGTATAGATCCAGAGTGATCTGGTATGCAACAAAAGGTGAAGAATGATGGGGAAAACCCTCCTATTTATAACAAAATATTGGGTCCTTCTAGATCTTGGTGCATGATTAAAATAATGTTAATCACATCTAGATCCACCTCTATGGAATACTTTATTATTATTTGTTGGAGGGAAAGGGTGTTTGACTTGGGTCAAATCCCTTGATTAGTGAAAAATAAATAAATAAATGATTTATTTATCTTTTTAAGGAAGTGGTTGGGATAAAATCAAATAAATAATGATTTATTTGATTAATGGTGGTTGATTTGGTCATATTTAACAAGGAATATTATTTAAATAATTATTCCTAGAAAATAATAAGATAACCATGGGTTTATCTCATTAATTTCTTTGTTTTTGGGTTAAACATGACTGGGAATAATAATTAAATTATGGTTTAATTAATTATTCCTTTTGGGGTTTCCCAATTAACATAGTGAAAGCAGTTTTACTTGGGGTAAAACTGGTCTTACATGGTGTACTTGGGTCCATCTAATGATGAAGAGTTAGATGACCAAAAAATGGTGTAACAGATTGCCCCCCAGCGTGCGAGTGTCGGGAGCAAATCGTATGACCGAAGTACGTTGTAAGAAGACAATCACTAGACAACAAAAGGGTATGTCAGAGAGAGAAATATGAGGTAGATAGTGTGCTGAAGGACTAGACCCTGAGGAGACGAGACTCGCAGGTGCAACAAGTCTCTGTTATGAGAGGGTACCTGTGCTGAAGGCGGCGGGGGAGGCATACCTATGCCCGTCGTGACAAAGTACAAAAGAATAGTGTGTCCAGTGAACAAGGGACCGAACCATAGAGTACAGCTGGCATAATCAAGAGCCAGATAAAAATACAATGAATAGTCTCACATACATGCCGTGCCTGGGATAACAGCCAGGACTAGTACAATATCATCTGAGTACATGAGATAAATACAACCCAAATGCCCCCTGTAAATGGGGAAGGGCTCACAAAATCCGACTGATACATGCAAATCATAGAGGTGCTGCAAGTGGCTAAGGCCAACATCATCAAAATCTGGAGCGGCATCAAAGGCTGCAATGAAGAGGTCATCCGGGCAAGTGGGGGGCTACCTGCAGGGCCACCCCCTCATGAGGGCTGAGACATCTCACACACGCCCGGGAATCATCAAGAGCTGCTGCTGGGTCACTGGACTATCCAGTATACGAATCTCGATCATGCTGAAAGGAGCTGGAGAAGCAACCAAGTGAAAGGGAAGTGAGAAATCCCCCTGCCTGATCCGAGGCACCGAACAAAAGTGGAAGCTGGAACCAAGGTACACCGCCCTCTAGACCGTGCTTCTGGAATAAATATGCTGAGGTCGACAGAAGGAGGTCCGCCGTAGGTGAGGCAATGAGAGAACCTCAACTAAGGCACGAGAGAAGAGCAATAGAGCGACGGACAGACTGACACTAATGATGATGGTGGAAATGGGAAGGATGGAGTGGTGAATGGACAACTTCCCTTGCTAGAGCATAAAGGGCATGAATGACATGGCAGCAACTGACACAATATCGAAGGGGACAGGGGACAGTGGGGCTGAAGGTCATGAGATGCGACACAAGAGAGGAACCAAGCAAAAAGAATGGAGGGCTATAGTAGGGTGTAAAAGGATGCAGGATAGACTCCATGAATGCAATGATGACTCAACTCGGAAGCTCTAAGCAAGGGCGACGAGAGAATGCTGCCACACAGTAAAGGCTCCAATGGGGGGTCATAGAAACATGAGTACAAGGTGGGCACTCATGACAAAAATCAACACGAACATGGACAAGTAAGGGGGCGATGTGGTGCCCCAAGTACAAGTGTCGTAAGTGAGGAAATTCGATTTTAAGGAGTGGTGAAGTGACCCTTCGTGGAAAAAATGTGTCCGGGTGAAGTATCAAATCACCAAAAACTAAGTAAAACCCATTTGAGAGCTGGGTGAGATCTATCCAGCGGTGCTGACGGTTCGTCGAACGGGGCTACGGTGTGGTCGCAGCAGTCGAAAGAAGAAACAGGGGTTCTCTTTTAATGAGGCAGTTTTCCCTCCAAAATCATTCATTTGCTATTATTGCTGTGGTGAATGTGGAGAGGAGAGAAGGCCCTAAATCTTGCGGCGAACGTAGCGGACAAACCGACCGTTGGATTCGATATCTGTCAGTTGGAGGTAAGAGGCCTAACCTAGCTCTTGCATTTTGATGGATTAGATTTGCAGTTTAGGGCCCAACACCCCAGAAACAGCCCCTCCCTCCTCTCTATGGCCGGGTCGCACCTTTTGGGGCAAAAAGTGCGACCCAGGACGCAGGTTTGGGGGCAAAAAGTGCGACCTGGTCCAGAAATGGGCAGAAAGCTGCGACCTGGGAGGGGAGGGGGGCTTGGTGCTGTTTGATGGTTGGGAGTTGGGTTTTTGTGTGTGGTTATGGTTTTCCCGATCTGTACCCTGACAAAGAGAATGTGTTTGTGCAGGTATGGCAGAGTTATGGGTCAACTGGAGAGAGAGGGATCTGGGAACACTTCGGGCAGAGATCCAGGCGGATCAGGGCGTCCGTCGTGTATTGGCCAGATTTGGGGTTCTAAAGTTTGTGGAGAACCCGTTGATGAGAGCAAGGGAACCATTACTGGCCCGGATTATCAGTTACTGGGATCCAGATCAGGAGATCTTTGTAGTGCAGGGGCACAGGATCGAACTGACGGTCCAGGATGTGTACTTCCTGACCGGCCTCCCACCATTGGGGATAGTGGGAGACATGCAGCCAGTGTTGCCGCGGGGGCGGCATATCATGGATTTTGTGGAACGCCATTGTCGACCGGGTTTCCAAGTCAAGGGGACTCGGATATCGATCGGGGATCTAGAGAGGCTAGAAACCCGTGCAGTGGCCGCAGCTGTGCTGCGAATCCTGGGCACCCAGGCGTTCCATCACATCACCGGTGGGCAGATGATGATAGTGGAGAGTGTGTTGAGAGGGACCTACTTTGGGTGGGCCCAAATGATGTTGGTGTCGCTAAAGCGACAGTTGTCGCTATGCAGGCGGCAGGTGAATCATGATTGCTCATATGGGACTTTTTTGTGCGCCTTCTTCTTTGAGAAGATCCCGACCTTGAGGCCTCGTGTGCATCTTCTAGATGGGGGCCCGAGAGAGCCCAGGATGCGTCGTTTGGGACGACTACTCTGCAAAGGAGGAGGAGGGGCGGTCGGGCGAACATTTCGACCGGAGTTCTTTGCCCATTGGGATCAGATGCCGTTGTACATAGACGACTACCCTTATAGTGGGATGAGCTACTATGGGGATCCGGATTTGCCACTTCCGGCTGATCGAGTTTGGGGGCCCGATGGTAAGTGACAAATTGCTATTCTTATATGGGCATGTTTAAAGTTTTTTGAATAGTAAATAATGATACTGATTCAGGGACTTTTGGTATGCAGATATAGCACCGGTAAAACCGGCCGGATATATGGGACGACCGGCAGCGTCTGAAGCTACGGGTCCGAGTGGATCGAGAGCAGCGCAAAATGATGGTGCAGCCACCCTACTGGAGGACATCCGCCGTAGATGTGAGCAGTTGTTGACCGGAGTATCAGAGCGCGGGTGGCAGGATTTAGACGACCAGTACATAGAGCCATGTGTTGGTCTCCCCTCGGAGTGGCGAGGTATCATGCGGCGCATGGCGATGGCCGGTCAAAATATGCGGGATCTACATGCTGCAGGGGCAGAGCCATTGGCCCGGGAGCCTCCAGATAGTGATTAGGGGCATATGGTGCCCCTTCTGATGTATGTAGGGGCAGGTGGTGCCCCCTAGAATGTATGGAGGGGCATATGGTGCCCCCAGTTTTTGTTTGTAACATGCTAGGGGCATGCCGTGTGTATATGTATGGGGGGGCGTATGGTGCCCCCAGTTTTTTGGAACATGCTATGGGCATGTCATGTGTATCAGAGTAGATGGACTCATCAATATATGGTTTGCGACACATATTATGGATATGCATCGTCTTTTGATGGTTGATTTAATGGTATTGTCTTGTATGAATTGAGTGTGATAAATGCCAATCTAGAACATGGTTTGCAATAATATCTACGTAGTGATTCTGGTCTCTGGGTACATGGTTGAAAGTTATGGTTTCAAGCGCACGTATTAAGACTTTTACTCGTAAATAGCGTCTAAACAGCACAGGGTTACGCACACGATAAACACCATTTAGTTGCATGACAAGAAGCAAGGAATCCAAGCGAACGTGCAGGTGGCGAATGCGATGCAGCAAAGCATCAGCTAGTAGGCCATGCACTGCATCGTATTCGGCCTGATTGTTGGTGGCAGAACCAATGCATACCCCGTTAGACAGAACGAGGTCATGCAAGGGGGTGAAGATGGCCCACCCTGCCGAGGCAAGATTCCTGGAGTAGCGACTTGCACCATCGGCGTAACCGATAAAGGATGTGGACGGGGGATGCGCAAGGTGGTGTGACAAGACAATACATGAGGGGATGAAAGGAAAGGACGGCAGCGTGAGGGGGCAGAAGTCATCGAGCGGAAATGGCGGGGGGAAGGGGCAGGATGAGCAAAACTCAAACAAGGTGATGTATGAGGGCTATCGGAAACATGGCGAAGACTCGGGCTGCGAAGGTCAACAGAGACACCAGTGGAGGGATCTCGAGTATCAAGGGACACAATGGGGGAGGCGGAAAACGGGCTAGGTTCCAAGTGTCGCACAGAGGAGGATAGGTAAAGAATGGTGACTGTAGACTCCGTCATCTGGACATCAGTGGGGGGAATGTGGATGGGATCGGTGGAATCCTCAGGCTGGGCTGCAGCATACTGCGCGAGAATGGGAGAGGCGGATTGATTTTGTTCAACCTCATACTCGCGGATCACCTCAAGGGAGGCACGGTAATGCGTCAGGTGAGGACAATGATGGGAGTAGTGGAAATGGACACCGCACAAAGCACAAGGCTTGTTGGTGCGGAGAGTCTTGGGGTTCTTGGAGACGGTCGAAGCAGGAGTGGGAGTTTCAGGGACCGTAGTGTCGGGGAACGCGACTTTTACCATGGGGCGAATACGGGGTAACTCGGGACAAGCATGAGTGGCATGACCGATGACATCACATAAGGCACAAGGCTTCGTGGGTGGGGGAGGAGCCGAGGTGGTTGTGGTGGTTTGGTCTTTGGTTGCCCCCCTGCGGGCTTTTCCTTTCTTCCCGGGAGCCGACTCAGCAGGAGAAGGGTCCTGTGGAGGTGCTGGGGGCACGTTAGCTATGGAGGAAGCGAGGGGGACCCGTTGAACCGGTGTCAAAGCCATGTAAGGTTTGGGGTGACCAGGGGGGGTGGCGTCGGGGGGGCTGGGCACCAAACCGGAATACCCAAGGTCAAGTTAGGGAGAGAAAGGTGGCCATGACGGTGATGTGAACATACTCCGGGAGACGAAGAAGGGGATCTCGTCCAAACAGGTGTTGACCAGGGAGGAACGGCTCCAGTTTGGTTAAGGCTGGGGACCGAGCTCCGGAGGATGAAGAGGTTCGGGGTGCCGTCGGTAAGGGGAGGGCCGTAAAAGAGGAGGTCCGGCTGGCTGAGACGGATGGCTAGGAGCGGGTTGCGGAGGGCGGGGAGGAGGGTGCGGGCTGGCTGAGGCAGGCCGTTTATGGGCAGCCTGAGATGATTGCATCATGCAAACATTCGACAAGCTGGGATCAGTAACGGGAGGGGGAGGAAGGTGAGGAAAAGTGCCAAGCAAGGTGGAATCTTTATAAACGCCGGGGGAGACACTGGTCAAGGAATCGACGGTTTGCTTGTTGGCTACAGAAGAGATGGTCGTCTCGGAGGCGGATGGAGACGGCGGCTCATGATACGATAGCTGGTCAATGGTGACTATCTTTCCATTATGTGGAAAAGACATCTTGCGGAAGACCGCGGATGGGACAGCAGACATGGCATAGGTGTAGCTTCGGCCCAATAGAATGTTGTAGTCTAGAGGGGCGTCAATGACTTCGACATCAACGCAAACAGTCTTACCGGCGAGGGTGATGGGACAGTTACGAAACAGGCCAATAGGCTGGGAGGCATGACCATCCCACGCCCGAAGGGTGATCGTGGAAGGGGCCAACTCAGGGGATCCGAGTTGCTTCCAAACCGAAGCGGACATCACACAGGTGGATGCCCCCTCATCAATTATACACCGGGATACAGTGGCGTTCCGGATTTTGACTGGGATTTGGAAAGCAACGGAAGGAGGAAGAGGAGGGTGGTCCAATTGAGTGGCGTCGAAAACAATCATTTGGTCATCAGCAGGATCAACAGCGCCCACGGCAGATAGTAGAGCCTTCCTTTGAGAAGGGCATGACTGGAGGAGTTCCAGTGTGGAAATGGCAGCAGGGGATTGTGCCAAATCATCTACTATACTGTACGATTGAGCGGCTCGACCGGAGGCAGCATTTCGGCGTAAGGGACCCTTTGGAATCTTTGGGTGAACCTCAACTTTGGGTTGAGGGATGTGTATGGGGCCACTGGATGTCGAAAGAGGCTCTGTAGAACCTGAAGATGGAGGCTCGGGAGCAGACTGAGCAGGGGGCTTGGGGTACTGGCGAGACCGAGTTTGAAGGTGAAGGTCGACGGAAGGGGACGAATCGGAGCGCATCATAAGGATCTGGTAGTCAGGGGAACCAGAAATGGACGAGGGTGTGGCTGCATGGCTGTCCGGGGGTTGGGTAGCCACGAATCCCTGTTGAGGGAAAGGATCAGTGAACACAGCTGGCGGGGTAGTGGCCACATTAGGAGGAGCGTGAGGGGAGGCGTGTTGTCCGCGCAATGTGGCTTGAGACTCCCACATCTGTCGCATCTGGGGTAAGAGAGGACAATCGTGAGTGTAGTGACCGTAAACACCGCAACACGAACAGGGCTTGCTTGTGCGAAGCGGCCTGTCCGGCCTGGGCGGAATGCCCTGAGGCTGGTTGCTAGTGTTAGGGTCCACACCAGAATTGGGTCCTCGGTTACCGGGGGCAGATGGGTTCTGGTTGCCTCTCCGCCTTCTTTGAGAAGAAGGGGGATTAATCGCACCCTGCTGTGCAAATACTTGCCCTGGAGGGGGTTGTAAGTGCTGTGGCAGGTGGTGAGGAGGCAAGGGAGGCGGAAGCGCATATGCTGGAGGAGCTGGCGCACCAGGCTGCGGATAAAAGTAAGGGTTGGGTTGGGCAGCATTGAGGTAAGCAGGAGGTTGGGGAAAAGGAGGAGGCATGCCGTATCCTGGATACATGTTGCCGGGAGGGGGCAGAGTGCTAGAGGTGCTGGCCCCTCCCTGAGGAGGGCCATGGCTCATAGGAGGATGAGCAGAGGGGTGGGAAAGAGATCCAACAATACCGTTGGCGGAATGAGATGCCCCCGGGGCGTTAGCGCCACCGGGCCGGGGGATGTCAGGAAGAACGGTATAAACATAACCAGATTGAGCATAGATCAGGTCATACTTTAAAGCTATTTGGAGGGCGGCTTCTTCAGATTGAGGAAAGTGAGAGGCGACATCTTTGCCGATGGGAGACGGGAGGGTACGAAGGAACCAGTCCATGTAAACCCGATCTTCAAAGGGAGGGGCTCGACATAAGCTCCGTCTTCGTCGCCATTCCTGAACATGGGCAGAAAGGCATGTGGAAGAGGATTGCTTAAATGAAGTCAAGAGCTCCGTACCAGTGTCGTATCGGAGAGGGAGCTGGAAGTACGACAAGAAGGCTTGGGCAAGAGTCTCGAACGTGGTATGTGAGGAAGTGGCCTGCTCGACATACCATTTAGAAGCTTCGCCGGTAAGCGTGCGTTGGAACAAACGAAGACGGATGGAGTCATTGGTAATGGAGTTGGAGGAACACCACATGTGGAAAGACCGGACGTGATTGGTTGGGTCTTCGCCATTAAGGCCCTCGAACTTAGGGATATCGGAGGGTAACTTGGTAGGCATAGTGGGCCAGGTAGTATTATGGTGAATGGGGTCGTTAATCAACCGATGGAAATCGGGGAGGCTGAGGCCTGCAATGTACGGCAGCACAGGGGTGGCCGGAGTAGTGGTTGTGACGGTTCCGCTAGAAGTAGGGCCGGCATTGGGCCCGGGAGAACCGCTAGCATTAGGCCCTGATCCGGACATGGTGAAGGTAAAAGGAGTCGGAGGGGGAGAACCGGAAGGAGAAGGGGGATCCGATGAATCAGGAGAGGAGTCGGAGTGTGGACTCGAAGGTGGACTGGCTCGACGACGACGGTGCGGAGAAGGTCGATCAACCGGAAACTGAGGATGAAGGCCAAGAAGTCTCCGGGAAAGGCGCCTTGGGGGCGCAATGATGACAGGAAGAAGGAAACCGACAAGGGCAGAAAGGGATAGAATCAAGAAGGTCAAGGGCAGATAAGGTGCAGTGACAATTGATTTTAGAGTCTTTGCCAGGCGGTGTAAACCAGGCGCTTCTTCACTTAGGGTCAGTGTGTGGTGTGCGTTAATTTTAATTTTAAAACCCTTTCCGTTGTTGAGAGCAAAAAAGTGTGCAACGTAGCTGAACAAACCCCACAGCAGAATAAAGAGTAAAATGTCGAAATAAGGGTAAAAATAATGGGCCTACGTATGCGCACCATTCAACTCAAGAAGGTGGGTTCTCTCAAAACTATGGCCGAAAAGAAAGGAAAACTATGGAAAACACACAATAAGGGGAAGCTCAATGCGTATCTAGGTCACAAGATGAGATCCGGGAGGATAAAGTCACAGATATGGGTGCAGATCACAAATGCAGAGACAAGAGAGGCAAGGTGGTCGTGAAAGGGAAATCAGCAAAAAGCCGGGAGGGGCAAGGCAGAGGCCTTTAGGGGAGGTCCCAACAAAACGACAAGAGGTGATTTGAAAGGAAAAGAGGCTGATTTCGATGGATCTGGAAGTGAGGTCACAGATCTGGAAAAAGAAAGGGCTGAAGCTCTGAAACCGACGGCTGAAACAGCTGAAACTCTTCCACAAAAAGTGGAGGGTACTAAAGCCCTAAGGGGCCGGGTTCCCACTTAGATGAGTAAAAACAGATCAGATCTTGGTCAAGGCGGGCTGAGACAGAGGCTGGAAAACCCTGGCAGAGGCTGCAGCAGAACCTAGAAAAATTAAGGTAAAGAATGAAGAATGTTGAGCCTGCCGCAGTGTTCGACCTCGATCTCGAAAGGAGGTCGGCAGAAATGTGCCAAAAGTGCGTCCAGGTCGCAGGTTTTGGGCCAAAAGGTGCAACCTCCCCGTTCCGGTGGTTTCGGCGGCAGATTTTCTGAAAAGTTGCCGTCTCAGTTGCGGCTGGTGTCACTTACCTGCGCAATAGGGCCAGAAACACACGGAAGTTAGAAATTTTAAGTTTTTAGGGTTTTATGTGAGAAAAATGACATGAAAAGAGAAAAACTAAGCAGCTAAAAAGAAGCCCTAGGGCCTGAAGTAGCTGGATATGCAGGAATATGAAAAACGACAGCGGTCGTAATTTAAAACCCGTGTGGAGTCGCCATTTGTTAGTATGAATTCTCCGTCGAAGTGTACGAAAAAGAACCACTTTAGCTACGCATAACTAATAGCCCTAACAACAATAGAGGCTGCAAAACATTCGCACCCGGGAGGAAACAAGAAGGTGTATCCAGATCTCCTCAATGGGATGGGTTCTTTGTAGTCCTCAGCACTTCAGATCTAAGCTTTCTCTCTCTTGCAGATGTAGAAAACCCAATGTAGAAGGTAGAGCTCAATGGGAGCAACAATGGCAGAAAATGAGACCGAGTGTATAGATCCAGAGTGATCTAGTATGCAACAAAAGGTGAAGAATGAAGGGGAAAACCCTCCTATTTATAACAAAATATTGGGTCATTCTAGATCTTGGTGCATGATTAAAATAATTTTAATCACATCTAGATCCACCTCTATGGAATATTTTATTATTATTTGTTGGAGGGAAAGGGTGTTTGACTTGGGTCAAATCCCTTGATTAGTGAAAAATAAATAAATAAATGATTTATTTATCTTTTAAAGGAAGTGGTTGGGATATAATCAAATAAATAATGATTTATTTGATTAATGGTGGTTGATTTGGTCATATTTAACAAGGAATATTATTTAAATAATTATTCCTAGAAAATAATAAGATAACTATGGGTTTATCTCATTAATTTCTTTGTTTTTAGGTTAAACATGACTGGGAATAATAATTAAATTATGGTTTAATTAATTATTCCTTTTGGGGTTTCCTAATTAACATAGTGAAAGCAGTTTTACTTGGGGTAAAACTGGTCTTACATGGTGTACTTGGGTCCATCTAATGATGAAGAGTTAGATGACCAAAAAATGGTGTAACACCTATTATTATAGGACCCTAACAAACCTGATAATATTTGATTGAAGAAAATGTTCTCCCCACTATTATACCTTCATGTTACATTATTATCACAACTATTCTCATTAGAATTATTCAATAAGGATGGAATTGACTAAGATGAATCTATGTATTACCAAAACAGAAAGTTCTAATCATAACTACAATCAGTGAGATGAGTTCGGTGACAAGCCTGGTTTTTATTGCCAATTCTAAGTAACTACCATTAAATCGCAACATGTTAAGGGAAGGTGGATTTATCCTCTTTTTTCAAGTGACCAATCTACAGGAAAAAAAATAGTATGTGTGAGTTACAAAATTCCAGAGTCCAATGATCATAAAGATAAAATGGGCACACAAAAGATGAAATCTGTGGGTGGGGTGGGTCAATCCCTATGAAGAAAGCCACTTTTCATCATGAATATTGGAGAATAATTCATTCTTACAATTTTATTGCCATGTTTATCAGCCTTAGTCGTGAAGATGAATACAGTATCTTTAATCACTGATGTGAAGGGAGAAACAATAGAAATCCGGAATAGCTTCCTGGCTTCTTTCACAACTACCTTGGTTCACATCAGAGGAGTGAGGAGTGAAATTTAATACTTATGTACATGATGGGAGCCAAAATGTAGATCCATAAGAAGGCAAGTAAGCTTAGTAGGTAGTCGGTAGGGAATTTATCCACTCTTGAATAAATACCTATCTATAACATACTCTCCTTTCAAAGTGACCTTGGGGCACATTGGAAGGTAGCACTATGAAAACACCAGATCAATACCTTGCTAGCCCATGACCTCTATTTCTACCACTGAAACTTGAATATTTTCCAAGGCTTCATCCATATGATCATCATATTTTGAATGGTGAAGGGAAATTCAAGCCTTAAGAGCCTCCAAGCCTCATCTATCCAAAGGCCATCATCTCCTTATTTCCATCAACCTAATAATCTTCAATTGAAGCAAATTTTCTCCCAACTAATACACCTTCCTTTTACATTATTATCAAAGATACTATTATTAGGATTATTCAATAAGGATGGAACTGATTGAGATGAATATATGTATTACCCAAATAGAAAGTGATAATCATAAATATCGTTAGTGAGATGAGTCCGATGACAAGCCCGATTTTTATTGCCAATCATATGTAACTACCATTAAATCGTAGCATGTTGAGGGAAGGTGGATTTAACCCTTTTTTCAAGTGACCAATATGTAGGAAACAAAATAGTATGTGTGAGTTACCAAATTCCAGAGTCCAATGATCATAAAGATACAATGTTCACATAAAAGATGAAATTTTTGGGTGGGGTGGGGCAATAGTTGTGAAGAAAGAAACTTGTCATCATGGAGATCAGAGAATAATGCATTCTTATAATGCTAATGCCATGTTTATCAGCCTTAGTGGTGAAGAAAAATATAGTAGCAATATTCACTAACGTGAAGGGAGCAGCAGCAAAAATCCAGATTAGCTTCCTAGATTATTTCGTGACTTACTTGTTTCACATCAAAGGAGTGAGGGGTAAAATTTAATACTTCTATACATGATGGAAGCCAAAATATAGATCCATATGAAAGCAAGTATGCTTAGTAGGTAGGGGGTAGTTGATACAGATTTATGCAGGAAAAAAATAATAGACAAAAATAAATGTAAACACAGAGATACAGTGGAAATCAAACTTCATTTCATTAATACCAAATAACAGAAATATGCTTACAAACATAATGGAAATAAACTAGCCAGGGTGTTGGTAGCTTATCTCTGAGAAGAGATGTGGTGGATACAGGCCTTTGAAATGTGTTACAATGAGGCTCGAAGGAATATTTGTTGTTGAGAAATAATGGAAACCCCTAAACATCCAGAAACATAACCCTAGGAGATGAAGCACCAAACCGATGGGTGCCATTTGGGTAAATTGCTACATCAATCTTCTCGAGGACGTAACTTTGGCATACGATCTTTGTTTGATGCGCTCAATACCTCATTAAAAGGATATATCCGAGGACTACAACTTTTGATGTGAGAAACACTAAATTAACATCCATGTTTCTCCCGAGTTTCCCAAAAAACATCATTTAGGGCCTAAAAATGGCTCTGGAAGTTTAGGACTCGAAAAAAATGCTAAAAATAGTAAGTTGTGCTGAAACTAAAAAACTGAAAGAACCAATGGTGGGGGTTCAAATTAAATAGGTGGGTGGCCACCAATATCTACCTAGATCATTAGGGCCCCAAAACGGCCCTCGAAGTTTATGACTGGAAAAACTGCTAAAAATTGTAAGTTGTGTTGAAACTAAAAGATCTAATGGTGCAGGTCCAAATGGAATATGTGGGCATCCACCAATATCCACATGGATCATTCCTCCCTCCTTAGGAAGCAATGGTACCCATTTTTTTGAGTTCCTCCATGCTATGAATCAAATTCTGCTGAACTTGGTATTGGATTTCTTGAAGATGTCATGTACCTGCTGGCCGACGTGTTGGATGCGTTTAATAAATTTGGTTGCTTATCAGCCTCAGAAAATAGATGCGTGGATTATTTTTGTGTGGTCACATGAGGTATGGAAATATCAAGTGGTGGCGCACCTCGGGTCATATCAATAGAGTGCTTGACCTAACAGTGTAGAGGAACCTCTCTAGGTGAGGAGAAAATGTCCTCGTATTCCTCCATGACTTTGTCCATCTACTACTGTCGTGCATGGGAGCATTGTTTCAAGGCTGTGGCCACATTCTTCTTCTTGACCAGTGGGAACATTGTAATTCAAATAAATTTCCTGGTTTTGGAAACAATCTTATTGCATTGTTTTGCACTAGTCAAAGAGATGGTAGGAGGCAATACTACCTCTAATATCATGTACAATTTATTTCACAAAGTAATAATAAAAACATGAGGCCTAGACTCATACAAAGAATGTCTCTTCCACAATTATGATTGGACCAATAATACATCAGACACATCAAGAGGAGCAACATCACAAAATACCTCATCCGTGAATGGCTTGATGTTGTACAGAAGGTGGCACTGGTGGCGGACGTGAAGGTATCTTCCTTGCTGAAGCCACCCAATGGTATACGGTTGTGGGTGTGCTATGGTCGGTAGGCCGAGACGCTTCACGAACTATACTAAAATGAGGCTCTTTTGGCTTCCGTTATCAACAACGAATTGGAGTGGAGAACCCTTCACCCATATCTACGAATGGAAGAGGTGCTCCCCCTCCTCTAGATCATTGGGATCCTCCCTTTGGAGCTTGGAGGTGGAAAAAATGGCACTAGGATTTGCATCAATGATCTGCTTCCTTTTTTCATCGCCCTTGTCTAGTTCTGACGCAAGATCAGGACATGCATTTGATTTAGGTGCCTTCAGTTTGGCCACCAACGAGTGTTTGGCTCGACACTCGTTTGTGCTATGAGTGGGGCTGTTATGAAATTCACACCACTTCCTCGTGTCCTTTTTTGGATTTGTGGTTTTGTTCTAAGTTTCCCTTATTTGGCTTTTCCCCTTGTTCTGTAGTTCATGGGCACCTTTCCCTGGCTTCGGATTCATGGATCCAAAGTCTTGCTTCTTCTGCTTAAATTTCTACTCGATCTTAGCAACATAGCGATATGTCGTACCAAGCGAGGTAATGTCGAGGAACTTCATTTCCTCCTAAATGTATATGTATACTTGAGAACCAAATGTCTCTCTGAATCTTTAATACCTAACTTTGTGCATGGGTTATGGAATAGATTCGCCAATTTGTGCATATCTTGATCCCTTTGGTGCCGCAGCATGGTCCATTGGATGTACTTGTCCTCATAGCTCCCCATAGGGTAATATTTTTCCTTGATACCATCTCAGAATGAATTCTAGGTGGGTGCGACCAAGAATAGAGAGGGTTCCCTCTCGTCCTTTCTCTCACAGTAGGTTTCCCACCACCCTTTGACATGGGGGGTGGATTTGAGGAGTGAAAAAGTAATATTTTCTCGATTAGAGAAATCATGGACTGAGAAATACCCCTCCATCAAATTCAACCATCTATTTCCGGCGTATGCATCTATCTCACCTTCAAATACACGAATTTCAAAGTTGACTTGTACCTTGAAAGGATTGGTGCCTCCATAGTGGCTATTGGATGTATATTCGCTGCCAGTGGGTAGCCATTGAAGGATTTGGGGAAAGCTATCCATCATGTGTTCCTTTGTTTCCTGAGGGCCTCCTCAAGCAATATTTTGATAATATCTCTTACTCCCTCATCTTTCTTTTCTTCCTCCATGGGAGGTCATCGGGGTTTGCGAGGCTGATTTTGTAATGGTTCAACTAGATGAAGCCCTAACTCCTCCTTATACCCTAACCTCATTGGGGACATGCAAATAAAAACTAAGAAAGAGCAGACCGCTTTGATACCACTAATCCTAATTTATGAAGGAATGCAATAATATACAGATATAAATATAAACATATAGATGCAGTGGAGATAAAACTTCATTTCATTAATATCAAATAAAAAAAATATGCTTATAGATATAATGGAAAGAAACTAGCTAGGGTGTTGGTAGCTTATATCTGAGAAGAGATGTGGCAGCTACAAGCCTCTGAACTGTGTTAAAATGAGGATCCAAGGCCTATTTATTATTGATAAACAATGGAAACCCCTACACATCCAAAAAACTAACCCTAGGATATGAAGTGCCAAAACTATGGGCTCCATTTGGGTAAATTAGTACATCAATTTTCCCGAGGACGTAACTTTGGCATACAATCTTCGTTTGACATTCTCAATATCTCGTTATAAATATCTATCTGAGGAATAAAAATTTTTATGTGATAAAAATAAAAGGATCTTCCATGTTGCTCTTGGTTTTCCCAAAAAAAATCGCTTAGGGCCTCAAAACGGCTCTGGAAGTCGACGACCCAAAAAAATACTAAAAATAGTAAGTTGTGCTAAAACTGAAAAATTGAAAGAAACGATGGTGGGGGTTGAAATGCAATATGTGGGTGGCCACCAATATCCAACTGGATCATTAAGGCCTCAAAACGGCTCCAGAATTTCATGACCCAAAAAACTACTAAAAATAGTAAGTTGCGTTAAAAGTGAAAAACTAAAAGCACTCATGGTGCAGGCACAATTGGAAAAGGTGGGTGGCCCCAATATCCACAGGGATCAGCAGGTAATTTATTCCAGTTTTGAACATATGCCTATCTATAAGATACTCTCCTTTCAAAGTGACCTTGGGACACATAAGAAGGTGGCACTGTGGAAACACCAGATCAATACCTTGTTGACCTAGGACCCCTATTTCTACCAGAAAAACCTGAATACTGTCTAAGGATTCATCCAAATGATTAGCATATTTTTAATGATGAAGATAAATTCAAGCCTTAAGAGCCTCCAAGTCTCATCAATATAATGCCCTTCATCTCCTTATTTCCATCAACCTAATAATATTTTATTGAAGCAAATGTTCTCCCCACTGCTATACCTTCCTGTTACATTATTATCACAACTATTATCATTAGGATTATTCAATAAAGATGGAATTGATTGAGATGAATCTCTGTATTACCAAAACAGAAAGTGCTAATCATAAATACCATCAATGACATGAGTGCTAATCCAGAATAGCTTGGGCTTCCTCTTGCTCTGCCATACAAAAAAAATTAAGGAAATGTTGCATCATTTTAGCACTTGCATATTGTGTGATTCAAATTTAGAGTTTAAAAATGTTATTAACAAATGTTAGAAGAGAACTACACCTACGATATAAATCCTCTAATAGTAATTAAATTAGAGATTTTTTGTTTAAGATACCATTTCTTGAGGGGAACCCAGGGGCTAGGTTTGTTACCGTCATACTCTTCCTAGGAAACAATTTTACTATATGCCTCAAAATCAACCGTGGTAGGGAAGCATGAAGGCTACTGTAAGGAGAGGCCTGATAGTGGATAGTGAATCATTATGGTCTTTTGGATTTGGTCCCCACAAATAATATTAGGTTGTGGGTACGTGATGATTAGATTGCAGTGATCAGGCATAGGAGTGAGTGACCTGTCCCTTGTCCACTCTGGTTCTCTCATTCGATGAAGCAGACTTAGCTCTCTTATAAGGATCACTTACCCTATTTGAAAGCCCATATCTACGTTGAAAATATTGGTTTCTTTTTCTATGTTCTTTCTTTTGTGCCTTTTTCTTAGCAACAACCTTCTTTTTGTCTTCTTTATGCTCTGCTTTAGATCTTCTTATTTATTTATTTATTTTTATATTTCCTTTCTCCTATTTTGGCACTTACAAAAAATAATAACATAAATGATGGATTTATAGCTTTATAGTCTGTGTAGTTTGTAGGTTTTAACCCTGTACAAAAATTATCTGCAAACGAATTTTAAAAATAGAAAATAAACAATAGCGAGAGAATCAAACATAAAATAGATATACACAGAGATTTTCCCTTGGATCTGAAATTAGGACTACCAGCTTTATTTTTCATTATTTTCCTTTTAGTGTTATAATACACATATATATATGTCAAAACATTCATAAACCCCAATCCATTAACCCTGGATTAGAAAATAATTGTAGTTTCCTTCACTGGATCTACAAAATACCAGGGGCTGAAAACCATCATGCCTAAAAACCATGGGCGGGTCCACCCACCGAAAAATAGGGCTTGTGTTTGCGACTAATCATGGAAATAATATAACACATACCCAAAATTCTCCCACTTGTTGTTTTCTTTCCGGCACAGGGGACCACAAGAGAGCTTAGTCATTAGTCCAGCTCTGCAACACCAATTGCTTCTGTACACCAAGAGAACTTATGAGTGCTCATAGAATTTTTCAGTGCATCTGTAACATTCTTCAAATTATCCACCTTTACCAGTAACACCCTTTTATCCTCAACCATATCTCTCACAAAGTGATATTGAACATAAATGCACTTTGTCTTTGAATGATAAGCAGGGTTATTAGCCAAGATAATTGCACTTTGGCTATCAGAGTCTCTCCTTATAGCTCACTACACCAACCCCATACTTGAACACAATATTTTCAACCAAACTGCTTCCTTGCTTACATGAGTGGTTACCATGCATTCTTCCTTTGTAGTTGAAAGAGCCACTATAAACTGTATTTTACTCTTACAACTGACTACACCTCCAAACAAGATAAACACATACCCACTTGTAGATCTTCTTTGGTCCAAATCTCCAGTCCAGTTTGCATCAATAAAACCACGGATGTCAAAAAATTTGTCTAATATTGGTCTTCCTTGGTAGCAAAAACCATAATCACTAGTGCCACACCAATATCTGAAAACCCGCTTCTCTGTTATCCAATGCTTCTTCCCTAGTTTTGACAAAAACCTGCTCAATACTCCCATTGCATGTGCAATGTCTGGTCTAGTATAGACCATTTCATACATCAGGGTACCCACTACACTTGCATATGTAACACATGACATATCCTCCTCTTCTTCTTGTGTCTTAGGACATTGTTCAAAAGATAGCTTTACACCTACAGGAATAGGAATCTTCACCAATTTACTATCCTTCATATTTAACCTCTATAATATTGTCTCGACATACATCCTTTGGTTTAACCAAAGCTTCCTCTATGCCAAATCTATCTTAATTTCCATGCCCAAAATATAGTTTGCAGCAAAAAGACCCTTCATGTCAAATTTGGAGAACAATTGGGTCTTAAAAACATGGATAATTTCTTTGTCATTTCCAATCAACAACATATCATCCACATACAATACCAAATAAATAACACGGTCACCAATTAATTTAAAATACACACAGTGATCCTCTTTGCTTTTGGTGAAGCCAAGTCCCCATATATAGGTATCAAATTTCTGATACTACATCTTTGGTGACTTTCTTAACCCATACAGAGATTTTTTTAACCTACATACCACTTCTTTCTTACCCTTCACCGCAAAGCCTCCAAGTTGCTTCATGTAGATCTCCTATTCTAGATCCCCATGAAGAAAATTTGTCTTCACATGCATCTGTTCTACCTCAAAATTAGATGCAAAAACAATAAATAAAAGTAATCTAATAGAAGTAACCTTTACAACAGGAGAAAAATATGACCAAAATCAATTCCCAGCACCTGTGAATAACCTTTTTCTACCAATAGAGCTTTGTATTTCTCCATATTTCCTTCTACATTCATCTTCTTCTTAAACACCCATTTTCTCCCAATGGGATTCCTTCCAGCTGACAACTCCACCAGATCCCATGCCCCATTTTTGTGCAAGGATGCCATTTCATAAACCATGGCCTCCTTCTAGAGTTTTCCATCCTCTAAATCCGCTGTCTCCCTGACAGTTATAGGATAATCATCAGTGATAGTTAAAGAAAAATTTGAACAGAAAGTAGATGGACTATACCTTTCTGGCTTCCTTTTTTCCCGAACTAATCTTCTCACAGCTAGAGTTGTGGCTCTTCCTCTTCTGAATCTTGTTATGTTGTAGAGTCAGATTCATCCTCCTTTAGCTCAAAATCTATCTTCGTAGGTTCCTTCAATAGGAATTCATGTTGAAAAACATATTTCACCTCTCTAAACACCACATCTCAACTGTACATTGCCTTCATCGTTTCCGGGTTCCAAAGCTTATAACCTTTTAAAATATCCTTATACCCAATAAAGATGCACCTTTCATATTTATCATCCATCTTGGTCCTTTTATCCTTTGAAACATGTACATATGCATCACATCCAAATACCCTCAGATGTGACAGAGAAGGTTTCTTACCAGTCCATACCCCATGTGGAGTTTTATCCTTGAACGCTGATGAAGGTGATCTGTTAACCAGGTAACATGTAGTCTCCACTTTCTCTACTCAGAATTCCTGTCCTAACCCGATACCACTAAAAATGCTTCTTGCCTTTCACATCAGCATTATGTTCATTCTTTATGAAAATCTATTTTTCTGAGGTGTTTATGGAGTATTCTTCTGTCGTGCTATACCATACCTCTTACAGAACTCTTCAAATTCCTTCTTGCAGAACTCTCCACCATTATATGTCCTTAACACCTTTATTTTCTTCTCTATCTGGTTTTCCACCAGAGCCTTAAATTCTTTAAATATGTCAAAGACTTCAGATTTCTTCCTCAAGAAATATATCCATGTGTTCCTTGAGAATTCATCTATGAATGAAACATAGTACACATACATACTCAATGATGGAACCGACACATGTCTAAACACATAACTGTGCACAAGCTCTAATATCTTGTTCGCCCTCTTAGCACTAGAAGGAAAACTCACCCTATTCTGCTTCCCATATACATAATTTTCACAGAAATCGAAATCCAGAGATAAATTAGACATAAATTCTACCATACCATTTCCATGTAGTATCTGAAGGTCCTTCTCTCCAACATTTCCAAGCCTTTGATGCCATAGCATGGTGTTTTATATAGAGACTGCGAAGATTTCCACTCCACTTTCAGGAACCACAAAAATATTTTACCTATCAATAACAGTGATACCCTAAATCTTGTACAGAGTTCCAATCTAAAATCCCTGCATTAATACCAGTGCTCCCTGAACCATCTTTCAGGAAGATTTCTTGAACATTGTTTTTACACCTGCATCATCCATCTTGCTTACATAAATCATATTTCTGTCCAATGTAGGAATATGCAGAACACCAAGAATTGTTCTAATCCTTCAACCTTGCATCTTTAAATTGAATTTTCCACGTCCAACGATTTTTGCCTTCCTATCATCCCCTAAGAAGACATCACTACAATCATACTTCTCATACTTGAAAAACCACTCCCTTTGGGGAGTGAAGTTAAAGGATGCACCTAAGTCAATCAACCATGCCTCATGATCTACATGTGTATTGAAGAAGAAGCAAAATACACATCCCCACCTTCATCTGAGGTGGTTTTCGCCTCTACAGAAGGAGCATCATCAGATCCCTTTCCATTCTCAAGATCTTTATATCTGTAGTCCTTTTTGAAGTGCCTTTCCTTTCTGCATTTCCAGCACACCTTTACAAACTTTCCTGGAGATTTAGATCTCCCATTCGAAAAATATTTTTGTTTCCATTTTGGGACCTTCCTCTTATAGATAAGTCATATGCATTTTGGCCCTCCATATTTCTCCATCTCATTTCCTTCGACAGCAAGGTAGAGACAATTTCATCAAAATTCAAGGAAATTATATTGCTACCTATTGCAATAGCTAGACTGTCCCATGAATCTAGTAGAGAAAACAACAAGCTGATGCACTTATCTTCATATGATATTTTAAGATCAACAGATGAAAACTGACTTACCACAGTATTGAAGGCGTTCAAATGCTCTATCACTGAGTCTCCATGCTTCATCCTCAGGGTATACAACCTTTTCCGCAGGAACAATTTATTCACCAGAGACTTAGATTGGTAAAAATTTCCTAGATTTTCCCCCAAAGTCTTTGCCATAGCTTTCCCAGATACGTTCAACAATACCTAATCTGAGACACACAAGTGTATTGTGCTCTTTTCCTTACAATCCAACTTCTTCCAGTATTCATCTGACATTTTCTTTGGTTTAGTACTTGGATCTTCCGTGATCCACTGGATTTTCCGTGATCCACCAGAAGATCCTCCATCTTGAGCTTCCACAACCAAAAACTTGAAAATTTAAATTTCTCGATCGCTATCTTTCCACTGCTCGCCATCTTCTTTCACCGCAAGAATTGATCCCCCAGATCTCCCACTGAAAAGGGTATACCGCAAGCCCAAGAAAAAAACCCCTCAGCAACAAAGGCGTCCCCTTGAAGCCAAAACAACTTTGATACCAAATTTAGGTTTTAACCCTATAGAGAAATTATCTACAAAGGAATCTTAAAAACAAAAAATAAACAATAGAGAGAATAAAACATAAAACAAATATACACATAGATTTTCCTTTGGATCCCAAATCGGGACTACCAGCTTGATTTTTCATTATTTTCCTTTTAGTGTTACAAGACATATACATACATGCCGAAGCATTAATAAACCACAATCCATTAACCATGGATTAGAACATAACCACAGTTCCCTTTACCAGATCTACAAAATACTGAAGGTCGAAAACCATCATGCCCTAAAACCATGTGCAAACCCATGCACAAAACCATGGGCAGGTCCACCCACTGAAAAATAGGGTCCAAAAAATGTTTCCTAGGCAGTTGCCTTGAACCCCGCATAGGGGGCTACCCCTCCCTACGAACCCCTAGACAGGGGGGGCTGTTTCCCCCCCTGCTATGCCCAACGCAATGTATAGGGGTGTCAGTCCCCCCCATGCATGTTACTAATAGTGGAAAGAATATAACACATACCTAACACAGCTAACTTTGGAAATATTTGAATAAATCCTGTTAGAGGATTTCACATTGTATATTGTATGATGCAGACATCATGGTTTGCATTTTTTTTTCCATGCATTTATTTTCACGGGATTTTGTTTTGTAATACATTGATGTGATTTTTGTAGATGATGATAGTGGGAATTTGGGAAAGAAAGTGGTCATTTTGGGATATTTTAACAATTCCCATAAATAAATTGGCATATATTGACATATAGAATGTATGTTCTCATGATGTCTTCTATGATCACTTATTTCAGCTGATGTGAGAGCACTAGAAACAAGTCCAGTAAGTATTTTATAAACAACACTAAAATTTTATGTATGGTGATGATTACCAATAATACCATACTTATTTTGAAACCCATCAAATCTCTTTCAAACCTATCGAAACTATTCTACATGGAAGTTTGATTTTCAAAAATAAAAAGCTATGTTACGAGAAGCTCACTCTGGAAACACCAGATCAATACCTTGCTCAATCATGCCCCTATTTATTTTTTTCTTCTTTATGCTCTGCCTCTAATATCCTTATTTTTATTTATTTTTCTATTTCATTTCTCGTATTTTGGCACTTACAAAAAAGAAGAACATAAATGATGCATTTGCAGGTTTGCAGTATAGGCTGCTAACTTTGGAAATATTTGAATAACGTAACTTTTTAAAAACTGACTTCCTGGATTCTTTCATGAATACCTTTGTTCATTACACCCTTTTTTATCCCCTTGGTATAAATTTAGCATAAAATCAATAAAGTATCCAAAAACAAACCCAAGAATAAACCCAACAGAAATTATCAGGATACTATAAGGAAACGCCTGACACTGGGTAGTGAATCAGTATTATCTTTTGGAGTTGGCCCCAACAAGTAATATTAGGCACTGAGTATGACATAATTGGCTTCCAGCAAGGATGCCAATTTTTTTTATCAAATTAATGTAATTACTAAAATGATTTTCATGAGTTTCATTATATGGAAAAATCAACAATCTAATCAATGTAATTTTTCTCTTGTATTTAGGTCCATAAGTGTGTATATTGAAATTGAAAAAAAAGAAATAGGTAGATTAATAGCTATATATTGAAATTGAATGAGAAATTTCTTATTTGAGATGTTGATGAGCTATATTCAACGTGAGTTCTCTATTCAATGGCATGAATGAAATAGTTTTTATTTGAGACCTTCATGAGTTGCATTATAGGGAAAAAACAAGAATCTCATCATTGTAAATTTTCTCTTGTATTTAGGTACATAATATTCTATATTGAAATTGAATGGGATCTTTTTTTTTTTTCCAGATGTCCAAGAGTTATATTCAAGGTTAGTTCTCTATTCAATAGCATGAATGAAATAATTTTTATTTGAGATTTTCATTAGTAGAATTATAGGGAAAAATCAAGAATCTCGTCATTGTAAATTTTGTGTTGTATTGATGTAGATAAGTGTGTATATTGAAATTGAAAAAAAATATATATAGGTAGATTAATAGATATATTTTGAAATTGAATAAGAAATTTTGAATTGAATAGTATTTTAATTTTTGATATTCAATTTTATTTTTTATTAGATTATATAAATTTTGGTAAATATTAACTTTCATAAATTTGCATATTTCGAATCCTATCAACATTTATATTATCTTTTCTTTATTTTTAATTTAAAAAAAACATACATGGTGGGTAAATATCCTTGATACATGGATTAATGCCTTTGATACCATGATTTTTTTAAAAACTTTAGTTATGCATATAGCCCTTTTTTTTTTCCTCCACACAATCATTATTTTTAACTTATATTTACCTATGAATGATCCATTTCCGTACATTTAGTGTTATGTACCGTATTTAAAGGCATTATGAATACATAATTTTTATATATCATTTTCATTAAATTTGAAACACTATGAACGTGTTTTCTCCCTTTAAATTTTCATGTAATTCTATAGGAATATTATTAATGCTATACATCTAGCACAAAACCACATATAAAAAATTTTAAACCCATACCAAATTTATTAATTTCCTTCTCTATACTACTTATTCTTTTATCTCTTTTTTCAAAAAAATGACAAAAAAAATCACTAAGAATGCTATTTTCTCAATGCTCTTTGGGAAAACTCATATTCAACCATTACTACAAATCGTTTAACTTGATCCTATTACATCAATGAAAAATTAAACAGTATGATATCAGACCGCCATCTTTGATGGCACATGTATGAAGCACCTTATGCTTCCAATAACTTTCAATGATCTCATTGAAGCGGGCTTACTTCAAAAAGGCTCAATTATACATGTTAAAATTTTGACTACTTCAACTATTGGTCCATCAGTGTAAGTTTGTTACAAAATTATTATTTAAAATTTACATATTTCCTTCATACAAATTTCAAGTCTAACAATTTCTCTTATTACTATCATTTACCGTGTAGGTCTATAACACTACTAGACTTCGAAATTTGTGCTACATCTACACCTTTAATTGGTATTCCAAAAATTCTGAGTATCCCGATCACTTTTCAAGAATAAACCTCATCCTCATCGAACCAACAACCTTCATTGAAAAGGCACTGAACACTTTCTTCTGTTCCTACTACATTCATCACACCAGTCCAAATTCCGATCAAAGAAATAAACCCTTACCATTCAAACTGGTGCATAAAAGGATACGTTGAAAGAAAGACACCTCTTCCACAATTTCAAAATCAATACGGACCTGGTAAAGTGTTTTTCTTTGATCTCTTCAATACATATGGTGGAGAAATACACATTACATGTTTCAACAATGTTGCCGATTATTTATTTGATAAAATCCAAGTTGAAAATCTTTAGATTCTCTCAAAAGGCAATGTGAAAATAGCTAATAAGAAATACGACCAATTAAACAATGAGTGGGAAAATTTGTTAAATGCTACATTTACCATAGAGCATGTTTCCAACGAAATAACATCCAACCCAACAGTGCTTTTTAATATAAAATCAATCAATGATATCAGAACAAAAAACGCCAACTCGATTGTTGATGTTCTTGGTATTATTGCTAAAATTTCCAATACATGCAGTATACATAGAAAAGATGGCTTAGAAGTTACTAAAAAAACAATAAATATTCAAGACATGTCTAGATATAACATGGCTGCAATCATTTGGGGAGGAAATTTTGATGGAGTATCAAAATAAATTTCCTTCGTATGTGCTACATGAAATAATCACATCATTGCAATCAAGTCTGCTCATGTTAGTGAATTTAATGGAAAAAATGTCAGAATTACAACAAGATAAATTATTCTTGTAGATCATGACATCGAAGAGGCCCATATGCTAAATTCATGGTTAAAAAAATAAGGTTCCACTACAACTTCTACACCACTAAAAACAAGATATTCACCTTCTTTTTGCCATCAACCGAAAAAAATAATAATTGATAATATTTACAGTATTGAGTCCTCAGAGATACCTGCATTCTACCAAGTCAAGGACATACTAAAAAAAATATGGATGGAAAATTTTTAGTATCTATAATGCCCGTTTATTACTGATAAGAAAACATCCATGAAGAAACTAATGTAACGAACTGTGATTATAGCTACTTACTAAATATCGATGTACAATATCACACTGGTCTATTGGTTTCAAGAGTTGCTTTCGAAGATGCAACATCTACAATTATTGGAGTTAATTCAAAGGAATTATGTTTTTTATACTCAGATTGTAAGGTAATAAAGGAAATTTTCGCCAAAGCACTCTCGACAGATCACATCTTCACACTATCAGTGAAGGTAATGACATTTGGAGAAATACCACGATTGAAATGTGTTATCATCAAAGAAGAGAGATTTCAACTCTCAAAAGAATGCAACAACATCCTTCAAGCAATCAATAAAATATCAATATCATAGATAAGCATCGTTACAAGTACTTTTCCTTATTTCTAATTTCTATTATTTTAATTTATAAATACATTTATAGACCATATTTTTTTGTATGATTTTTCAAAAGTATCTCTTATTCATTAATCTGATATGTTTTCTAACACAACATCTGATTGTATCTAATTAAATTTACACTAATTCACATTTATTTAACTTTCTTTCTTTTAACAAATCAAGCAGCTTGAAACATTACACATCCAGTTATCTTCATGTACATATGCAAATTACTTAAATATTCTTTCAAACACATTGTTATTGACGTGCTATACATATTATTATCTTCATGTATACCTACAAATTACTAATATATACTTTCAAACGCATTGTTCTAATCACATATTAATATTAATATATTGAAAATTTTAATTTTTTATTTCCAATTTTATACAATAACATGGTTGTTTTCTCTCCAAATAACATTATCATTCCCCCTCTCTTTCCTGTATGTGCCTTAACTTTTGGAAATGTCTTCTACTTCTAATAATAAATGTGCATGAAGATACTATGCAGCAAATAAAGAACGAATAAATTCACACCAACGTGAGGTTTATAATGCTAAAAAAGACCTCACAGATTCCCCCCCCCCACCCCCCCCCCCCCAAAAAAAAGAAAAAGAAACTAACATTCATCTTCTAGAAAATATGATGGAAATTCAAAATTTCCATAAAACACTTCCCACTCCGAAATATATTCTCTTTTCTGATTTTCAAACCCTCTATCTCTTCCACTAATCACTCTAATAAATTCATCCATAGCTCATTTTCCCGCTTCTCCATTCCAAGATGTTTTAAAAATGTTCATGTTAATATGACTGGAAAAAATCAACAGACAGTCCATCTTCCCCTTTCCGCCCGCCCCCCCCCCCCCCATTGTGCATATTCATTAACATTCATAATTATGATGTATATTGTAATTCCATGAAAAAATATAAAAATGCACAATCTATCATTCATTTGCATTAACTGAATCCATATCTGGAAAATAAAACAAATGATGAGCAGCATAAAATGTATGTCTCAGTAGTAAGTTTACTGCCATTATCAAAACATAATCTGTCCAATCCACCCACAGAAGCCGTTTTCTTCACAAATAGAAGAAATGCTTATGGCTAGGGTTAACCCTATCCTCAAAGTAATACATCCATGTGGTGGCCAATATAAATACACTAACCACAATTTTCTTTTTGCAAGACATCACCAAAATAACATGCATATTTCCACAACGTGTTGAAGACTTGGAAATTTTAATCGTTACCCATCAAAGTAATGAACATAAAGATTATGATTTCATTGTAAGTATAAATTTTGTTCTCACTACATTAGAATACAAATTGGAAAATGACCCTTACAATAAGAATGCTCACATTGATAACAATGCACTAGCATACTTACAAGCATTCCCCACCATACCTCCTCCTCTCTTCACGAATCCAATACCACAAATCCAACTACCCAAATATCACTCGAAACACCAATTGGCCCCACTGAATATTACATAAACTAATACCCACACCATACATCATCATTCATTCCCACTATTCCCAATGCAAATACAGAAATCCAAGAAATACGATAATTTTTACATGCATACAACCACCATTTTAATATTACAATTGAATGGCAACCAATAGGCCTATTCCCAATCAATTAATAAAACACAGAAGGTATCCTATCTATGGCTTTCCCCACCCTATTACCCACAACAACTCCACTTCTAAATCAACCAAGAAAAAAGGCAGTGCAATTACATGAATGCCCACTTCATCTCCTACATTACCATGATAACGGATTTGGAAAGCACCCACAATTTCGCTACTACTTATAAAATCTCATGATGCACCATTGCAGCCAAGAAAAAACCTCTGTTTTTGTAAAAAAACATTAGAGATAGATTTCCAACATCAATCCATGTTCTGAACGTCGGATTAGAACAATTTCCAGATGGAAAATTGGCAGAACAAGTCATGTGATTCAGGAGCTCTTTACGTGGCACGAGATATTTTTGGCACAAATATATAAATCAACTGATAGACATGATATCTCAACTCAGCTTCCCAATGTTCTTCTTCACATTAAGTTCAGATGATAAAAGATGGCATGATATTAATGCAATCATGCCAGGAATTCCACCTCTTGATGTTGTAAAACAACACAAATAGAGAAATGATAACATTATCTCTAACCCTCACTTAAAATCACTATATATGCACCATATATTCATAATATTTTGTGAAGTTATATTGTAAAAACACTTGCAGGCAAAATAGTACTTTTACAGGTATGGACTCTACCACATTACTTTCATAATTCTCTAAAAATCAAACTCCATCTAGTTCAAAATTTCTTAACAAATATGCATCCTTAGTAGGTATAAATGGAAACATAGATGATCCACACACATCCATGGATTCCCATGGATACAAAATGCACCTGATATGGAATCTCTTATCCGGGATAACATAGAAGCAGCTGATAGTACTAAAACATTCTTCGAAAAATACATATCAGCTTGGAACCCTCATCTTTCTACAGTTTCAAACCAATCCGTTTCTCAAAAAAATTTAGAATGCCCTTGCTTATTGTCCACATCAGATATTTTCAAAAGAAATCCTTTTAATGACTATGTCCAACTCATCAAGTGCATTGAAAGACACAAAAAATTCACTGAAAACACATGCCTTAGAAAAAAAGGCTCCTCATTTGAATGTTGATATAAAGCACCTTGGGAATTAAATCCACATTATTCCTTGTTGATTGACTCCAATGGCCAAAAGACGCACACCTCCACTCGCAATGAAGATTGAATCAATACCCATAACCCTACCATCCTATCTATTTTCCGTCTAAATGTTGAATGCCAACCAGCTCTCTCAATCCATGTCGTTCATAAATATATTTTGAAATATGCATCCAAAGCAGAAAATAAATCTGAAACATTCCATGACATGCTACATAGAATTGTACTCGCTTCACCTACTGTTGACCTAGCAACATCTGCATTTCAAAAATTCCTTGCAGACAATATTCTTAATCGTGACTTAGGAATACAAGAAACCTATCATGTGATACAAAAATTAGCATTAACATTGTGTAGTTGCTCTTTATTTCCTTTAAATGTAAGCCAACAAATTTATATGCGCCTTCCACAAAATAACACCACCACTCCTCCCTCACCACACTTCATAGAAACATACATCCAACACCCATCTGCCTTCGAATCCACATCACTTATAGAAATATCAAGATCCTAGTCGTATGATCCTCGTCGTAAGACAAACAAATGGAAACAAATACCTGAACAAGTAATTGTTCGTATCATACCACGCTATTACTCAATACCATCTACAAAATAATCTTGCTATGCTGGCTTCTATAGAGTTTAACTTATGCTTTACAAACCATTTCTTCATATTTCTAGAGATATAGGAAATTCTGTTGAACAAGTCATCACAAATTAGAAAGCATTTCATCCATTCTACGAAGCTTGGCATCAACACCGCACATTATCTGTTATCAAGCCTCCTGCAAACGATAATTAAATTATTCATGAATTCCATCCTCTAGAGACCATGGACCCAAATGAATGGGAATTACTCTCCCAATTTCACCCTACAAATGAAATACTCATAAATTACCTTGATATGCTTGGGCTTTGTGGTTTTGATGACAACCATAGCTATGATCATACCACTATCCCATTACATCTCCAAGAAATAGGCCCATAATTCATTGAGAATAATTGCTCTTTCCATTGCATTCTTAAAAAAATAAAGATATCCTAGCGTACCTTAACTCCTTATCTCCAGTGAAAAAAAAAAGCTCTGAATATTATTTCTACTCATTTCACTAATAAGGATATCTTGCCTGCTCTACGAATGATAATACATGGCACTACTGGAACTGGGAAATCCCTTGTTATAAATTGCATTATATAAATCCTCACAACACTTTTCGGGTCACAACATCCATCGATCATGCTCGTAATCCCTACAGGTGTTACAACATTCAACATACAAGCATCAACAATCCATTCCACCATCCACCTTCCAATAAAATATCTTACACCCTTAGGAGGCAATGCTCTTGTAAAATTCCAAGAATAACTTAAGCACATCAGGTACATAAATTAATCGATGAAATGAGCTTCGTTTGGCCTAATATTCTTATCAAGATTGATGAACGTCTTTGAGAGGCATTTCCATTAAAGAGAAACACTCCATTTGGTTGTTCTTCCATTATATTAGTTAGTGATCTCAGCCATATAATCATCATCAAAGACATACTACTATATATAGGCACAAGCCATGGAAGCACATTGTGGAACACATTCAACACAGTCATCACATTAGACACAATATTTCTTCAACAAGGTGACAACATTTCTCAATTCACTTTCGAAAAGATCCTCCAAAACATTAGAAATGAAAATCCAAAAATTGACGACTATAACATCCTTATGTCGCGAACAAACTCTTTCTTGTTAGAAGATGATGTACATTATTTCAATGATTCTATGCATCTAATTCTAACCAATTCTCAAACATTGGTTCATAACAATAAAATGATAAAATATTTAAACACTCTTGTTGTAAGATCCATCGAAGAAGATGACAACACATATTCTAACTTATCTTCAGATGACGAGCAGGTCGAGCGAATTGTCTACCTATGAAAAGGGGAAAAAGTAATGTTGACTTCCAACCTTTGGGTTTCAACATGCTTATTAATGGTTCCCTCAGGTAAATTATATCCATCTTTTACAAAGAATCAACCTCACCTCCACAACTTCCAACATTTTTCATCTTTGAATTTCCCAAATATAGAGGGCATGCTTGGGATGTGTTAGGGTCCTATAATAATAGGATTCATAATTTTGAATTGAATTTGATTAGTCTTGTAATACTTACAGACTTTTCTTTTTGCAAAATTGTCTTCCCATATTAAAAATAAAAAATGTAAAGAGGGTAAAAGTGCTAAAAGAAAAATCAAAGGACTGAAAGAAAAAGATAAAAAAGAATATAAAAGATGAAACCCAAACAAAAAAGAGATAAAAATAGATCATGAAAGTGATGCAAATTCACATGACACTAATTTTTACATTTTACTTTTCTTTGTAAAATAATATTGTGTGAAGATTATCAAAAATGCCGCAGTCCATGAAGGTCAAACTTCTTAATCTTGACCTTTCATGCTGATCGATAGAGAACAAAGATCTAGCCAAATTGTTTAATCTTGGCAGATCAATAGTTGGGTAGAGAATAATAAGGAGCTCAATAGTTTAATCTGAGCCCTTGGATGTAATAAGGTTAGAATTATATAGTTTTTTGTTAAAATAAAAATAATAAGGGTCTGCAAGCTCAAATGCACTCAAAGAAATGAAGAAAAAATGTAAGGATAGATGATGGGTAGGAAGAAGAAGTTTTCACAAGGCATGAATAACAGAAAATTGATCATTTCGTATTTACTAATTTCCCTCCAAAATCATTTCCCTTGTAAAAATACCCCTTCCCCTTAATTTTTATTCTTTCCCCTTACTTCACTCTTTTTCCCCTACAAAAAAAATCCCTTTTCCTAAGTTAAAATGCATATTTTCGTTTGGAAAAGTAAAATCCCTTTATTAATTTCTATTTAATTCATAATACCCCCAAAAATAAAAATATCCAAAGTATAAATGATTAACTTTAATGTCGGGTACCAGTATGAAAATATCCATCCCCGATATCAATTTTACATTAAAAACTTAACATATTTTTACAATCCTGCTCATATACTAATTTTAGTTTTAAACTTTATTATATTAAATCCCCTAAATACCTTTATCCTGTATTAAAATAATTCCCGCATATGTATATTTCCTAACCTATATTTATTTTAACCTATAGTTTAAATTCCCCACATGTGATATATTTTGGGCCCACTTATTATATCCCTCCTATCATAAAATCCCGACCCCATGCAAATAACCCTTTCTGTAAATCCCATTTCATAACTTAACACGGGCCCCACACCCATCTACTCGCTGACAGTTCATTCGCATCGACCCATCTGTTAGATCTAAATTGACTAGATCTAATGGCCAACAATCACTATCGTACACCCGAAAACCCGACTTTTAACCACCCCGATACCTTGCGAAATGTGCAGTTTTTGAATCTCTGCTCCCTTCAATGTGGCGCGATTTGATTGCATCTCATCCTCAAAAAAATACTACCCAACCCCTTTCACTCATGTGAAAACCACTCAATAGTATTTCCGCCCGTTGTCAAACCACCCTACCATTTGAAGCAACCCATGCATTCAATTTTAATCACTGTTGGTTAAAAGTCCCATATAGCCTCCCGTTGCAACCTTTTTCACTACTTTCTATTACAAACTTGTGCAAATAAAGTGTTGGAACAGGGTCTCCTGCAAGCCACGAATCTGGTCATTTTTTGCATATTTTTGAGTATATTTAGTCTAGCGCAGGGGTTTTGGGGCGGGTCAAAGCCCCTAATACATTGTAAGCGGGCCAAGGGTAGACCAAGAGTCTGCAAATCGTGGTTTGCAGACCATTGGATGCATAGGATAAATTACTAGAACCTTTTTGAGTCAATAGGTAGGAATGAATAGAGATTGATGCTATGTGTGAACTATTAGATCTGGGACCGGGTTATTGGGTTAGGACTCCTGCTGGCTGTGTGCGCAGATATCCTTTGTACAGCTATGATCGGACCCTACTGGATGTGTGCACAGGTGGTTTTTGGGGTATGTAAGAGACTCTTTTATAAGTAATATATGCAAAGTATTGTGGATATCTGATGCCATTTTAATCTATCTGTTATGGTTACTGTGGACTCGAAATATATGTGATTCTGTTACGAGCTGCGAATGATATGTGTTTATGAGCTTTGAATTAACTATGTTATGATAACTGTATCTGTGATCTGATTAATTCTGCTACGAATATATTGTTTTATGCTTATACTTGGATGTCCGCACATGGATGCGAGCCTGTTTTATAAATCTGGTAAAACTATACTCTAGTTACTCATTGAAAGTCCTGCGAATGACCTCTGAATACGTAGATCTTATAATTGATGAACAGTTCGACTTACCCTATCTCACTCTCTGAGGGTGCGGAAACCTAGTTCCAACACCCACCCATACTGCTTTGGGTGAGACTTTGGCTTGCACAAGTAGGTCACTGCCGAAAGGGCCAGTGGTATAGGGGTTTTTTGGCAAACCTTAACCTCCGAACCTAGGTCAGGACCCCTCGAGCCAACAAATGGTTCCATTTCTGGGACTGGGAGCATTTTCAGAGAGGGATTGGGTAATGCCAAGGATGTATTGGAAACCTGAAAGAAAAGAAATCGATGAATGGTTTGAATGGAAAGTTCAGGAATTCATAGTGAAAGAAAACTGTAGTAAAAGGTTGACCACCGAAAAGTGGAAAAATAAGTATATTTTCACATAGATCCACGAGATCTTCTTCGTAACCATTGCGATCGAGCTCCAGGAGTGTCTCGCAAGGTTGGTCAATTTCAGACGTGTTTGAAGGATGAGAAGGTTACACAGTGGACCCCATAATTAATCCAGTAGTTAGAGAAGGATGATAACACCATCACTCGCACTGTGGACCACTAGGTGGACAACGTGCTAGGAGAATTCATGAAATGATTTTTCATCGATCAATTCATCTCCTACTCCGAAGCAGAGAAGATATTCTTCAAAGGATTTTGGGGTAAGTTTCTAAAGACTTTACCATTGCTAATTAAGATATTACTATGCGAAAAAGTATTCTATGTAGCCACACCAAGTGAATGACCGCTGATCCGGATGGAAGTACGACACGAAGCGGCAAGTACTATTGGACCAACCTAGAAGGAGGTAGATTTGTCTACAGTCTAGTAAGAGAAGTAGTTGTGCAGAGTCCTCTAGCCACACCTCTTTCGAACCAGCGTAGGGGTAAGAACTCACCTACACCTCCACCACCAGAAGATGACATGGCTGTGCACATGAAATTGCTTACCTTTAAGGGTGTGGAAGATGAGGACATGGAGCAGTTCTATTTTGTCGTAGAATCGGTATGGATCACGCAAAACATAGCTAGTGACATGGTGAAGAGGGCACAACTGTCCCTTGCCTTCGAAGGAAGAGCTTTGGATTGGTACATGAGATACATCGGATAGCATGCAAAATCAACCATCAAAGAGGTCAAGAATGCCTTAAAACAACAGTTAAAGAAGCCTAAGTCCTATTCTAAACTAGTGGCCGATCTAAAGGATTTCAAGCAAGGGACTTCTGAATCTGTATGGGAGGCCAATCAACGGCTGAAGAAGGCAATCAGGGAAGGAGTATTTTAGTGCGATGATAGAAAACACATAGAGTGGTTCATTGCTATGTTGGTCTCTCACTTGCGCGTACCAATGGGCCACCAAAATTTCGAATCACAGAAAAAAGCCCTGGAGGTCGCTATGAAATTAGAAGCTGCGCCGAGAGATGATGCCTAGCTAGGCATCTAGCAGATCTAAGGACAACTGGAGGTGATGCACATGGAGATGCAGAACCTGCGAAAGGAGCAAGGCACAGAGGCTAGCCTGGAAATATGGTGCATATGTTACAGGAAGAATGGTCACACCAAGGATAACTGCCCACTATTAAAAGACTACATGCAGGCTGGGAGACCTAGTCCATTGCACCCTAGGGAAGTGGCAGGACCAAGTGAGCCAGCACTATGGTGTGATGATTGCCGTGTTGCAGGAATGTATGACATGAACAACTGTCCCCGCCTTACTATGTACGTCCTAGAAGTAAAACAACAATGGTGCAGGTTCTGCATGTCGGTAGGACATGATGAACAGAACTACCAGACATATGATTTGATGAATGATCAGGGGAATCTCTATAGGATGCAGTCGGACCCATCTTCACCTAGATTTCTCTTGAGCGCAGGGGGCTCCCAGCAAGGGGCAGGGTCAGTGGAAGAGGTGGAAGCGCAGGTTGGGGATGAGGGAAACTCATCTATTATAATTGTGGAGAGGTAGGGCACTTTGCCAGGGACTCTCCAAACCCCGCAAGACAAACCTGCTGATATTGTAGGCAGCTGGACCATGCGATTGAAGACTGTCCAGTCTTGATAGAAAAAATGCAAGAAAAGAAATCGACACCTACACAGAATTTTCAAAGGGTTAAAGCCAAACTAAGAGACAAAGATCCAAGCATAAATGTCGTAACACACAGTGGGATGGCCACCGGGGGGGCCTAGGGAATAAAATACAACTGAGCCTTTGATCCAACCAAAAATTAGTAAATAGGAAAGGTTTGATCTAAAGAAGGACAAAGAAAAATTTATCGCAGCTCATAAGGACTTTGTCGAGGCAGAGGTATCTACTTCGCAGCCAACGAGAGACCTCAAGGCAGATGAGGAGGTCAAACCCTTTTTAAAAGCATGTTTGAAGCTGCTGCATAACTCGAGGGTTGTGGGAAATCTTCAGGCATTGATAGATAGCTGCACAACACGACCTATCCTCCCTCTAGAAGTCAAGGATGTACGTAAACTCTATAGGTATAAGAAACACACCGGCAGGTAGATCTGGTTGACTGCGCAGATCGGTGATTACGAGTTGGATCAAGTTATTTTGGACATAGGGTCAGATGCGAATGTATTACATAAACAAACTTGGAAATGCATGGGGGAACCTAAGCTGGAATGGTCCACTATCTAGCTGTGCATGGCCAATAAACACAAGATCATACCCTTGGGGAGACTATCAAAGATCATGGTAGACATCGCAGGGGTTAAGGTCGCAGCTGATTTTTAATTCATTCAAACCATAGAAGATACGAACCCCTACCCTACACTTATAGGATTGGATTGGGCCATAGTTATGGGTGGTATCATTAATTTGAAGAAGAGGAGCATGGTGTTTGAGAGTAATGGTACTCGAGTGATAGTATCGTTAGACCCTGCGGAAGGCAAACGATACACAAAGCTAGTGCGTGAAGAAGAAGAAGTGGATTACATCTACAAATTAACTGTGCAGAATGAAAATTAGATCAACCACATGGCGGACGAAGTACTCTGCTGGGAAAATGACAATGAATGCTTTTCTGACTCAGATGGGGAGATAGAGAATTGGCAGAACCAGTTGCATGATGTCTCTACGCTGCAATATCTCCGAGTTACAACAAACTTCTGCTGCGTTTCCTCAGAGGTAAGAGACCTCCCTTACTTTGACGGTTCTAGTAATATTAGGGAATTGTTTGCGAGCATTTGAAGCTAAGGTTCCACGAGAACGACGGCTATGGGCCCTTAGGCTAGCCATTAGTGGAACACCTGCATGATGGTTGGGAACACATGAAGTAGACATTTTAAGATTGGGAGGAGTGTCAGGATATGATGATCCTACGATTTGAGACCCCCGCTGACATACAAATCCAGAAGTTCATTGGGGCGGAAAACCCAAGAAAATATCTATTTTCTTGGATCAAACAATGGTGTGATAGAACTGAGAAAGAGTGGGTCCATCTATTTATTCATGCTCTGGGACCACTTCCCACTGCATGGTATTTGGATGCGGAGCTACATTAGCACACCCACCACTGGGAAACATTAAAAGATGACTTTGTGAGGACATTCGGATTGATCGGGGGGACAAAAGCACTTGATGAAGCTCTGCAAGACACTGACACTGAGGCATGGGGTGAATTTCACCTATATGTCATACCTGAAGTACCCACGTGGGAAGCCCAGGTACTAAGTATGGTCGATTACCGCAACCTAGCCCCAAGAGAGGGTAAGGATGATCCATAAGCTACCTCTAAATTAGAATTGGAAGGGATGTGCACGGTTACCAGGCTGCTTAGGCTGTGAATGGGTAGCCTGGAGACGCACACTATGTTTTTTGGGAAAAATACTGAGAGGGGGGGGGGGGTGAATCTGCATTTAGATCTGATTGAAAACACTTTTTTGGTTTTCTTTCTATAAAACCCATACGCTACTTTACTTAACCCAACTCACGTATATACGTGGATATCCTTATAAAAACTTGCGTATTACGAGAGATCTCATTATGCAGATAATTCTTTTCTTAGATCATTGCATCATTCATTCATTAGATGTCTAGTAAGCAGTAAACATGTGCAGTAAGAACAGAATAAATCATCACACATAAGCATCATACATGAACACCAGGATTTAAGGTGGAAACCCAATTCGGGAGAAAACCACCGCTGCCGTCGTCTAAGTCTTCAATATTTATTATAAAGAAAATCTTCTTACAACATTGTACTAGCGCAGACTCATACCAGCACGCAGGCACCCACCTGCAGAAGGCTATAACCTTCTCTCGTTTACCAGCCTCTCCTGGAAGGGAGCTACAACCCCCTGCTCTCATTTACCAACCTCTCCTAGAAGGGAGCTACTACCCCCTGCTCTCGTTTACCAGCTACCACTGGAAGGGAGCTACTACCCCCTTACTGAAGGCTTCGACCCTCAACACTACTGCAGACCACGTTTCATCAATTTTAATACAGCGTTAACACAACCCTTCACTTAACATCAACAAACATAGTTTGCCCAATACTTCAAACAGAGCAATGAGACCACTGTAACCAGAATATCAAAAATAACCCAAACTTTAGAATAGATATGCAGAAGTAAACTCAACCCTAAACATTCATTGAATCAAATATCATACGCTACTTCTCTTTACTGAAACCGCGTGTATATGCGCTTCCCTGCTTACCAACCTGCGTATGCCTCTGTTCATAACATGAAATGCATACACCACTTCTCTTCACTGAAGACGCATGTATACGCGCTTCTCTTCGTATCAACCTGTGTATTCTTCTGAGAACACTGATTTTCAGAATGTGATCAAACTCAGATTCAGATTTGAAATCAGATTTCTGTTCAGACAATCTATTAACCATGCATAACTGTTTAGACAGTCATTCTTCCTTGATTGAATCATCAACCAACAACTTGATCTTTAATTAACAGAATTAGCAGCACAATTAACATTCAAACAACCCAGATCTGTATGAACACATCCTTGACAGATAACAGTAAAACAGCATAACAAATCAGACATTTCATTCCACACACTTCAGTAAAACCCTAGATTCCATAGGCGCTTTTACTTCACTGAACCATCGTACATACGCGCTTTCATAGAGACAAACCTGTGTATACTTCAGTGCATTTTATTCTTCAGAAACCCTAACTACCATAGGCACTTTTCTTTAAGCGGACCCACGTATATACGGGCTTTTACTGAGACAAACCAGCGTATAGATCTATAAAAGATAAAATTTGCAGAACAGACCAGATCTATAAACTTACCCAGATTTCTTCAATTTCTTTATCCGACTTGCGCCAGGTCTTCATCATTTCTAGATCTAGAGATCTTGAACCTTCATCATATCTATAGGTGCATCATAGATTCAGATCTAACAATTAAGACCAGAGTTCATGCATACAGATATTCCTTAGAGGAATTTATTCATCAACAACCCTTGCACCTACACCCTTGCACTAATCCTCTTCTCCTTATATAGCTTTAGCCTTTATCAATACCATGAGTCAAAGCCACTCAACCATTGATGGTATTCCTGGACGGGATCAAATAGATAATCTAGCGCTCAATACTATGGGCCAATACCATGGTTATGTCCCATGGTTTTATAAATTTAGAGCGCAAATAGGCATACGCTACTTGTCACTTATATTTCCGCGTACATACGCTACTTCGCCTTTACAAACCTGCGTATGCTTTGTGATATACCATTTTTATCCTTATTCTGGCACTTACTGGAATTTCTTTCTCTGTTACTTCTGAGATGCTATGTAGATACCTCAGATTTACATCATTACTAAACTCATCAAGTTAGTTTCCATCAAGGACAACTTTATCAAGCAGGTTGCCATCAAGGACAACACTCTACATCATATTTCCAACAATCTCCCCCTTTGGACTTGATGGCAACCATGATACTCTCCCCCTTTGACATCAAGGGCAAAGGGCGGATCAAAACCAAAACAAAGTTTTTCTTCTCATGTAGAAAGAAGAGCTCTTGTAGATCTGATGTGCACTGAAGTTACCATGCTCCCCCTAAGTTCATGCTGAATCTTTAAACATATTTTTCAATGAAGTACATGACTCTATGACCTTTCCTATCACCAAGGACTCATATTTACATCAAAGATCCAACCAAGTGGACTCAAGTACCCAACCCAGTGGGTTTAGACATTTGATCAATGTCCTTACATGACTGAATATTACAGTTTATATCATAGGTCTCACCATGAACTTTTCATCAAATTACAAATATGACCTTAAATACCAAAAAAATTAGGACGTCAAGAGAGAGATCATATTTTAGAACCATCATAATGCCAACAATGCATTATTCTCAGCAAGGCTAATGCTCCCCCTGAACCTGTACACCTATTCTTGAGCCATTTCATTGTTTTCCTTAACAGAAAATCATACGCTTCTGTCTCCATTGGAACTCGCGTGTATATGCGACTTTAGTTCGTGAAACTCGCATATAGAAAATGAAATACAAAAACTCTACCTTCTATTTTTGCATGTGTGTATCCCATTACCTCTAACAAATTAACAATCATCTATAGTATCTTCATCAAATATCGTAGAATGAACAAATATGGAGATGAAACATCACCTCGCAGATACCCAATGAAATCCACAAATTGCAATGTAAGAATGTCAATTCAGCAATGAAGAGTCGAAGAATCATTCATACACGACTTCCTCCGTGGGTGATACCCACAGATATAATACTGTTCTTTCTGAAGTCCATCCAATTTAATCTTTCCCACCAACCATCCCATCTTCCTCGCATGGCGTAGACCACTCCCCGCATTCTTCGTCTGTGATATTAACGTCTCCTGAGGTTTATAACAGATCAGCAACTTGTTCTTTGGAGGAAACATACTCCAATTTCACCTTTTGTTCAAGCATTTGTTCACGTAAGAAGTGATATTTGATGGGAATGTGCTTGGTCTTGGAATGCATAACAGGATTCTTTGAGATATTGATAGCACTTGTATTATCACACATAATGGAGATAGGAGGTGAAAATTTGATTTGAAAGTCTTGTAGGGTTTGCATCATCTAGAGAATTTGAGTGCAACATGATGCGACGTGCCCGATTATTCGTCTGTAGAGGGGAAGGCAGAGAGTTTTGCTTCTGCTGAACCAAGATACTAACCGGCCCTGAGAGACACCATCACTTATATGAATGACATCAACATTTTTGCCTAATCTACATCAAAGGTATATATGGATATCACATCTCAGATACCATAGACCAAAGTCTTGAGTTCCTTGTAGATATTTGAAAATTATTTTAACAACCTGAAGGTGAGACTCTTTTGGATTAGCTTGGAAACGTCCAACAATCCCAACTGCATGCATAATGTCTGGTCTAGTCCCAGTGAGATAAAGTAGACTTCCTATCATTGATCTGTATTCTGGTTGATTCACCGTGGGAGAATCATCATGAGAATTGAGATTGCATCCGGTTATCATTGGTGTACTTACAGGTTTGCATTCTTCCATGCCATACTTCTTCAGAATTTGCTTAAGATATTTTGCTTGTGATAGGAATATACCATCTGCAGTTTGATGCACTTGCAAGCCAAGAAAGAATGTTAGTTCCCCAAGTAAGGACATTTCAAATTCTTGCTGCATGACAGAAGCAAATTCTTGACTCATAGATTCTTCGTTACTCCCAAAAATGATATCATCAACATATACAACCACAATCAATAGTTTATCATTTTCAACTTTTGTGTATAAGTTGCTATCAGCAGACCCCTTTGAAAATCCTTGTTGATGAAGATATTTGTCAAGACGATAATACCATGCCCTCGGAGCTTGTTTGAGACCATATAGAGCCTTTTTAAGTCTACAAACAAGATTTTCATCATTTCCCAAAATGAATCCTTCCGGTTGTTCTATATAAACTTCTTCTTCTAGATCACCATTGAGAAAGGCAGATTTAACATCCATTTGATAAACTTTGATTTGTTGAAAACTTGAAAAAGCAAGAAACATTCTTATGGATTCAAGTCTAGCTACAGGAGCAAAAGTTTCTTCAAAGTCTATACCTTCTTGTTGAGTATACCCCTTGCAAACAAGTATAGCTTTGTTTCTTACAACATCCCCATTCTGATTTAACTTGTTTTTGAATATCCATTTAGTTCCAATGACATTTTTGTTATGAGGTCTTGGTACTAATTCCCAAGTGTGATTCTTTTCAATTTGATCAAGCTCTTCATTCATGGCTTGAACTCAACATTCATCTTTGCTAGCTTGATTGACATTGTGAGGTTCAATAGTAGATAGAAATGCCAGATAGCTAGAAGATCCCACAAGAGTCCTTCTTGTTTGTACACCTGATCCCTTATCTCCCAAAATTTGAGATTCTGGATGATTATTTTGAACATATCTGGATGGAGCTTTTTCAGATAAATCATCTTCAGGTTCTTCATTGGGTTCATTGTCTATATCATTGCTATTTGATGTAGAAGGACATATGTCACCATCGTCTTCATTTGTTGTTTGTTTTTCTTCTTTTGGGGCTACAGGA
Organism: Pinus albicaulis; assembly: GCA_034641835.2. Taxonomy (NCBI): domain Eukaryota; kingdom Viridiplantae; phylum Streptophyta; class Pinopsida; order Pinales; family Pinaceae; genus Pinus; species Pinus albicaulis. Next base: position 433,206,219 of record CM076579.1, read on the forward strand.
GACTCATCAATAACAACATCAATACATTCAACAATCTTCTGAAGTCTTTTATTGTAACATTTATATGATCTACTCCTAAAGGAGTAACCAAGAAGTATTCCTTCATCTGCTCTGGGTTCAAAATTTCCAAGTTTTTCATCATTATTTTTGATAAAGCATCTGCTTCCAAAGACTCTAAAATTCTTCACAGTGGGAGGATTACCATACCAGAGTTCATATGGAGTTTTATCACTATTTACTCGAACATGTGCCTTGTTAAGAATATTTACCACTGTATGTGCTTCTTCTCCCCAAAATGTGTCAGGTGTTCCAGAATCATCAAGCATAGCTCTAGCCATTTGTTGAACTATTCTATTCATTCTTTCCGCTACACCATTTTGTTGTGGAGTGCCTGATACAATAAAATGTCTTTTTATACCATGTTGTTCATAAAATTCAAGGAATTCATCTAATTTATATTCTCCTCCTCGATCAGATCTAAGACACTTGATTCTTACATCTAATTCATTTTCAACCAGTGCTTTGAAGATCTGAAATTTCTCAAATGCTTCATCTTTGTGTTTAATCAACCCAATCCAACACATTCCAAAGAAATCATCAGTAAATAAGATATAGTATTGTTCACCACGTGGTGACTTTTTCCTCATAGGTCCACATATGTCAGTATGAATGAGTTCAAGAGGCTTACTTGATGATCCTTCCTTGGCATTAAACTGTACTCTAGTTTGCTTACCAAATTGGCAAGACTTGCATATGATATTTCAAGTAGAGAAATTTGGGAAGATCATGGATAGCTCTAAGTCTCCTCTGATTTGTTGATTTGAGAGAAGCTCGCATGCCCCAACCTTTGCCATAGCCATTTTTTCAAGATTTACTCAAGTATTTATCTTTTCTGCGCTCTTTCAACACTTATAAATAAGCAGAGTTCTTTTTCCTTTATAATGATTTTACCTGTGTCAAGATCACGAACCACACATTCTTTGGAACTGAAGACCACTTCTGCTCCTTGATCACACATTTGACTAACACTTAACAGGTTATGCCTTAATCCATGCACATACATGACATCATTAGCCTTCACCTTTTCTTTTAGAAACACAGACCCTTTTCCTTTAATTACAGCAGGAGTATCATTTCCAAAAGTAACTTTCTTTTCCTTTTCTAGAGCACTATATGCACGAATTTTGTGTTTATCACCTATCATGTGTCTTAAGCATCCACTATCAATGTACCATTTATTTTCTTCACCTTCCGCAAATAACGCTATGCCACAATTTTCAACCTGTGATTCCTTCTTTTTCCATATTTTGGATTTTGAAGGAAGATGCTCTTTTGGTCAACTGCTCCATTCGCATTCTCATGGCTAAAGTTATTGTAATAAGTGTTATCTCACTGCCTGTATGAGAAAAAAACAGGTATTCTTCTTTGTTTTAATATCAATCCTTTTTCTTCGTTTCTCATTGCGTATTTGTTTTATATGCAACACATTGAACAAGCCTTATGACCAAAATTGTGACATGAGAAACATTGTCCACGTAAGAAGAAATTTCGTGGTCATGATCACTTCCACTGAATTCACTCCGTTGGACGAGGAACATTGAAATATAATTTAGTGTTCTTTTAAATTGGAGATGATCATGCTTTACTTGTAAAGATTCTTTATTCCTTATTGTGGGATACAATGTTGTGCAAACTAACCGTAGTCGCTAAGAAATTTGGTGCTGAAGCCCGAGAAGATTCTCCAATATATCCAAGACCTGTCTTTATAAGAGGAGAACGTTGTACCTTGATAATATCATCTAAGGTTTCAGATCCTTTAGCAAATCTAAGATTCAGAGTCTTTACTTTCTCAAGTTCTTTTCTTAGACTTACCACTTCACATTCTAATTTCTCATTGTGTTTCCTCTCTTCTTCAATCTGATTTTTCAGAGTCTCTATGCTTATTTTACTTTCTTCTAAGCATATTTTGAGTTGATTATTTTCATCAAGAAAATCATTCTCCTCTAGAGCATCCATAAAAGTATCCTTTTCTTCTCTAGATTCTTTTTCAAATGCCATGAGAAGTCTAAGATTTTATTCACATTCTTCCTCACTATCAGATAACCCATCACTGTCTTCATGAGTATAGTAACTCTTTCTAGTGCTAGACCAGTTCTTATTCCTTATTTCTACTTCCTTCCCTTTTGCAGGTGTTTCTTTATGAGGACACTTAGCAACATAATGACCAACTCTTCCACAATCAAAACATTTGAAAGGAAGCTTACCTCTGAACTGTCCTGTGCCAAGTTGAAGTTTCCTTACAAAATTTACCTCATCTTCTTCTGAGATATATCCTGATCCTTTTTCTTCTTATACTTCTTTCCCTTTTGTAGAAGCTCTAAAGATGGCTTCTTTGACTTTAGATGGTCCTCCTCTTCTCATTTAATATGCAGTTAGTATCCCATGAAGTTGCACCACAGTAAGATTTTGAAGATCCTGTTTTTCTTCAAGAGCAGAAACTTTTGACTCAAATTTTGCCGTTAGTGATCTTAAAATTTTCTCAACCAAGGTAGATTCGGCTATTGTTTCTCCCAGATTTCTCATACGATTTACAATATCATCAAGACATAAAAAGAAACTGGCAATACTCTCATCACTATGCATCCTTAAATTTTCATATTCAATTCTGAGAGTTTGGAGTTTTGCACTTTTTACCTTTGCATCACCTTCATAACTTAGAATGATTTTGTCCCATATTTCCTTTCCTGTATTCAGCTGCATGACTTTGACAAATTCTAATTCAGTTAGACTTCCCAATAGAGCATTGACTGCCTTTGCATTTGTTTCATAATTCTTCTTTTATGTCGGATTTGTTGGTACTGCGGCTGGATATTGATATCCTCCTTCAACAATGGCCCATAAATCTGCTCCCAGAGACTGAAGATAGGATCTCATCCTTGTTTTCTAGAAGATTAAATTGTTTCTGTTAAAGAGAAGAGGCCTAGTAGATGCTGTTCCATCTTGCTTGATCTTCCTTCTAGCGGCTAAGCTTTTTCAGAAGGACCTGCTCTGATACCAATTGTTGGGAAAAATACTGAGAGGGGGGGGGGGGGGGGGTGAATCAGTATTTAGATTTGACTGAAATTTTTTTTTGGTTTTCTTTCTCTAAAACCCATACGCTACTTTACTTAACCCAACTCGCGTATATACGTGGATATCCTTAACAAAACTTGCGTATTACCAGAGATCTCATTATGCAGATAATTATTTTCTTAGATCATTGCATCATTCATTAATTAGATGTTTAGTAAGCAGTAAACATGTGCAGTAAGAATAGAATAAATCATCACACATAAGCATCACACATGAACACCAGGGTTTAAGGTGGAAACCCAATTCGGGAGAAAACCACCACTGCCGTCGTCTCAGTCTTCAAAATTTGTTATAAAGAAAAACTTCTTACAACATTGTACTGGCGCAGACTCATACCAGCACACAGGCACCCACCTGCAGAAGGCTACAACCTTCTCTCGTTTTCCAGCCTCTCCTGGAAGGGAGCTACAACCCCCTTCTCTCATTTACCAACCTCTCCTGGAAGGGAGCTACTACCCCCTGCTCGCGTTTACCGACTACCACTAGAAGGGAGCTACTACCCCCTTACTGAAGGCTTCAACCCTTAGCACTACTGCAGACCACGTTTCATCAATTTTCATACAGCGTGAACACAACCCTTCACTTAACATCAACAAACATACTTTGCCCAATACTTCAAACAGAACAATGAGACCACTGTAACGAGAATATCAGAAATAATCCAGACTTCAGAATAGATATGTAGAAGTAAACTCAACCCTGAACATTCATTGAATCAAATATCATACGCTACTTCTCTTTACTGAAACTGCGTGTATACGCGCTTCCCTACTTACCAACCTGTGTATGCCTCTGTTCATAACATGAAATGCATATGCCACTTCTCTTCACTGAAGACGCGTGTATACGCGCTTCTCTTCGTATCAACCTGCGTATTCTTCTGAGAACACTGATTTCAGAATGTGATAAAACTCAGATTCAAATCTGAAATCGGATTTCTATTCAGACAATCTATCAACCATGCAAAACTATTTAGACAATCATTCTTCCTTCATTGAATCATCAACCAACAACTTGATCTTTAATTAACATAATTAGCAACACAATTAACATTCAAACAACCCAGATATGTATGAATACATCCTTGACAGATAGCATTAAAATAGCATAACAGATCAGACATTTCATTCCACACACTTTAGTAAAACCCTAGATTCCATACGCGCTTTTACTTCACTGAACCAGCGTACATACGTGCTTTCATAGAGACAAACCTGCGTAAATTCAGTGCATTTTATTCTTCAGAAACCCTAATTTCCATACGCACTTTTCTTTAAGCGGACCAACGTATATATGCGCTTTTGCCGAGACAAACCAACGTAAAGATCTATAAAAGATAAAATTTGCAGAACAGACCAAATCTATAAACTTACCCAGATTTCTTCAATTTCTTTATCCGACTTGCGCCAGGTCTTCATCATTTCTTTTCCGGATCTTCGTAGAGATTCATCATTTCTAAATCTAGAGATCTTGAACCTTCATGATATCTATAGGTGCATCATAGATTCAGATCTAACAATTAAGACCAGATTTCATCCATATAGATATTCCTTAGAGGAATTTATTCATCAACAACCCTTGCACCTACACCCTTGCACTATGATCCTCTTCTCCTTATATAGCTTTAGCCTTTATCAATACCATGAGTCAAAGCCACTCAACCGTTGATGGTATTCCTGGACGGGATCAAATAGATAATCCAGCGCTCAATACTATGGGCCAATACCAGGGTTATGTCCCCTGGTTTTATAAATTTAGAGCGCAAATAGGCATACGCTACTTGTCACATATGTTTCCGCGTACATATGCTATTTCGCCTTTACAAACCCGCGTATGCTTTGTGATATACCATTTTTATCCTTATTCTGGCACTTACTGGAATTTATTTCTCTATTACTTTTGAGCTGCTTTGTAGATACCTCAGATTTACATCATTACTAAACTCATCAAGTCAGTTTCCATCATGGAAAACTTTATCAAGCAGGTTGCCATCAAGGACAACACTCTGCATCATATTTCCAACAACGTTGGCTCAAATTGAGGAAACAGATACTCCTACAACAAAGAAACAGCTATAGGAAGTTCGTTCAACAGTACACACTAATCATGACACCTATGAGAAACTTTCTTGCGAAGGTGGTTTGGTTCTATTGGAATGACGCATGTCGGAAGAACATCTATTTTGCTTTGAAGTACCTAGGGAACAAGCCTGTGTTGAGGAAGGATGCACAGGAGGCACAGGCGTTTAGTCCAAGACACTGAGTGCACATAAGGAGCAGAAATAGCCTCTGAAACAGTAAAATTTGGTAAAAAGGAAAAGTTGTTATTGAATGGAGCGGGCATATGGCAATTAATGAGGCAATTCCTTGAGATTTTTTACTGTTTACTTGATGGTAAGTTCCAGGTGAATTTTACCCTACCGTTGGATGACCGCAGACACTATAAAGTAGGAAGAATAGCTTAGACAAGGGTTCTGTATTGCTTCCATAACCCGTATGTATTTTCTTTATGTTGCACGGTTCTTTGGGCCTGTAGCATTCTGTTCGTGACTGATCAACCCAATCCCGCTGCCAATAGTCCCCTAGAATCAGGATTCCTTTTTCACGCTAAAATAAGGGCTACTAACCCTGCAGAATCTTCGGCACCTACAGAGCCTGAAATTGCGGAAGTCATGGAGATTGGGCATGAGGACAAGGAAATTAATAGAATAATTGCGCTCTAGCTCCATACGTGGAGGATTAGCTTAGAAACCGGTGAAAGGAACCCTGAAGGGACCATCACGATAAAGGTGACCCCCCTGTCAACCCAAAGGAGGCTACATGTTAAGTCCCTATATTAACAGTGTAGCCCCTTATTATGTTAGTCTAGCCCCCCTTATTGTTATTGTACTTCAGAATCTTTATATTGTTATTATTGTGCCCTTACATTATTATTGTTAGGTCGGCTAGGATTACATTGTGGCCCCACTAGGATTATATTGTGGCCCCATGGACTCGTATATATAGAAGGAGGTTTTGTTCATTTGTATCATCCAAGAATTTTTCATTTATGTAATGTATTGGAGGTTTCCCCCTTGAAGTGGCTCATTTTTAAGGCGTTGATATCTCTTTTATTCTCCTTTTGGAGCTGGTTACACAACATTTGGTATCAGAGCTTTGGATTCTAGTGTTTCGCTGCTCCAAACAGGTCATCGTGGAATTTTCGCTATAACTTTTTTTCTACGAAGTTTCAGAAGCGGAAATGTTTAGGGTGCGAAGCTGAAATCCTGAGGAAGCTTGTCTAAAAATTTTAGAGCTTGGTTCACAATATTTTCAGAGATATGATCTGTGGAAGTTAGGTCTTTTTTCAGGCTCCTAAACAGGTCATCGTGGAATTTTCGCTATAACATTTTTTCTACGAAGGTTCAGAATCTAAAATTCATTTGGTGTGAAGCTGAAATTCTGAGGAAATTCAAAAAAACATTTCAGATCTTGGTTCGCAACATTTTTGGAGATATGATCTGTGGAAGGTAGTGCTTTTTCAGGCTCTTGAATTTCATCTCAAAGAGGTGATCATGGGAAAAGTTCAATAACTCTCTCTCTGGGCATCGGATTGGAGTGCCGTAAAAATTGGTCATAATTAAAAAGACTTTAGTTTCTTTGATATCAATTTCAGAGACAAAGGAAAAAACAGTAACACGTGGCAAGTCGTACAAGTTCGCTCTACTGAACCAGTCCATAATTAGGTCATTGTGGGAGATTGGACACAAATTTGTCTTGGAGAATCCCAATCAGGTTAGACCTATGGCATTCAAAAGAGAATTCAGAGGGATACTTCAGTGCTGAATTTCAGATATTGAATATTTTCAATTACAGAGATAATTCAATTTCAATATCGAGCTTGTAAAAGCAAGTAAAAGGTGTGTATTTTTTTTCTGAATTGCATAAGTCTTGTTTGAAGAATCAAGTTGAATTGATTGCAAGGGCATATTGAAGAATTTTTGTCAGTAATGGGTTCTATTATGCCTCCAAAAAATAATTCCATACCCATTAAGCCCTCACAAAGCTATACTATGACGCATGAGGAGGAAGAATTGCAATATGAGATATCAAAATTACGGTACCAAGTGCAACAAATTTCGATCTTACGAAGTGCAACCAAAGATGAAATAGATGGTTTAAAAGAAGAAATGGAGGCTAAGTTGGATGGTTTGAAGGATAAAATAATAGCTAATATGGATGACGAATGTCACCTGTCTTTGTAATCTTATGAAATGCAGAAGCGCATCAACATCATAATGCAGTTATGAAGTGAAATTACGTAAAACAAGAACTAACAGTGCAATTTTATCAATTTCGAGTATCTCAAGATGTGGAAGAACTTTCCTGTAGAATATTTCACATGGGAGGATGAGAATTTTATACAGAAGCATCAAGAAATAATCAAGCGTTGAGGACAACACTTGTTGAAGGAGAGGGGCATGTTAAGTCCCTATATTAATAGTGTATTCCCTTATTATGTTAGTCTAGCCCCCCTTATTGTTATTATTGTACCCCTGCAACCCCCATATTGTTATTATTGTGCCCTTACATTATTATTGTTAGGTCGGCTAGGATTACATTTTGGCCCCACTAGGATTATATTGTGGCCCCATGGACTCCTATATATAGAAGGAGGTTTTGTTCATTTGTATCATCCAAGAATTGTTCATTTATGTAATGTATTGGAGGTTCCCCCCTCGAAGTGGCTCATTTTTAAGGCGTTGATATCTCTTTTCTTCTCTTTTTGGAGCTGGTTACACAACACTGCAGGACCAAGCCATAAGGGCTCGGACGCAGCTACGGAAAAGGATGTGCAACCACCGCAGGGTGCCAAAATGGACGTCGAGGCCGAGACTCAGGTCTGTTCGCAGCTAAACCTAAGCATGAGAGGGTTGAATAACAAATATAGCACCTCCGCCCAGGGTATGAAGTGGCCAGGCGAGCCTACGAAAGGGTTCCGAAAGAAGTAGTGCTCCTAATGCAAGGAATATGATGCGATGGTCACACTAACTGATGGTGACCTCGAGAAAATTGTGGACGTAGTTACACTGGCTACAGAGGATACATGGGCAGCCATAGCAGAACAAAAGAAGGTTTCGATCACCACCATCTAGGCCGAGCTTCGCACCCTCCAGCTTAAAACAGACACGTTGTAGACCGGTATAATTTAGGTGCAGAATCCCTTGGCAACCAGCAGTTCAGTGCTAGCTATGGGAGAAATCCATCTCTGCTCTTTTCCTAGCGCTACCCTTGTAGGAATCCCACTCCAAGCAGGTACAAGGATGCAGTTGGATATGGCTAAGCTGCCCCACGAGGCATTATAGGGCCTCCACACCATCATGTTCTAGGAGATCCACCATCCTGACCAGAAAATGCACCAAAAGCTCAGTATGGACAAGCAAACCATCGCCCAACAGAACACATAAGTGCTCCTTGTTGTCTCACAGCAGGCGGATGTTGTGTAACCAGCTCCAAAAATAGAAGAAAAGAGATATCAACGCCTTAGAAATAAGCCACTTCGAGGGGGCAACCTCCCATACATTACATAAATGAACAATTCTTGGATGATACAATTTACAAAACCTCCTTTCTATATATAGGAGTCCATGGGGCCATAATGTAATCCTAGTGGGCCACAATGTAATCCTAGCCGACCTAACAATAATAATTTAAGGGCACAATAATAACAAAATGGTGGTTACAGGGGTACAATAATAACAATAAGGGGGGCTAAACTAACATAATAAGGGGCTACACTATTAATATAGGGACTTAACATGCCCCTCTCCTTCAAACAAGTGTTGTCCTCAACGCTTGATTATTTCTTGATGCTTCTGTATAAAATTCTCATCCTCCCATGTGAAATCTTCTACAGGAAAGTTCTTCCACTTGCTAAGATACTCTGAAATTGATCGTACTTGTCGAGTTATTGTTTCTATGACTGCTTCAGAACTTCTTTTGATGTCATGTTGATCTTCCTGTTGTTTCATTAGATTCTGCACCAAAGTTGGGTTATCCTATGAGAGTTGGAGAACTTGTTGTTGATGCTCGATGTGATCTTCCACTAATTTATCAACCATATTTGCTATTATTTGATCCTTCAAACCATACAACTTAGCCTCCATTTCTGCTTTTAAACCATCTATTTCATCTTCAATTGCTCTTCGTAAGATCGAAACTTGTTGCACTTGGTACCGTAATTTTGATATCTCATACTGCAACTCTTCCTCTTCATGCGTCATAGTATAGATTTTTGAGGGATTAATGGGTATGCAATTATTTTTACGGGGCATATTTTAGAACCCAATACTGCTATATATTCTACAATATGCCCTTGGAATCAATTCAAATTGATTCTTCAAAGAAGACTCGTGCAATTCAGAAAAAAAATACACACCTTTTTCTTGCTTTTGAGGAGCTCGATATTGAAATTGGATTATCTCTGTGATTACAGAACTTCAATATTTTAATTTTTGTACCAGTGTAGCCCTCTGAATTATCTTTTGAATGCCACAGGTCTGACCTAATTTGGATTCTCCAAGACAAAGTTGTGTCCAATCTCCCACAATGACCTAATTATGGACTGGTTCAGTAGAGCGAACTTGTATGAATTGACACGTGTCACTGTTTCGTCCTTTGTCTCTGAAATTGATATCCAAGAAACTAAAGTCTATGTACTTGTGACCACTTTTTACGGCACTCCAATCCGATGCCCAGAGAGAGAGTTATTGAAATTTTCCCATGATCACCTCTTTGAGATGCAATTCAGGAGCCTGAAAAGGAACTACCTTCCACAGATCATATCTCCAAAAATATTGTGAACCAAGCTCTGAAATTTTTTGAAAACTTTCCTTAGGATTTCAGCTTCGCACAATACAAATTTCAGATTCTGAACCTTCTTAGAAAAAATGTTGCAGCGCAAATGCCACGATGACCAGTTTAGGAGCCTGAAAAAGGACCTAACTTCCACAGATCATATCTCCAAAAATATTGTGAACCAGGCTCTGAAATTTTTTGAAAATCTTCCTCAGGATTTCGGCTTCGTACCCTAAAAATTTCAGCTTCTGAAAATTCGTAGAAAAAAATTTATAGCGAAAATGCCACGATGACCTGTTTGGAGCAGCGAAACCATAGAATCCAAAGCTCTGATACCAAATGTTGTGTAACCAGCTCCAAAAATAGAAGAAAAGAGATATCAATGCCTTAGAAATAAGCCACTTCGAGGGGGAAACCTCCCATACATTACATAAATGAACAAATCTTGGATGATACAAATGAACAAAACCTCCTTCTATATACAGGAGTCCATGGGGCCACAATATAATCCTAGTGGGGCCACAATGTAATCCTAGCCGACCTAACAATAATAATGTAAGGGCACAATAATAACAATATGGGGGTTACAGGGGTACAATAATAACAATAAGGGGGGCGAAACTAACATAATAAGGGGCTACACTATTAATATAGGGACTTAACAACGGAGTTTGAAATAGTGATCCACTATCTCTACACGAAGGTTACAAAAGAGATCCTGGCTGTAGCCATGCCCTGGGCTAAAGTTGAAGGATTGGTTGCAGCATTGAAGGCGTCCAGGATAGAAATGCAGGTCGTTAAGACATAGCTGGAGTAGCAAATTAGTGACCTACAGGCCAAACTATAGCCCTCAACACCCCCAAAGGTATGCGCCCAGTGTGCTGCGTTGGTAACCATAGCTATGGACACTATTACAGGACAAATTTCTCAAGGCGCCGAGTTGCTTGAGACAACCCTGCAGTTATGGACCAAGGTACAGCAAGATCCCATCCTCCTAAAAATTAGTCAGGAATTGCAACAGAAAGAGGAAGATTTTGAGAATATTGGGGCTACCTTACCCACTTTGGCCCCTGCATAGTACCTAGCCCGTCTAAGGACTAGCAAATCCCTCCAAGATGAGATTGAGGAACTCCGGCATGAGAAGGATGCCCTCAGACAATGCTTGAATCTGAGGACTTCCGCAGCCCTCCAACTATCACAAGATGACGACGTTGTTGTTAAGCGACTAAATTAGACACTGGAAAGCATCACCATTGCGACAGAGGGACTGAAATCACAAAAGCTCATGGACATTGCAAAGAGCACTGCCATTCAAAGTCTAGAAGTGTTGCCCCTACTATTCGTATCCGTTAATGCACTGCACGCCCAGGTAGAGACCCCACCACCGCAGTGATTTGGGATGAGTCACAAGATTGTGTTCGGGGACTATTGGAACAGGGTCTCCTGCAAGCTGCGAATATGGTCATTTTTTGTATATTTTTTAGTATATTTAGTCTAGCACAGGGGTTTTGGGGTAGGTTAAAGCCCCTGATACATTGTAATTGGGCCAAGGGTAGACCAAGAGTCCACAAACCGCGGTTTGCGGACCATTGGATACGTAGGCTAAAGTACTTGAACCTCTTTGAGTCAATAGGTAGGAATGAATAGATTTTGATGTTAAGTGTGAACTATTAGATCTGGGACAGGGTTATTGGGTTAAGACTCTTGTTGGATGTGTGTGCAGAGATCCTTTGTCCAACTATGTGCAGACCCTGCTAGCTGTGTCCGCAGGTGGGTTTTGGGGTATGTAAGAGACTCTTTGATAAGTAATATATGAGAAGTATTGTGGATATCTCATTCTGTTTTGATCTAACTGGTTATGGTTACTGTGGACTCGAAATATATGTGATTCTGTTACGAGCTGCGAATGATATGTGTTTATGAGTTGCGACTTATCTGTGTTATGATAAATGTATCTACAATTTGATTAAGTCTGCTGTGAATATATTGTTTTATGCTTATACGTGGCTGTTCACACGTGGATGCGAGCCTGCTTAATAAATCTGGTAAAATTGTACTCTGGTTAGTCATTGAAAGTCCTGTGAATGACCTCTAACTGCATAGATTCAACTTACCGTCTCTCTCTCTGAGGGTGTGGAAACCTGGTTCCAACACCCACCCATACTGCTTCGGGTGAGACTTTGGCCTGCGTAAGCAGGTCATTGCCGAAAGGGCCAGTAGTATAGGGGTTTGTTGGCAAACCTTAACCTTCGAACCTAGGTTAGGACCCCTCGAGCCAACACAAAGCCATTGCTGACCTAAAGAATTGTTTTCGACCCTATTTTAAACCAAATTTCAACCTAATTCAACCATTTTCTACTACAACCACTACAGAAGCAGTTAGAAGCTCTATAAAGACCAATTAAGTCTTAGAAAAGCCTTCCGCTGCCTCAAAGAACCTTTCTGCAAATCTAAAATCCTCATTTTCTCTAGGTATTCCTTAGTGCTTAGGTATGTTACTGAAGCTAAAAGAAACAAATTCAGTAATTAAATCATTTAGGAACCTCTGCAGACCAAAATAAAACCCTAATTTGCTTCTAATCCTTTTTCTACAGACCCTTGGCATATTTTTACAGAATTCCCAAGGCCTAAGAGTTGTTTTGAACACATAATAGTATAATTTTATCAATTGAAGTATTGTATACCAGAGGATAGCACTTGTTTCATTTCAAACCCTTCTGCAAACTGTAATTATGTTTCAAAGGTGCTCCTAAGGGCCTAAGTCTATTTTTTCAATCAGAAAGTAATCAATTGAATAAAATTAATAAAACAATGGCTTCCCAAGGTATTGTAACTGTAAATCCCGTGCAACCTCCAGTTGTAGATGTAGATCATACCCCCTTAGAAGATAACTATTTTAAAATTAGTGACCCTATCACTAAATTTAATCTTCTTGAGCTCCACTACTGGAGCCATGACAAATCCATTGACCAAGCTGATGAAGTTTTCATTTGGGAGTCTAATTTTCCAAAGAATTTTTTCCCACAGACTTTCCAGTGCCCAGAATTGATCATACTTTGTCAATATTGTTATTTCCCTGATCAGAGAGAAATTATAACCCCTCGAAAAGAAATTCTACTCACTATCACATCTGAGTCAATTAACCAAATGCTGCAGATCCAACCTAGACCAGATGAAACCCCTTTACCTATTGAGGACCTTACACAATTATACATGAATCTGGACTTCCCCAAGAGGTTCCAGATATTTCAGAAACTCATTCCTTCATCTGTAGAGACTCCGAAGACCAATCTTCCTTACCCATCTGCACTATTTTCTGATAGAACCAAACACATCATCGCAATGTTGTCGTACATTTTGGGTTATTTCACAGATGAGCATGTTGATGCTTCAGTCTTGGGTTTCTTGTCTACTTTACCAGCTGGTTAGCCTCCTACTACCATTTTCAATTTTTCCTAGTACCTTTCTAATACTATTCATGAAAATTTGGTCAAAATTCTTGAAGAAGGTGTCTTCAAGTATTCATCTATCTTATTCCGCATGATTTTATACTTCCAGTCTAAGAATTTTTCCATCAACGCTTGAAAAATTGATATTGAAGGTAATCCGTAGTTAGTTATATTTTGGACTCCATTAATCAGAAAAGATTCTACACCGTCCATCTACACAGAATTCATTGACTCTTTCATCCATCCTCTTGTCAATATACTAAACAACAACATTCAACCAAGAGTAAGTACCTGTATCAAAACCACACAGAAATTAAGGTATATGGATCTAATCTTCTTCCATATAAGTTGCCCAAATACCTCCCAATGAGGTTATTTGCCCTTGAATATATCAAGCAGATCCTTAATTATGATGCAATTAATTTCTTGGTAGCAAAAAAGAATACACAGTTTAAAATTAAGAATCAGGTTGGCCCTTTTATTTGCAACAATAAAGATGCTGGTCCACAGGAAAAAAAACATTTGCAGGAGTTTAAGTTCAATCAGTTTTTTCAACGGTATTATGATCTTCTAGGAGTAATAAGCAAATTGATATTTAAATGTAAATTAACTCCTTATGTAGATGAATCAAATCAGACATTAAGAAATAATCCAATCAGTCTAAATTTTTGGAGAACACTTTGACAGAGGTAGGTAAGCAAGGTGATACTAGTCAAATCTTGCACTAAAAAAGAATCAGAGAAAAAGGATCATATACTACAGAAACTACCACTGAAACCAAATTTAAATTGATGTACATGAAGAAGCCAAAATTAAATTTTGTAAATGAGGAAGTGGAAACAATTGAAGTAATTGATACTGATGTAGTGGTGAAAGACAATTCTCCTCCTGCAGTTTCTGAAGAAACACACCAGCCTTCTGTATCCAAAACTCAGATGATTCAAAAGTAGCATTGTATTGAAGTCTCCTCATCTAGAAAACCAGCAGACAAAGAGATGGATATTATGCAGAAACACAAAGAAATAAATATTAAAAATCAAGCCTTAAAGGCTGAAACATACACACAGTACTGGAAGTAGTCACCTAGTGACCAAAGCAGATTGTTTTCTGCATTTGACTACAAGACTAGGAAAATGCAGATGACCTTTTTACAACCAAAAGTCAATCCCAGATCATCAGCTGATTATAAAAATACATCATATGAAGTTCAAGCAGAAGATATTCATCCAATTGACTAGATATAATTTCACAAACAAACTGGTGAAATTCTTTATTCAACCATGACTAATAAAGCCATGAGCCTACATAAGATACAAAACACTCTTGGGAAAATCAGAGATCAACTCAAATTAGAAAAGGCATATTCACAGGCTAAAGATAACTGAATCAAATCACTGGAAGATTTGTTTATTGAAGTATGATATGATCCTAATAATGTAAAAGTTGCAGATGAACTGATAAAGAAGAAGAACGCAGAAATTGTTGCATTAAAGAAGCAACTAAAACTGCCTCCTACTGAACATCCGCAGGCACAGGAAGTATTACACAATGCAAACTAGAAAGATGAGATGATGAATCTCATTCTTCAGTTGACTGCCCAAATAAAAGAAATGGAAAATGAAATGGAAAAGTTGGTCTAAGAGAAAAAGACTAGATCAAAAGAAGTTCTTGTCACTGTCATTCCTGTAGTCACTACAGTTGTTCCTTCCACATTAGCAGAATCATTCTCCCATTTAGTTCCAAGGGCTACAACACTTCCTATCACCTAAACAACTACTTCAGCAACAGAGTCATCTACATCAACATCACAACCAACAGATGAAGCAAGTAAGTTAGTTAAAGAAATGTAGGAAATGTCTATTCAGAAAAATGAAATCAACAGACTTAAAGAATAGCTGAAAAGTCTGGAAGATGAAAATAAACTTGCTCATATTATGCAAAAGAATGAAGAACATAAAGCAAACAGTTTGACAGAGAAATTGAAGAAATTAGAGAAAGACCTAACACTGAAAGAACCAATGGCACAAGCCAAACATCAGCTATGGGCCAATATCATTGAATCTGTCAATGATATTTGACCATAAATCTATGTTATTTATGAACAAAATATCTCATCAAAGGAGCAGGTGAAGCTATCCAAAAAATCAAAGAAGAACTTGGAAAAAAGCCAGAAGAGGCAAATGAAATCATCAAATTCCTTAATTATAGGAATAAACAAGAATTAGAGGAAATTGGAATTAGTGACAGGACATATACCATTCTTGATCTTGGAAAGGTAATTTCAAAAAGGAATTTATTGATTCAACTTGAAGAAAAATGCCAAAACATGGAACTTGGTATAACTAGATTTATGATGAAGTTTGACATTCTGAGACAGAAAGGCATGCCAAATCCTCTGGTTATTCATGACAAATTGATGAAACAAGAGGATTATGATAAGAAAATGAGAGGAGTGGCCAAGGATCAAGCTAACCTTCCTTCTTCACAAGGAATTCGAATAGGGAAAGTACTCTACAAGAGTTTTGAAAATATTTTTTACCTGCAACATGAGGTATAACACCTATTTATCAACAAGCTTACTTTTTCAAAATATACAGAGACAGATGAGAAATTCAGGAGGATGGTGAAAATTAAGTTAATAGAGGCAGAGAATTGGGATAAATTGACTAATTTATTGTGAAAAGAATAGCAGTCAAATGAAAAATATATTAGTCATGAAAAGGTAAAGAGAGCAGTAATAGTTTTCACTAAAAACAACAGTTACATTCAAAGAATATCAGGTGAAAGTAAAAATGCTAAAGTCAAAAAAGAGTTGAAAGTTAAATATGCCAACATGAAAGACACTCAACAACATAATTCGTTGAGTAAACAACAACGATAAAAATTAGCAAAAAATCAAAGACAATAACAACAAATTCAATAAAAGCAGGGACAACTTGCATTAGTTAGATAGTTGTCTCTATCTTCTTATATGAAGATATTTACTTTTCCATGAATAATTCCTAAGTTTGTTTTATGATATTTTGTAAGATTTCTTTTATAAATACTTCGCATTTCGAAGTATTGAGTGTGGATGAGTTGCTAAACATTTCTATAGTTGTACTGAGCTGAAACCTGAGGGTTCTTTCTACCATTTTCATGTCAGTAGACTGGATTGAGCAATAAAGAGACTATATTATAGGATTCATGTGTTGGGCCACTTCAGTGACGTATTCTCAATTGTTCTTTGTTTTTATCTGAAGTTTTCACATATACTTGAATGATTTTTCTAAATCTAAATGTATAACAGGAATGTTATTTCAAAATATGTTTAAAAACAATCTGTTTTGAACTGTTGTATCATTTTTATGTTTTCTACTGATATCCAGATTAGGGAATTCTTAATTTCTCCCTAGTTTCGATTGAGCTCTGTATTTTCACTCATTATCCAGATCTGAGAAACCTTAATTTCTCTCTCATCTTGATTGGAACCATTTTCACCATCAGCCTAAGGATCTGAAGTTACTCAACTATCTTACCTTGTGAACACTTCCCTTTAGAACCTTGATTCTGATCTGAATGCTTGATACATTGACTCCATTATCCCAATTTAATTCAAAGCTACATCTATCCATCTGAACTAGTGATTCCACCACCAAACCAAATCCATTATCAAATTCCAGGTAATCCTACATAAATAGCCTAAAATCAACTAAAGTCAACAAAGATAAATCATATAGAGAGAGACCTATTTAAGCATTAGGAAGGCTAGATCCTAAGGCTTAAAAGTAGGTTTGGGGTTACCTCTAATATTCTTTAAACCAAAATATACACAACACTTAAGAATTATTGGAGTGATAACATCCTCGCGACCATATTGGGGAAGCTAACCAGTCCTCAGTGTTTAAAATTAATCTTAAAGGAAATAATTTTACTTATCTTTTCACCTTAAGATTGTTTTAAAGGGTTGTGAGTAAACTTTTCATTAAAAACTAAAATTCTGGCTTCCTAATATGAATTATAAAAAAGGAATTACTGACATCTATGTGAACTTGCTTATTTTATTTTATGCAATAGATCGAAAAGATTGCAATTAACATAAACAACATAAGCCATTAAAAACACATTTAAAACATATCAACACGAAAAAATTTAATAAGGAGTTCACCAGACTTCCTAGCTACGTCTCTTGGTCCTTTAGCTTCCAGTGCTGACCTTTCTATTATGTCTTCAAAATGCTTTACAAACATGAACTCGAAAACTAAGACTCAAATAATAAAATAGACCTCACCACTGTGACCGAATCGGAATTTCAGTCAAAATGAGTACCAATTTGCCTATGTTTGGCCACAGTGACTTCTAGACCCCCTGGAAAGTCAAGAACCACCTATGTCTGCTGCAAAAACTGCTTCTGTTGCTCAAAACTGCCTTCTCTATGCAAAATCCACCTTGGAAACTGTACTGCTGGTTTCAAGTGCCTCAGCTCCTGCATAAAATTAAATACAAGTCAGAGGATTTCCTTAACAAGTCCCAAGCTGTAGCGTAACTGGTCCTCCACTGAGTTTAAAAATGCTGGTTTATATATTATTTTAGAGGGTCGGTGGTTCAAACCTCTGCCCGAACTTTCCTCCAACAATCCGACAGTTTTGATACACATAGCAATATATATATGATTGCATTAAACCTTACTATATCCATTGCATGTAATATATACGTATATAAACCTTATGATAAGGTTTGTTTACATATGGAGTGGCATTAAATGAGACATATCTGTTACATTTTACATATATAAGGTAACGTATTAATGTTTAGCATATGTTTCCGGTGGTTACATTGATACATCCGACATTTACGTTGATACATTTCATATGGTTTCGAACCATATATAACAACATTAATATATGTGATAGTTTTGATATATATTACATATATATGCACCCAGATTTAAATACAAAACCTTTGATATAAATACCAATTGAAGTGCTAGCTCAACCGGTATGTGGACTCCAATGAAAACTTAGCAATATAGGAGGTCAGGGGTTCGATCCTCCCTGACCCCAAATTTTTTGGAAATAAGTTGTCATTGGGAAAAATCTGAGCTGTCACGTGTCACTGTATCAACCAGTCAAACCACGACACATCATTGAGCTCAATGACATTAGTCTGGACAAATGGCACATTCCCGGGACGACATGTGTCTTGCTGACATCACCCTATTGATTGTTTGACTTTGACCATTGATTGTTTGACTAGTTTGCCCTAGTTTACCCTGAAACTTTGACTGGCCACAACTTCCTCATACAAAGTCGGTTTCATGTGTCGTTCGCACCGTTGGAAATTTGTCGACGAGAACTTCAACTTGATTCCATTTTAAACTGCATTTTAAGACTTTGATATGGAGGCAAAATTGAGTCCATTTTGGATCACTCCTCCCCACTGGAAAGATTTTGGACCTCCAAAAGTTGGTTTTAGCTATCGAGTAAGTGAGGATATGTTTCCTTCACTTTTACAATTTCTATCCATTGTGCTTTACTTGGATTTGTACCTTTAAGTCCAACTCAAAGATACTTAACTTCTCCCTGTCTCGAGGTCCTTATCCTCCTGTCAAGAATTGTCTCTTCCTGCAACTCGTTGAGATACTCTGGTGAAAAATCTTTGATGGAAGGTACTTGACTTTGATCTTCTAGATATTAAATCATTGAAGGTTCATACAATTAGAAATTTTCCACATTTACGATAGAATAGATCTGCATATAAGCTAGTAGATCAAGGCAGAAAGCATTCTCACCAATTTTTTCAAGAAATTTTAAAGGACCATATCTAATTGGTTTTAAGTTTTTCCCTTCCCCTTTAAGTCTTTATTTGCTGATGTACAACCAAACTTGATCACCAACTTGAAAACTATACTCAACTTGATGCTTGTCATGCCTCGATTTATACTTTTCTTGGCTCTTTTCCAGCTATTCCTATACTGCCTAGCGAATTGCCTAGATTTGTTCAATGAACTTGGTTACTTTGTCCACATCGCTGTGTCCATCAACTACTATGTCTTTACCAAAGACAAAATCCAAGGGATACTTTGGTTCAAAATAAAATCAAGTCTCAAATGGAGATCTCTGAGTAGAAGAATGTTTTTCATGGTTGTAAGCATGTTGTACATAACACAAATGTTCATCCGAAAGCTTGGGATGCTTGCTGAAATAACCTCAAAGCAACTATACCACTATCCTATTCACCACTTCTACCTGGCCATCTATTTGTGGATGAAATGATTCACTCTTCTTTAACCTTGTGTCCATGAGTTCCCATAAACTTGATCAAAATTTCACGACAAATCGAGAATCTCGATAAGATATAATAGAAGTGGGTAACAAAAAGTGAACCCATACATTTTGGAAGAAAAACTTTGCAGTTTGTTCACCTGTGATCAGTTTAGTACATGGAGTCAAAATACACATCTTACTGAACCTATCCACGACTACAAACAAATAATCATGCCCTTTTCTAGACATTGGCAATCCCGCAAGAAAATCCATGCATAAACTTTCCCAAGGACGAGAAGGAATTGGAAGTGGATTGTACAAGCCTAATTTTCTATTACTTGGCTTGCTTGTAGCACACATAGTACATCCTTTAATATATCTTGAAAGTGTTTCATTCATTCATGGCCAATATCAGAATCTTTGTAATTGTGCAATTGTTTTACTTACACCAAAGTGACCTAAAATTAGAGAAGTATGTGCTTCTCGAATCAAATTAACTCTTTCATTTTATGGAATGCATAACATTCCCAAATGATATGATTTTGTCCTTTATGAAATAATCCAATTCTTCTACCTGCTTGCCATGACTTAAAGTTGCGTATACATTCTTAAAATCTATGTCTTGAGCATATTGTTCAATATAGCTTTCGTGCATTACTAAATTATGCTTAAGAATTGTGGATGAATTTGTGATTGGTCTTGATAACAAGTCTGCAACCTTATTATGTATGCCTTTCTTATATCTGATTACAAGATGAAATTGTTGTAAGAAACCCATCCAACGATAGTGTCTTGATTGTTGAAATTTAGTTTGTGAGTGTAAATATTACAATGGTTGATGATCTGTATGTATGATTGTTTCTTTTACCATTATGTAATGTTTCCACTTTTTAACACTCTATACTAATGCATATAATTCTTTATCGTACGTAGGATAGTTAACTACTGCAGATGTCAAATTCTCAGAATGAAATCATATAGGCTTTCTGTGCTACATCAACACTGCCCCCATGGCATATTCACTTGCATCTGTCTTGATCTCAAATGGATACTGAAGATCTGGAAGTGCCAGTACTAGCACTATATTGATCCTTTATTTCAATGTGTCGAAGTCTTTCTATTTTTTGCCTCCCCACTAAAACACCTATTTCACACTTGTCAAAGCATGTAGAGGAGCTGCAATCAAAGAAAAGTTAGAAATAAACTTTCTCCAGTATTGTGCTGCCACTAAGAAACTTATAACTTATGTAGTAGTATTGGGATTAGGCCAATTTATAATGACTTTGACCTTAGAGGGATTTATCTTCAATTCACCACCCCTTACAATATAACCCAAATAATTTAAGATGTCCTGCCAAATTCACATTTTGACATTTTAACATAGAGATTTTCTCTCTTTAACACATTTAAAACCTGCTTTACATGATTTATATCTTCATCCCATGTCTTACTGAAAACAAGAATATCATCTCAGTAGAATATTACAAAATCATCTATAAATGGTCTAAAAACATCATTCATGACTCGCATGAATGTCGTTGGAGCATTGCTCAAGCCGAAAGTCATAACCATCCATTCATAGAGTCCTTGCTTTTTTTTGAAAGCAGGCTTCCATACATCTTGTTTTGAAACTCTGATCTGATGGTATCCGCTTCACACGTCTAACTTAGTGAAGTAAACTGCATCTTTCAACTTATCTAATAAATCATCGATATGAGGAAGAGGATAATGATTCTTTATCATTACTTTATTTAATTCTTGAAAATCAATGCACATTCTCCACGAACCATCTTTCTTTCTCACCAACACAATAGGTGATCCACATAGTGAAGTTCTTGGTCAAATAAACCCTTGATCAAGAAATTCTTGTACTTGCTTCTTTATCTCTGCATTCTATAGAGCTGATAACCTATACATTCCAATGTTAGGAAGAGGAGAATCTGGCTGCAAATAAATCTCATGTTCTATCTGTCACTTGGGAGGAAGCCCCTTAGGCTCTTGAAACATAATATCATAATCAAAAAAAAAATTAACTAAATCTACTTTCTGTTTAGGATTACACCCTTGAAAAGCATCAGATTTATCAAGATCCTTTGCTTTTACAATCATAAGTAAAAAATGTTTACTTGAATTATAATTCTTTTCATCTGTCATGAATTTATGAGAGTGTAGTTATCTTTGACATTATGAGCTCTTAATACATATTCGATTCCATATTTAGTGAGTTGATACTTATTCGCCCTTCGATAGAAGATAACATCTCTATCATACAAGTATGGACTCCTTAGTACAATTCCACATATATCCAATGGGACTATATCTAATTTAACCTCATCTACAAACTCTGATCCAATTGAAAAACATAGTTTGCATTGTTTCGTATCCTGTAGTTTAGTTTTATCACTGACCCAACCCAATGGGTATGGCTTTTTATGAGGTTTAGTTTCAATTCCCAATTTCTTTACAATTGATTCAAGAATCAAATTAACTTGAGAGCCACTATCAAACAAAGTATCAATTTTAGTATGCTTGGAAACGACTCTACTATGAAATAGCTCATTTATTTTCCTCTCATTAGTTTCATCATCAACAGAATATGAAGAAGTACTTGTAGATGCTTGAGAATTTTTACCTTTTATACCTGTAGCTGTAATTTTTTTTCATCTCCTCAATCTGATCCCAAGTCCTTCTGCATAGTAGCAACATTCTTTTGCTCTTTACTTCCAAACTTCTTAGGCTTCAAATCTGGATGCAGTACCCAGTATTGTGCCTCATCATGTCCTTTTTTATTACAATGAGTGCATGTAGGCTTTTCTTTATTTACAGTGTTCACTTTCCTTTCCTTCCATTTTTGTTTCTTCTTTTCCTTATTCTTGAATTCAATAGATTTAGATGACTTTACAACATCATGAGACACATTTTTACCCCTAGCTTCTAGATGAGTTGCTTGAACTGATACATCATCTAAGCTAGTCAGATTAAACATCAGTATGGTGTGCCTCAAATAACTATGTAGGCCACCAATGTATTTAAATAATGTTTCTGGTGAGTCCAATGATATGCCTAGTGTCAAAGCTCTTTTACAAAATTCCTGAGTATAAATTTGCACAGTTTGACCCTTTAACTGATGTAATGTTTGGCAATTCATCATAGCTTGTTGCATATAAGCCAAAGGATAAAATTTCTTTTTAATAGCAGAAACAAATTCTTTCCATGTAAAAGTTATTTTACCATGTTTCTGAAGATTTGCTTGTGTCTTACCTTCTCACCATACAAGTGCAGTTCCTCTAAGATGAAGCCTAACAAGCTGGATCTTCTTTCTTTCTGACACAACTTTCTGTACGCTGCTATAAAATTCAATTTGTCTATCAAGATTTTCAGCATTAAGTTCACCATCATAAATCGGCAAATCAAATTTTACATCTAATTTGATCAAAGAGGATTTCTTACTCTTCTTCTTTTTAGAAGAACTAGATTTATGAGAAGAAGACAATGATGACGATGGTGGTCATGATGGAAGAGTTGGTGGAAATAACGAAAGAGGCTATTCACCTGATTCTTTGTCTATTTTAGGTGGTGAAGTACCTTCACCTTTGTTCTTTTTAAACTCTTTATACAACTATTCCACCATCACACGTATTGTCATGAAGTTGTCCAAGAATTGAGCTTCTGTTCCCAACATGTTTTCTTTTACCATCTTCTTTTGTGAAAACACCCTTCCAATTTATGGATTTTCTTCAAAAAGTTGTCCTTCACCTTGCATCGACTTTGACCTAGTAAGCATTCAATCTTCACATGAGACTATTAGACCTTTTAAAAATTTAACCTTAAGCTCTGATACCACTTGATCTGGATTACAAAAAATGAATTTCTAACATCTATGTGAACTTTCTTATGTTATTTTATGTAATAGATCAAAAAGATTGCAATTAACATAAACGACATAAGCCATTGAAAACACATTTAAAACATATCAATACGGAAAAATTTAATAAGGAGTTCACCAGACTTCTTGGCTACGTCTCCTGGTCCTTTAGCTTCCAGTGTTGACCTTTATATTATGTATTCAAAATTCTTTACAAACATGAGCTTGAAAAATGAGACTCAAATAATAAAATAGATCTCAACACTGTGAACGGCCCATAATTTTGGTCAAAATGAGTACCAATTTGCCTATGTTTGGCAACAGCGAATTCCAAACCCCCTGAAAAGTCAAAAACCACCTCTGTCTGCTACAAAAACCTCTTCTGCTACTCAAAACTGCCTTCTCTGTGCAAAATCTGCCTTGGAAACTGTGTTGGTGGTTTTGGGCACTTTGGCTCCTACATAAAATTAAATACAAGTTGGAGGATGGTCTTAACAAGTCCCAAGTTGTAGCATAACTGGTCCTCCGCTGAGTTTGAAAATGCTGGTTTATATATTATTTTGGAGGGTTGGCAGTTTAAACCTCCGCCTGACCTTTCCTCCAACCCTTCGGCGGTTTTGATACACATATAGTAATATATATGTGATCGCATTAAACCTTACCATATCCGTTGCATGTATTATATACGTATATAAACCTTATGATAATGTTTGTTTACATATGGCGCAACATTAAATGAGACATATATGTTACATTTTACATATATATGGTAACATATTAATGTTTACCATATGTTTCCAGTGGTCACGTTGATACATCCGGCGGTTACGTTGATACATTTCGTATGGTTTCGAACCATATATAACAATATTAATATATGTGACAGTTTTGATATATATTACATATATATGCGCCCATATTTAAATACAAAACCTTTTATATAAATACCAATTGAAGTGATGGCTCAACTGGTATGTGGAATCCAATGAAAACTTAGCAATATAGGAGGTCAGGGGTTCGATCCTCCCTAACCCCAAAAATTGTGGAAATAAGTTTTCATTGGAAAAATCTGAGCTACCATGTGTCAACTCCGGATTGACCTATACCAACCAATCAAATCATGACACATCACTGAGCTTGATGACATCAGCCTAGGAAAATGGCGAATTCCCAGGATGACACGTGTCTTGCTGACATCACCCTATTGACTGTTTGACTTTGACCATTGACTTTTTGAGTTTGAATTTTTCCATTTTGCCCTATTTTACCCTAAAACTTTGATTGGCCATAACTTCCTCATATGAAGTCAGTTTCATGCGCCATTCACACCATTAGAAATCTGTCGACGAGCACTTCAATTTGATTCCCTTTTCAACTCCATTTGAAGACTTCCATAGATTGTTTATCAGTAGATGGGAGAAAAAGAAGAATCCTTTACAAATTTTTTCTGAGTATGAACATATAAAAAGAGGACCTAATGATTCAGTTCAGGACTATTGTACCAGATTCACCAATATATACAATGCTATTAGAGTAAACATTAAACCCCCACCAGATCTAGCTTTAATTAAATTTCTTGATGCTTTTGATATGGATATGTCATACCAATTGAGGGAAAGGAACACAAAAACACTAGGACAAATGCAAGACATAGCAGTTAGTGTAGAAGCAAATTTTCTAGCCAAAAGAGGAGGAATGAGAAATGAAAGAGGAAACATATACATTAGATAGTAAAATAGATAGTTTAGCAAAATCCATGGAGAAAATGATGAATGGAATAGAAAGTATGGAAAGAAAACCACAGTGGGATAATCAACAACAAGGCCCTCTGATAAGAAATCCCAACTTTAGGAAAAACACCAATAGTGGTAAATCTAGAGAATCAACACCTAATCAAACAATAAGACCACCTTTACAAGAGAACTATGCTAAAATTTCTCACCAAAATGAAGATGATGAAGACACTTAGATTAATCTAATGGGAATCAATGATGATAATACTATTTTTCTTACACAAGAAGAATAATAACTATATGAATTACAACAGTTATAGTTAGAATCTGGAGAGTCTTTTGATTATAAGCAAGGTTATGAGTTTTCCATTAATGAAGTTCACAAGCAATATAACCTTAGGAGTAATAAAAATGTAGAAGCCCCTACTAAGAATTCTGCCCAAACTCAGGCAAAGAAAACATTAGAAGCTCCTACAACCAAAGTTCTACAAATGTGCCCTAGGGAAACCCAACAAAACTCTAGTTCAATTAGAAAAATTCAATTCCTAATCAAAAAATTTCTAGTCCAAAAATTGCACCCAGTCCTAAAATTGTTGACATTACAGGTATAGTTGTTAAAACATCAGGTGATCCTCAAAAATATGCTGGTGCTAAGACAAAAAATTCTTCTAAAACAATAATTTATGACCCTAAAACATCTGCTGCTGATCCAAAATCAGCTGATTCTAAAACAACTGTTGCTAAAACAATTGATGAAACTTCCAAAACTGCCAAAGTTACCACTGAAACTCAAATTTCCCCTGAAAAGGAGATAAAAAACAGTAAAATAGTGGAAACAAAAACATAAAAACCAACTGTAGGTAAATAATATAAACATACTCAAACTGTAGTGAATAAAGAAGAAGTCATTCAGTTAGAGAAAATAGAAGCACCATTCAACATCCAAATTGAAATTGCCAAACTGAAGATACCAATTCCTTTAACAGAGTTGGTATAGCATGACTTAAACAAATCACAGATCATGGACACATTAAACATGAATGAATGAGAAGACTGTTAATTTAAGTGATGACCAAACAAAACTAATATTTAGTCTTGAGGTAAATGGAAAACACCAAGAAGGAGGAGTTCCTCCTTTCTACATTAGCTTTAATGTTCATGATAAAAAATTTACATAATGCTATGATAGATTCACGAGCTTCACATAATTTAATGCCAAAATCCATTATGGAAACTTTGAATTTAGACATCACTAGACCTTATAAATATATTTTCTCATTTGATCCCAATAATGTGAAATATCTAGGCTTAATCAAAGATTTACGTGTCACTCTAGTCCAATACCCTGGAAAAATTATAGTCATGGATATTGTAGTAGCTAACATCCCTCCAAAGTATGGAATGTTGTTATCTCGCTCATGGGGAGAAATAATGCAGGGATCTCTACAATTAGACATGTATTATGCCGCTATTTCAGTATTTGGTCAACCCAAGAAAATTTACAGAGAGACTCTAATGAAGTACATGGTCAGTAGTGTAGAAATACCTTGAAATTATCCCATTTATTCTATACCTACTAATATGGATTCCTTCATTTTTATGTAATTTAGAAACTGGCATAGAGAACAGTACAACTTTAAAGAAAGAACCACACAGTGACAACATATTTCATGAATCAATGTGGCACCTAGACTTTGATGGCTCAGTGAAAAAATTAGGAGCAGGAGCAGGAGTTTGGATTCATAACATCCAAAACAATCATTCAGAAGGTCATGCCTTTATATTAAACTTCAAACGTACAAAAAACATGGAAAAATATGAGGCTCTAATCTTACGACTACATATTGTTAGAAAATTAGGAGGTAAAAGAGTTTCTATCATGGGAGATTCTGACTTAATTGTAAAAGAAATTAGAGGAGAATATTCTGCATATAATCCTAGATTAAGCCAATACAAAGAAACAATTTTAGATCTGATTAAAGAATTACTTGAGTGTGACTTTGCTGTAATTCCTAGAAAATACAACATACAGGCACAGAGTTTAGAAACTTTTGCTAGTACCTACAATATGCCTTTTCATCCAAATCACCAATATACAATAGAGGTAAGACACATGCCTAATATACCAGAAAACTTAAAATATTGGCAATTTTTTTCATAGGATACTCAAATCTATCACTTTAGCAATGCCGAGGGAGAATTCTAGAATTGTAACATAGATACAGATTGTACAGTAGATGATAAAATAGAAAGTGAGATAGATGTAAATAATTTATATTTATTTAACCCACTAAATTTACTCAAATAGAAATAGATAAACTAGAAAACGTAGAAATTGAAGAATTAGCAGATGATGATTCTGACATTTTAAACCTTAAGAATAAATTTTTACCTATGGGATTAGCCCCATTAGAATATCTTTTGGATACAAATGACATTGCAAGAAAACCAAATATGGAACCATTAATATAAGATATAGAAGAATGAAATATAGGAACAGAACAAAGGCCAAAGCTCATCAAACTTTCCAAAGCATTACCTCAAGATGAAAAATTGAAATACATAAATTTGTTTAAGGAATTTCAAGATGTATTTGCATTGAGTTATGAAGACCTAAAAACTTACGACACTAGCATAATACAACACAAAATACCTATCAAAGAAGATCAAAAACCTTTCAAACAAAAGCTTATAAGAATCAATCCAGTTTTAATGCCTTTGATTGAAAAAGAGGTAAAGAGAATGTATGAATCTCAAATGATTAAACCTATCAGATATTCTGGTTGGGTTTAGTTCCCACTAGGAAGATTTTGTGTTGATTCCAAAATTTAAATAAGGTGTCCCTAAAAGATAACTACCCTCTCCCCAAGATGGATCATATTTTACAAAGGGTGGTTGGTTCATCCAGAATTTCATTGCTTGATGGATTCTCTTGGTATAATCAGATCTTAGTTCAGCCATAAGACCAACCAAAGACAACATTTACTACTCCTTGGGGTACTTTCATTTATTTGAAAATTCATTTTGGATTAATGAATGCAGGAGCCACTTTATAGAGAGCTATGGATATATCTTTTGCCAAGGAAATTCATGATTTTCTTGTGATCTATCTAGATGATATAACTGTATTTTCAAAAAATGGTAATGAACATCTAGATCATCTGAGACAAGTGTTTATCAAATGTAGTAAATTTGGTATTTCTTTTAATCCCAAAAAGAATCTCTTTGGACTTGAAGAAGGTAAACTATTAGGACATATAATATCAAAAGAGGGAATTAGGATAGACCCAACTAGAATAGAGGCCATTTTAAGCATAAGTCATCCTAGGAATATAAAGGAATTGCAAGCCTTCTTAGGTAAAATAAATTTCCTCAGGAGATTCATTTCAAACTTAGCATAAATAATTAGAGAACTGAATAACATGTTAAAGAAAGAATCAACATTTAAATGGGCATTAGAGGTCAAACAATCCTTTGAATCAATCAAACAATCCCTTAAAAGAACACCAGTCTTAATAAGTCCCGATTTCAAAAAATATTTTATGTTTTTTTTCTTTTGCTTCAAAACATACTATTTTTGCAGTCTTACTGCAAAAGAATGATCAGGGCTATGAACAACCCATTTATTTTTCCAACAAATCAGTAAGAGATGCCACACTAAAATATAACATCATGGAAAAGCAGGCACTAGACTTAGTGAAGGCTGTCAAAGACTTTAGAGTGTACATCTTGTATTCACACATCATAGCATATGTTCCAAATTCAGTAGTGAAGGACATTTTGACTCAGAATGGGCCTGATGGTAAGAGAGGCAAATTGATTGCCACCATTTTGGAATATGACATGGAAATTAAGCCCACCAAACTCATTAAAGGCCAAGGTTTAGCCAAAAACATGGATGAATCAAATGGTCATGCCTTAGATATAAATTTTATTTCCCAACTAAATGATCAGGAAGAGATGGTGACTCCACATATCATTGAAGCCTTTTTAGATTCACCATGGTATGTAGATATCATATTTTTATTACTAAATTTATAAGCTCCTCCTAGATTGTTAAGAACTAAAGCTAGATTTTTAAAGTTAAAGGAAATGAAATTTTGTATCATAGATAACGCTCTATTTTGAAAATATCATGGTGGAATTTTATTGAATTGTTTACTTAAAGATGAAGCTGATAAATTTATGGAAGAATCTCATGCAGGTGATTGTGGAGGAAACCTTTATTGGAAGTCAACTGCAGATAAAATCTTGAGGGTTGGTTTTTACTGGCCTAAAATTTTTTCAAATGTAAAAAAATATGTGACCTCTTGTCACAAATGCCAGATATTTGAAGGGAAGAAAAAATTGCTACCTTTACCCCTTAAACCCATCTCCACAAAAATGCCATTTCAGCAATGGGGTCTAGACTTCACTGGTGAAATTCACCCACCCTCCTCAGCTCAACATAAATGGATTTTCATAGCCACATACTATTTCACTAAGTGGATAGAAGCCTTTCCTTATAGACAAGCCACTGATTCTATGATAATCTCATTTCTAGAAAACAATATATTGTTTAGATTTGGATGCCCCCAAAAGCTCATTACTGATAATGTAGTTGCTTTCAAGTCTAAGAAAATGAATGACTCCTGTAACAAATACCACATTAGCCTTCGCCATTCCACTGCCTATTACCCTCAAGGTAATGGTCTTTCTGAAACCTCCAATAAAAGCCCCGTTAATATCATTAAGAAACTACTAGAAGACAATAAAAAGACCTGGAACAAAAGGTTAGTTAAGGCCTTATGGGAAGAAGGAATCACCACAAAGAATTCCATTGGTACATCC
This sequence comes from Pinus albicaulis, assembly GCA_034641835.2. NCBI lineage: Eukaryota > Viridiplantae > Streptophyta > Pinopsida > Pinales > Pinaceae > Pinus > Pinus albicaulis. Next base: position 433,236,309 of record CM076579.1, read on the forward strand.
CCTTATTAGCTTGTATATGGGACAGATGTTGTTTTTCCATCCTCTTTAGGAGTGATAGTGATGAAGATGATCCAAGAAATGCAGGTAGAAACCAATGATATCTACAAAAGGATAAATCCGACCATACACTTACAGCAAACCAGGGAAGAAGTCTGCGTCAAGTTTCAAGTTGTCTAAGATAAGGTTAAAAATATATTTGACAAGAAGACACAGGAATATGATTTTTACATATCTGAAAAATTTCTTAAGTGGGATTCTAGGAGAAAAGAGAGAGGTAAACATGGTAAATTTTGTTTCCTATGGAAAGGTCCCTATATTATTTATGGTTACCGAGGTAACAATGCATTCCTTTTGAAGGAGTTGGATGGATCAGATTTTCCAGGTGGACCTATCAATGGAAGAATGTTGAAGCATTACTATTCCATAGAATAACAGTAGTTCACTTTGTTTACTTTGCTCATTGTACATAACATTGAGGAATTTAGAATGGGTTGGATGTTTTTATTACAAAGTTGAAGCCCGGAGAGAAGGCCCTAAGATTTGAAAGATAAAATATCATAAGTATGAATAATGAAGAGCTCAGAAAACATTTTCAAGGCCATCACATTCAAAGTTTGAGGCTGCTGATCTTAAAGTTCTTGACATTTCACCAGGCAATGCCATCCCCATGTGGAGCCACTGTTAGGGTCCTATAATAATATGATTCATAATTTTGAATTGACTTTGATAAGTCTTGTTATATGTACATAATTTTGTTTCTACAAAAAAAATTTCCCATATTAAAAATAAAAAAATTAAAGAGGGTAAAAGTCCTACAAAATAATCAAAGGATTGAAAGAAAAAGATCAAAAAGAATATAAAAAATGAACCTGAAACAAAAAAGAGATAAAAATAGATCATGAAAGTGATGCAAATTCAAATGCCACTACTTTTTACTTTTAACTTTTCTTTGCAAAATAATATTGTGTGCATATTGTCAAAAATTCCACAATCCATGAAGGTCAAACTGCTTAATCTTGACCTTTCATGCTTTAAATTTCATGCTGATAGATAGAGAATAAAGATCTAGCCAAACTGTTTAATCTTGGCAGATCAGTAGTTAGGTAAAGAATAATAAGGATCTCAACAGTTTAATCTGATCCCTTGGAAGTAATAAGGTTAGAATTACATAGTTTGTTGTTAAAATAAAAATAATAAGGGTCTACAAGCTCAAATGCACCCAAACAAATGAAGAAAAAATGTTAGGATAGATGATGGGTAGGAAGAAGCATTTTTCACAAGGCATGAATAGTGGAAAATTGATCATTTCATATTTACTAATTTCCTTCCAAAATCATTTCCCTTATAAAAATACCCCTCCCCCTTCATTTTTACTCTTTCCCCTTACTTCACTCTTTTTCCCCTACAAAACATTCACTTTTCCTAAGTTAAAATGCATATTTTCCTTTGGAAAAGAAAAATTTGTTTATTAATTTCCATTTCATTCATAATACCCCAAAAAATACAAATATCCTAAGTATAAATGATTAAATTTTATGTCGGGTCCCACTGTGAATAATCCATCCTCGATATCAATTTTACATTAAAAACTTAGCATATTTTTACAATCCCGCTCATATTCTAATTTTAGTTTTAAAATTTATTATATTAAATCCCCTAAATACCTTTATCCCATATTTAAATAATTCCCACATATGTATATTTCCTAACACATTTATTTTAACCTATAGTTTAAATTCCCCACATGTGATATATTTTGGGCCCACTTATTATATCCATCCTATCATAAAATCCTGACCCCATGCAAATAACCCTTTCTGTAAACCCCATTTCATAACTTAACATGGGCCCCACGCCCATCTACTACCCGACAGTTCATTCCCATTGGCCCATCCGTTAGATCTAGATTAACCAGACCTAACAGCCAACAATCACTATCACACACCCGAAAGACCGGCTTTTAACCACACCTATACCTTGTGAAATGAGTGGTTTTCAGATCCCCACTCCCTATAATGTGGCGTGATTTGATTGCATCGTATCCTCAGAAAAAATACCGCCCAACCCCTTTCGCTCATGCGAAAACTACTCAGTAGTATTTCTGCCCATTGCCAAACCACCCTGCCATTTGAAATGACCCGCTCATTCAATGTTAATCACTGTTGGTTAAAAAACCCATATAGCCACCCATTACAACCTTTTTCACTACTTTCTGTTACAAACTTGTGCAAACGGAGCCATTGCCGACCTAAAGAATTGTTTTCGAACCTGTTTTAAACTAAATTTCAACAAAATTCAACCATTTTCTACTACAACTGTTGTAGAAACTGTGATAAGTTCTATAAAGACTAGTGAAGCCTCAGAAAAGCCTTCCATTACCTCAAAGAACCTTTCTGCAAATCTAAAATTCTCATTTTCTCCAGGTATTCCTCAGTGCTTAGGTCCATTCCTAAAGCTAAAAGAAAGTAATTCAATAATTAAATCATTTAGGAACCTCTGCAGACCAAAAGAAAACCCTTATTGCCTTCCAATCCTTTTTCTGTAGACCCTAGGTGACTTTTTACAGAATTCCCAAGGCGTAAGATATTTTTTGAACACATAAGAGTATAATTTGATCAATTTAAGTATTGTAGACTAGAGGCTAGCCCTTGTTTTTTTTCAAACCCTTCTACATACTTTAATTATGTTTCAGAGGTGCTCCTAAAGGCCTAAGTCTATTTTCTCAATCATAAAGTAATCATATGAATAAAATTAACAAAACAATGGCTTCCCAAGGTATTGTAACTGTTAATCCCCTACAACCTCCAGTTGGACATGAAGAGCATACCCCCTTAGCAGATAAAGATTTTAAAATTAGTGACCTTGTCACTGAATTTAATCTTCTTGAGCTCCACTACTGGAGCCATGACAAATCCATTGACCAAGATGATGAAGTTTTCATTTGGGAGTCTAATTTTCCAAAGAATATTGTCCCACGGACTTTCCAGTGCCCAGAAGTGATCAAAATTTGACAATATTTCTATTTCCCTAATGAGAGAGCCATTATAACCCCTGGAAAATAAATTCGTCTCACCATCACAACTGAGTCAATTAATGAAATACTGCAGATCAAACCTAGACCGGATGAAACCCCTTTAACTATTGAGGCCCTTACATAGTTATACATGGATCTGGACTTCCCCAAGAGGTTCCAGATATTTCATACATTCATTCCTTCATCTGTAGAGACTCCCAAGACCAATCTTCCTTGCCCATCTACAATATTTTCTGACAGAATTAGACACATCATCAAAATATTGTCCTGCATTTTGGGTTATTTCACAGATGATCATGTTGATGCTTTAGTCTTGGGTTTCCTTTCTAATTTCACACCTGGTCAGCCTCATGCTACCATTTTCAATTTTTCACAGTACCTTGCTGAGACTATTCATGAATAGTTGGTCAAAATGCCTGAAGAAGCTGTCTTCAATTATTCATCTGTCTTATTCCATATGTTTTTATACTTCCAGTCTGAGAAATTTTCCATCGACCTTCAAAAACTTGATGTTGAAGGTAATCCATAGTCAGTTATATTTTGGAATCCATTAATTAGAAAATATTCTACATAGTCCACCTACACATAATTCATTAAATCTTTCATCCATCCTCTTGTCAATATGCTGAACAACAACATTCAACCAAGAGTCTTTGAGGAAATTAAAAAGGTCCTACAATTACCATAGCATAGTAGGACACGAGATTGGTACCTGTATCAAAACCACATAGAAATTAGGGTATATGGATCTAATCATCTTCCATATAAGATTCCCAAATACCTCTCAATGAGGTTATTTTCCCTTGAATATATCACGTAGATCCTTCATTCTTATGCAATTAATCTCTTGGCAGCTGAAAAGAAGAAAAGGTTTAAAATTAAGAATCGGGTTGGCACTTTTATTTCCAACAGTAGAGATGTCAGTCCACAGGTAGAAACAAAATTTCATGAGTTTAAGTTCATTCAGAGTTTTCAGTGGTATTATGATCCTCTAGGAGTAATAAGAAAATTGAGAGTTAAATGTAAATTAACTCCTTATGTAAATGAATAAAATCCAGCCATTGAGAAATACTCCAATCATTCTGAATGGTTGGAGAACACTTTGACAGAGGCAGGTAAGAAAGGTGATACTAGTCAAATCTTGCAGAATCCAACCCAAGAAGATAAGAACTCAAAAATAATCAAAGAAGAAGGATCATACACTACAGAAACTACCACTGAAACCAAATTTAAATTAATGTACAAGAAGAAGCCAAAATTAAATTATGTAAATGAGGAAGTGGAAACAATTGAAGTAATTGATACTGATGCAGTGGTGAAAGACAATGCTCCTCCTGAAGTTTCTGAAGAAACACACCAGCCTTCAGTATCCAAAATTCAGTTGATTCAGAAGTAGCACATTATTGAAGCCTCCTCATCCATCAAATCAATAGACAAAGAGATGGATATTATGCAGGAATACAAAGAAATAAAGATCAGAAATGAAGCCTTAAAGGCTGATACATACACAAAGTATTGGAAGCAGTCACCTAGTGACCAAAGCAGATTGGTTTCTGCATTCGACTACAAGACTAGGAAAATGCAGATGACTTTCTTATAGCAAAAGTCAAACATCCCAAATCATCAGCGGATTATAAAAAGACATCATATGAAGTTCAAGTAGAAGATCTTCATCAAATTTACCACATATAATTTCACAAACAAGCTGGTGAAATGCTTTATTTAGCCATGACAAATAAATCCATCAGTGTATAGAAGCTGGAAAACACTCTTGCGAAAATCAGAGATCAACTCAAATTAGAAAATTCATCTTCACAGGCTAAATATAATAGAATCAAATCACTGAAAGATCTGGTTATTGAAGTAGGATATGATCCTAATAATGTAAAAGTTGCATATGAACTGATAAAGAAGAAGAATGCAGACATTGCTACATTAAAGAATCAACTAAAACTACCTCCTAATGAATGTCCTCAGGCAAAGGAAGTATTACAGGATGTAAACCAGAAAGATGAGATGATGAATCTAATTCTTCAGTTGACTGCCCAAATAAAAGAAATGGAAAATGAAATGGACAAGTTGGTCCAGGATAAAAAGACTAGATCAGAATAAGTTCCTTTCACTATCATTCGTGTAGTCACTACTGTTGTTCCTTCCACATTGGTAGAATCATTGACCCCTTCAGTTCCAATGGCTACAACACTTCCTGTCACCTCAGCAACTACTTCAACAACAGAGTCATCTACATCAACAACACAACCAACTGATGAAGCAAGTAAGTTAGTTAAAGCAATGCAGGAAATGTCTATTCAGAAAAATGAAATCAATAGACTTAAAGAACAACTGAAAAGTTTAGAAGATGAAATTAAACTTTCTCAGATTATGCACAAGAATGAAGAACCGAAAGAAAATAGGTTGACAAAGAAATTGAAGAAATTAGAGAAATATCTAAGACTGAAAGAACCAATGGCACAAGACAAACAATGGCTATAGGCCAATATCATTGAATCTGTCAATGATATTTGGCCATCAATCCAGGTTATTTATGAACAAAAATATCTCATCAAAGTAGCAAGTGAAGCTATCAAAAAAATCAAAGAAGAACTTGGCAAAGAGCTAGAAGAGGCAAATGAAATCATCAAATTCTTTAATTCCAAGAATAAATAGGACTAGAAGAAATTGGAATTATTGAGAGGACAAATACCATTCTTGAAGTTAGAAAGATAATTTCAAAAATGAATTTAATGATTCAACTTGAATAAAAATGCCAAAACATGGAACTTGGCATAACTAGATTTATGATGAAGTTTGACATTCTGAGATAGAAAGGCCTGCCAAATCCTCTAGTTATTCATGACAAATTGATGAAACAAGAGGATTATGAAAAGAAAATGAGAGAAGTGGCCAAGGATAAAGCTAACCTTCCTTCTTCACAAGGAATTCCAACAAGGAAAGTACTCTACAAGAGTTTTGAAAATATTTTTTACCTACAACATGAGGTAAAACACCTACTTATCAACAAACCTACTTTTTCAAAATATACAGAGGCAGATGAGATATTAAGAAGGATGGTGAAAATTATGTTACTAGAGGCAAAAAATTGGGAGAAATTGACTGATTTATTGTGAAAAGAACAACAGTAAAATAGGGCAGTCAAATGAAAAATATATTAGTCAGGAAAAGGTAAAAAAAAGTAACAGTTTCGAGTAAAAACAACAGTTACAGTCAAAGAGTATCATGTGAAAGTCAAAAGGCTAAAGTCAAAACAGATTTGAAAGTTAAAGATGCCAACGTTAAAGAAACTAAACAACAGAATTTGTTGAGTAAGCAACAAAGGGACAAATCAACAACAAATCATAGACAACAACAACAAATTCAATAAAAGCAGGGACAAATTTCATTAGTTAGATAGCTGTCTCTATATTCTTGTATGAAGATTTTTATTTTTACATGAATAATTCCTAAGTTTGTTTTAGGATATTTTGTAAGATTTTTTTGTATAAATACTTCACATTTATATAGCTGTACTGAGTTGAAACCTGAGGGTTCTTTGTACCATTTTCAAGTCAGTAGACTGGATTGAGAAATAATGAGATTATATTACAAGATTCGTGTTTTGGGCCACTTCAGTGAAGTATTATGAATTTTTCTTTGTTTTTATCTGAATTTTTCATATATACTTGATTTTTTTTTCTAAATCTAAATGTATAACATGAATGTTATTTCGGAATATGTTTAAAAACACTCTTTTGTGAAATGTTATGTTATTTTTATGTTTTCTACCAATATCCAGATTAGGGAATTATTAATTTCTCCCTAGTTTCGATTGACCTTTGTCTTTTCACTCATTAGCCGGATCTGAGAACCCTTAATTTCTCTCTCATCCCGATTGAAACCATTTTCACCATTAGCCCAAGGATCTGAAGTTACTTAGCTATCTTTCCCTATGAACACTTCCCTTTAGAACCTTGATTCTGATCTGGTTGCTTGATACATTGACTCCATTAGCCCAATGGAATTCATACCTACATCTATCCATCTGAGCTAGTGATTCCACCACTAAACCAAATCCAAAATCAAATCCCAAGTAATCCTACATAACTATCTTAAAATCAACTAAAATCAACAAAGATAAATCATATAGAGAGAGCCCTCTCTAAGCATTAGGAAGGTTAGATCCTAAGGCTTAAAAGTAGGTTTTTGGTTACCTCTAATATTCTTTAAACCAAAATATACACAATTTTTGAAAATTATTGGAGTGATAACAGGATGAAACAAACTTTACTCACTTTCTTATTCCAGGAATAAAAAGAAATCCCACTAAAAATTTATTCGACATTAACTATACATAAATCTCAGGGTATGACATTGCCAAAAGAAATGATAGACATTGGAAAAAGTGAACAAAAAGGTCTCACATTCACAACAATTTCAAGAGCCTTCACTACAAAATCTCTGAAATTGCCCACTTTCAATTTCGATCATTTCATGAAAATGAAAGACAACAAAAATATTGCTTGCATGAAACACGCAGAAGAAATTATTCATTCAATGTCTCCTTCACACAACCAACTCTATTGTGTATCTTAACATCTCCAAAAGGTTTGCACATATTATAAATCTCAAACTGTTTTGATCGCGTATCATTTCTACCTATTAACAATAATCAAATTTATTCATTACCAATACATGGTTGAAAATATTATGTTCCTGGTATAATTATTAACTAATTTCTTCTAACATTTTATTTCTTTTTAAATAGAAAACATGCACTCAGTGTTATCACAACTATACAACTACTACAATGAAATAGATAAAACAATTAATACATTGCATGAAATACAAAAATAATTCCTATAAGTGCCAAATCCAAACGTACCACTTTACTATCTTGGGCCAACTATAGAATTATTACTAAAAATAATATCTACTCTAAAATGCATGATCCACGTACACGAATGAGAGAAAATGCGAAAAATAAGAGCGGACTAGCAATCGACAAATATACATTTTCAATTTTGAATAATATCCAATGGTGTCTAGTTTTCCATCGATCCACCTGCATCTTCGGCCAAACTTTTTCAATTTCCCATAATACAGGTAGCTTAAATTTCATTCACTACATATTCATTATAATAAAATTCACATACAACCTCATCATAGTAAATTTGAACAAGTTCATTTACATATTTCAAAAAATAATATTTCTTCTAATTTTTCTAAACAAAATATTACTTTGCGGGTTTCTTATTACTTCAACGAATCTCCAAACACTTTGACAAGATCAGAAGCAATAATTTTGTTCATTATTGACTTGTAATATTTTACAAAAAAATAATTTTTTATTTCCAAATATGAAAATGCAATATCAATTTCAAACATTGTACAGTCTTAAAATGTCACATAATATAAAATTGTTGTCATCATCTTCTACCTTTGCATTACATCTTGTAACTATTTCAACAATATAATTATGTATTCTTTTCAATGTAATATCAATATTCTATTATAACACCTAATCATTACAGTCAACTTCAATAATTCATTTCCATATTTTATAAAATAATAATATTGTGAGGAAAATATTGTTTTACAGGTCCACGATATTTTCAATAAATTGTAGCGTAATTTTTTTTCAAATATGAAAATGCAATGTCTATTACAAAAATTAAACATTATGTATATTTATGCAATGAATTTAAATATACATAGAAGGTCACATCAAATTACTTACACTTGATTTCTTTCTACAGTACTTCCTTGCAGCGTTTCCTATGCAACATTCGATGCAATTTCTAGTTACTAGCATAATTATATTTAGTAAATTTAGTTGAAATACACCAATATACAATAATGGTATTGAATTAATATTTATATTAATATCGATATTGATAAATATGTACTAATAAAAATAAAATTTTAAAATAATTCTTATATTGATAATGAGATTGGGTTTGGTATTAGTCACATCAAGTTTGGTCGATGTTAAGAATCGTCAAATGTGGTTCATCTTGGGGACAATGTGAAAAAATCAATCTATTCAAATGTTTAAATAACATAGATGCATGAGGGTCAGAGTTAGCCATTATGAATTAGCCGTTAAGAATTAGTTGTTAGAAGAATTGAAAAAAAATACTATTATTATTTTTATATTAATTTAATATTAAATCAAATTAATTCCACGGGGTCTTGGATAGACGGTGATTGGGCGTTCTTTTAAGGCACTCCTTAATGTGAAGTCATTGTTTCAATTCCCAACCCTGATCGCGGTGATATTGGAACTAACGAAGATGTAGTTCAACCATGAATACAATATTATATATATATCTATATCTATATATATATATATATATATATATATATATATATATATATATATATAATAATAATAATAATAATAATAAAATTAAATAAATATTTAATTATGGAGTGAGAATTAAGACATTATGAGATAGATTTAGGAATTATCCATTAAAAACAAGTTTTTAGAAGAAATTAAATAACAATTATTTTTTAATATTGATTGAATTAAATTAATATTAATAATAAAATAAAAATTTATTTATTAATTATAAAAGTAATTTAAATATTATTATTAAATATTAAAATATTAGAGAATAATTAATTAAAAAAAGAAAAATTAAAATAATTACAATAACAATAATAATAATAATAATAATAATAATAATTATTATCATCATCTAATTATTCTTCAATATTTTAATATTCAATAATAATATTGAACTTATTTTTATAACGAATAAATAAATTAGTATTATATTATTAATATTAGTTTAATTTGTCAAGTCCCACTAACACAAGTGGTTGAGGATGGGCCTCGTTAGAAAGTCAACCCAGGATAAAACCTCTGCCCTGTCCTAGGGGGTGGAGACATGCTAAAAAATTCAGTGAGCTAAGATATTGTGTGGTCCACTCTTGGTGCGATCCCCAAATGAACTTGACAGCTTAGATTCCCTTGTGTGGTGGCTCCTCAAGCCACACGTCAAGCCTAGAGGATCACAAACAACTTGAAAAATAAAAAACATTTGTCTTAGCTCCTAGGAAAATACCTGTTCCGGATATTATTTGTGACATTGAATTTAGGATTAGGGACTTTCCTGATGCTACAAAGGAGATCATTAGACAAGATTGTCTCGTCATCTTGAGAAAAGAAAAGAAACCGAATAACAACCTTAGTAAACCTGATTTTCAGGCTATGAAAACCTTGAACATTAACAAGGATATTGTTGTTCTAAAATATGATAAAGGAGGTGTTGCTATGATCTTAAACAGAGAGAATTATCAGAGAAAAATGATAGATCACTTATGTAATAGTGGGAGCTACAATACACTTAATAAAAAACCTTTGAAAAAGGTCTCTAAAACTCTTGCTCTCGCCATAAAATCTAGCAACGCAGTTAGCTCCCTTAGTAAGAAGCTTATTGACAATAACCCTCTCACTCCTAGGATCTATGGTATTCCTAAGATCCATAAATAAGGGCCCCCCCTTCGGCCCATAGTCAATACCATACCCGATCTCACTTATCTTTTTGCTAAATATTTAGCCCATAAGCTTAAATGTCTCATAGGCCAGACCAAAGGAATTCCTTTGTCAAATATTTTTCCTCGCTTGTTAATGGGTTAAAGGGTGTGAGAATGGATCTGAGTGATAATATGGTATGTTTTGATGTCTCATTATACACCAATATCCCCATTAATGAGGCTATTCATTTCATCAATCGCATTAGTGATCTAGATACTGCCCATATGGTTAAAATCTTCCTCACTGCCACTTTCTTTAGTTTCGAAGGGGAACTCTATGAAAAAAATTGTGGCGTGGCCATGGGTTCCTCCCTATCCCGTATACTACCTAATATTTTCATGAACCACATTGAACCCCATGCCCTATCCTCGACTCTTTTCCATCCCAAACTCTAGAAAAGGTTTGTAGATGACACTTGCATCATCTCACCCCATGCCAAAGAAAAGTTGGATATGTTTTTCCAACATATGGTTCCATAAAGTTCACTATGTAATGTGAATTTGATGGTATCCTTCCTTTCCTTGGAGTTTTTATTTCTAGAAGGGATGATGGTTCTTTCTCCCATTAATTTTTTCACAAGAAAACTCACACAGAGTAGTATCTTCATGTGAGTTCGCATTATTTCCCTTAGAAATTTGGGGTCCTCAACACCTTAGCCACTAGGGTGCTTAAAAGCTCTAATTAATCCTACCTCGAAGGAGAAAAAACCCACCCCCTGAGTGTTTGTAATGATAATGGCTATAGCAGTTTCCTTGGCCTTAAAGCTTTTCTTAAAGCAGAAAAAGTTCCAAAAAATAAAATAATATCCGAACGAGTGGTCTTCAGGAGTGCCCCTTCCATTCATTCAATGAACCACATACAAGATCACCAGGATCCTTAAGAAGCATAAAGTTTCTTCGACCTCCAAGCCCCTTAACACGATTCATATCTCTCTTAGATCAGTTAAAGACCCTGTGAACATTCATATCTCTCTCATATCGGTTAAAGAACCTGTGAACCCTAGAGATGGAATAGGTGTTTACCTCATTCCTTGCTCTTGTGGTACTCCATAAATTGGTGAGGTTTGTCGATCAATTAATCAAAGGATTTTTGAGAACATAACCAACATTAGGCATGGAAGATCCTACTCCTCTGCCTTAGCTGAACATGCTCAAAAGACTAACCATCATATTTGCATTGAGGAGGAAAACGTTATTTCTAGGGTTTACCATTTCCATAACAGAATGTTAAGGGAGGCTTTAGAAATTGAAAAATGGTCTCTCAATATTAATAGAGCTGATGGTTAGAGTATTAGTAGGTGTTGGATCCTCGCCCTATATTCCTAGGTGTCGCTTTATTTTAGCCCCTTCCTCTTTCATTATTTTCATCTTATTGGATTTTTAATTTTCATTTGGAGAAATTTATTAATTCACATTATTTTAGATGAATATTATATAAACCATACAAATAATTAATTTTAATATTTTTCTCTCTTTCACCCTAAACCTATTTCCTCTCATTATAAAGTTAAAATATTTTTTTTAACTAAATTTGTAATAAAATGTAAATATTATAATTAAAATAAAATAAAAACCTTTTAAGTAAAATTATAATAAAATGTAAATATAGTTAAATCAAATTTACTATAATCAAATTTTAAATATAAATTTCAAAAATATAATAAAATTAATTGATTTTCCTTAATAGTCAAACTAGTCATTATGTTCCAACGACTAGTTAGCCCATCTCTTCATCTATTTAAGGTTAATGTCTTGCCTTCATATGATCTCTCTAAATGATATTCAACAAAATATTTTCTCATGTAAAGATCTTTGTAAAAAAATATTAATTTAATTTAATTTAATATTAAAAAGTATATATTATTATTTTAATTCTTCTAAAAACTTATAAGCTAATTCTTATTTCATTTTAAATATTAATTTTATTTTATTTTATTTAATATTATATTAATATAGAAAGTAATATTAAATTAATATCAAAATAATAATAATAATTTTGTTTCAAATATTCTAAGAACTAATTTTTCACCGCTAATTCTTAATTCATAATGGCTAACTCTGGAACCTATTTAAACATTTGGATAGATTGATTTTGTTCGCCTTTGTCCTAATGATGAACATATTACATGGTCTGAAACGTCAACCAAATTTTAATGATGTGATTAATGTGAAAGGCAATCTCATTATCGATATGGATCACAAAACTACGAGATCTAAAATTATTATATTATAAGATAATAATAGTAATAATAATAATAATCAATTCCTTCACTTTTTAATATTAATCTTATGTGTTCTTTAAGTTTGTAATACTTTAGGATTAATATTAAAAGCCCAAGGTATGTCAATTTTATTAATTATAGATAATTAATTAACAATTAATTATTAATTAGTTAATAGTTAATTGATTAATTAATAAATTAGTAATTATTTATAAATAAATAAATTTTATATTTGATTATTAATAATTGACTATTGATTAATTAATTAATTAACTAACTATTAATTATCAATTAATATAAAGAAATTATTATTATTAGATGAATATGAGAATTAGTTATATTTTTTTATTTTAAATTATAATATTAGTGAAATAGTCCAATAAAAAATAACTAAGTTGTTTCCAAATTAAAATATTTTGTTTAATAAGATTAAGTAAAATAGTTAAAGTAGTTTTTTTAAAATTGAATTAATTCACAATTTTTTTTATAAAAGTATATTTATAAAATTTTAAAAATGATAATTAAAATTAATTTAATTTAAAAAAAATAATAAATATATTTTTAAATAATTATAAGTAAATATAAAAACATATAAAATTCCAAAAAATGCTATATTATAAAACCAAGAAAATAATAAATCCTAGAGATTGATATTATAAACCCAAGGAATTATTGATGATGATGATGATGATGATGGTTAACGTCCACTGAGACCAATATTTGGTCTATCGGACCTAAATAAAAGAGTTATTTAGTTTGATTTAATATTTTATTCCTATGTTCAAAAAGCGTGGAGAGAAGCCTCCCGAGCTCATTATAGTTTTGACATCTTAAAAGGATAAGAAGGTCAGTATTGCAACAAAGATTATGAAATTGAGCTCTAATGTGGTTGTACGCGGGGCACTCTAAGAGGAAGTGATTTTCATCCTCGATGTTCATATTCTCACAGAGATGGCAGATCATTTCCATCCATGGTGTTTTAGGAACTGTCCAACGACCTGTTTCACTATGGAGCTCATGAGAGTTCGTTCTAATCTTGGCTATATTAATTTTCTTCTTTGAGCTAGTTAAAATAGAGAGATACTTTTGATCTTCTAGGGTGGGGTTGATGACCTCCTTATAATATCTTAATTTTCTTTTAGTTGCTAGATCTTTCTCACACCACATTTTTTCTTTGAACTTAGATGTAACAATTTTTTTAATGTTATTAATGCTTTGCAATGCAACATTCTCGTCGATCTCCCAATGGTTTAACCAGGCCCTGGTGTCTTTATACCAACCTCGTTTAAGCCTTAGGTGGTTTTGGCTGGAATTTAAAGCTAGCTTAGGAATTTTATGGTCTCCTATGCTATCGAACTTTTGATTGTACAACAGAAGCCTAGTCATAGCTAGGCTCTCGATAGGGGAAAGACCCACTTCTATAAGGAGAATAGGATAGGGTGTATTGCTTTTAATTTTAAGGTTATACGTTATAAAATGCTTCTGGATTTGTTCAATATTTCTCCAGGATTCTCTAGAGATGATGCAACCCCAAACCTCACATCCATATAAGATAACAGGAGTGACTAAAGTTTCAAAGAGGAACTTATTTATATCCCACATTACGAGGTTTGACGTTTTACAATTATTTTCAAGACCAAAATAAGCTTTCCACCCACTATTATTCCTTTTCTAAATGCTACAGTTCCAATTGAGCTTGTGATGAATATGAATTCCTAGGTACTTGTGAGAAGACACTTCCTCCAAGTCACTATTTTCATACATAAAATTAGCATAAGTTTCCTTCTTGGATTTGATGAACATAACTTTTGTTTTGTCAGTGTTAACAGAAATACCCATGATAGAGTAGAAATACTTAAGAAGTCTAAGTTTTTTATCAAGGTTAGATGGGCACCTTGCGAGAAGAAAAATATCACCAGCATAGAGAATAAGGATGATGACTATCCCAGCTAAGATCGTGCCAACACATCCTTGCTTCCTCTAAACAACCTTCTAGCTTGTCAATGTAAATGCCAAATAGGGTAGGGGAGAGGGGGCAACCTTTTTTAACTTCGATATTACACTTAATATCTTTAAACCACCCCTCATTGCTCTTTAAATTGGCAATTATATTCTCATATAACCTTATAGCGACCGCTCTTAGCTCGAAAGGAACATTTATCTCTTCTAATCTATTCCATAGGTTGTTTCTAGGAACTGTATCGAAAGCCTTTCTAAAGTCCACAAAGCAACAAGAGATTGGATTTATCATTGCGTAATTCCTCCACAATGATCCTAAGCATAAAAAGGTGGTCTTTTTTTGAGTACTTCCTTCTAAAACCCACTTGGCCTTTAGCCCACTTACCTTCACTTTCAAGCCAAATGCTCAACTTCTTTTCCAAAATAATACCATAAAACTTGGCTAAGAGAGGGCTAATCATAATTGTCTGATAATTAGAGGGGTTATTTGTATCCCCATTATTAAAACCCCAAAGTATTATACCCTAAGAAAAAAATATTAAACTCAAGATATTAATATTAAAAACCCAAAGTATTTAATCATATTAATTATTAATAATTAATTAATTTTCAATTAATATTAATTAAATTATATATATATATATATATATATATATATATATATATATATATATATATTAATTATTGTTGTTAATATTAAATTTTATTATTATTCTTATAAATATTATTATAGGCTCGAAACAAGATCTAGTGCGGGATTACTATATCCCACAACAATAATCTCATTCCCGACTATGGTTGGCCCCGACTATAGATTGAAGCCCACATGGAGTCACAGGTCAGCCAACTCTTCTGCAAATGTTCAGGATGACTCCTACTTCTTTGTATAGATGGAACCTAGGGCTAATCTACCAGGACACCATTTTCATGAGATTCAAAGTGGCAACAGCTCCATATATCTTGATTCTTCTAATGAAGTATCTAAACTAGATAGAATGAAGGAGAAGTATTGATATATTCACAATATTATGGTAAATGATTCAGAAATTACTATGAATGAGATCCCTACATCTACACTTTTGTCACTGTCAAATATCAGACATCATCAAATTAGAGAAAAACTGGACCACGGGATGGGGATTCAATAGCTATCAGGTTTAGAGCCCCTCTATTGTATGTAATCCACATATGCATCTAATATCTAACTATACAAACCTGGGATTTCCCACAGATGCATATTTTTCTACTCCGGACTATTGAAATGTGGTTTTGAATGTCCTGGTAAGCTACTGTACATGAATCCCAGGGGAGCCATTTTCTAGCTCTTGTCTAAATCATAAAATGTTAAGCAATATCAGTGGTTTGGGAGCTATTAATTTTGTGAACAACCTTAAATGGACCAACAATGGCCTTTCTCAAAAATATTGTCTTAACTTATTTAAAAATTCGATCAAGGTATGTGCTTGAGTTCATATATTGATCATGAAACAAATTTCTTTGTTTTTTTTGGTCTCTAATCAATTGGATAGATTGCTTGATCGACTAGATTTTTTCGTAGCTTGTCCACTGAACTTACATTCTGAGTGTTACATGATAGAGTATTAATTTTAATGACACCATAATAAGGCATTGTGTATGTATATGTATTATATAGGAAAATTTTAGTGGATAATATTAGTAGGTGGGCTAATATTTCACGCTTTTTCAAAAAAACAAATCGCCAATTCCATTTTATAAAAATGAACTCGCCCAAATTTTATTGTATAAAATTATTTTACTATAAAAATCACTAGTATTATATATTTTCTAATATAAAATAATTAGAAATTTAAACATTTTTACAAAATTATCATCAAACATTTTAAAATTTGGAAATTTGGATATTAGAGACTAGTAAGATTTGCCAAAGTTACTAAACTTTAAGATAAAATTTCATCCTTAAAATATTCCCTGTGCATGATGTGTATGATGAGCTTCTTGTTGCACAATGCTACATGAAGAGGGTAGAACTCGAGGAATATTGGGTTGAATGAAGAGGGAAGAAATTGAGGAATTTGGGTTGAAAAAATATACAGTTTCAGGAGATGATACTTTAGAGGGAAGAACACAACCATGTGATTTTGGAAGCATATATATATTTCATGTATTTTTTTCCTTTTTCATAGATTAGAATTAAATAAAATATTAACTCTAATTCAAAACATATTTTGTTCTTTAGGTTATCAACATCTCTAATTCATTAAGGGAGAGGAAAAAGTGCTTTTGGAGTGTAAAAACTCTGGTAAAATTGAATAAGTATATATTATTATTTATAAAAGATGAGATATGAGAGATATGATTACAATGGGGAATCACTGAGGCTTTAAATATAGCCTCATGGTGTCCCTTGGTGAAGAGGCATGATCTTTGATCATGCCCTTTCACTTAATAAAACCTAAGATAACTATATCTAACTAATAATTAATAAAATATACATAACATTGCCCCTCTCTTAAAGATGCTTTGTCCTCAAAGCATACGTAACAATGGACAATGTTGAGGAATGCCTAGGTTTCTTGAGTGGTGGGCTCTTGCTTCCCACATTTTAAAAAGATCGTGAAGCATCTTCTCGAGCTCCATCTGTTGGTGATGTGGATAGCGACAATATTTGATATTGATAGGGTCAGGTCCTCTCTTGACTTCTATTGGATGTTCATGTTCCTTATTAGGAGGTATTTTTATTGGCAGGTCTTGGAATACTTTTTCGTGTTTCCTAACTATTCCTTATTCTTCTGGTGATTTTTCGTGATTCCTTTTTAGATTTAGAGGTAAGTTACCAACAATTATCATTCGATGCAACTTCTCCTCATCATCAAATGCTTCATTATTAACAACCATATCTACTTCATCACTGAAGGCCTCAACAGCTTTTGGAACTGTATCAGTGGCTTTGGATGTGTTTGTCTCTTCACATTTTTCTTTCAATTCCGGGGATGAAACATTTTGTTGTTTATAAGCATCTGCATTTTCATGGTTTCTTTCATTTTCAATGACTATGTCTGTTGTTGCATCTGTGATAGAAGTCACATTGAATACCAACATTGTTTCTTTTTCTGCCATTGGATTTTCATTTATATAAACGTTCTCAATAACTTCTGTTGCTGCATTACTGGCTTTATTAGTGGATTGAGTTGCATTTTCTTCTCTTGGTTTCTCAGCTCTATAATTTTCATGGTTGATCTCAGAGTCTCTACTTCTAGGTGGTTCAACACTATAGCCTTCATGTGAGCTGATTTCCAATTCAACCTCATTTAATTGCTCTTTTTCAAACATGTTATATTCATGATGATGATCTGAATTAGCTGAATTTTTTAGTTGATTATGTTTGACATTTGGGAATATTGGAAGTTGTGGCTGACTTAACTTATCTATCTTATCATTTAGCTTATTGAAGAGTTCTATCATCTTGTTCATTGCTTCGCTGTGCTCTGTCATCTTGTTGATTGCTTCGCTATGCTTTTCTGTGGCCTCGTGATGATTTAGCCACATTTGTCTCTCTATTCGATTTGTCGTATCATGAATCTTTTTGATGTCATTGGAGTGCCCTGCAACTGTACCTTCAAGATCGACTAATCTTTTTTCGAATTCTTCAGAATTAGTATTGATTTGTTTCTCAAGATCCACCAATTTCTTCTGGAATTCGGCCATCGACACCAATGAAGACATTGAACGTGTATGAGGTGGGGAATATTTTTCTGCTAGTTTTTCCCTCATGGGCCCAAAAACCACGAGCTTGTAAACCACGAGCAATTACTTTTCCTTTTTAATTTTACTTTGTCTTCACATGTACATATTTCTTTATATATATATATATCTTTTTAGTTTTTTCTTTTTTCTTTTTCTTTTGGAACTATTTTCTTTAAATATATATATATATATATATATATATATATATATATATATATATATATATATATATATATATTTCTTCCTTCTTCTTTTTTAAAAAACAAATGTTGCTACCCACAAGCACTTGGTTTTTAAAAAAATCTGCAATTTTGGAATTTTCTTGTAATTCCTTAATTTTGGGTGATCACACAGATCCCTAAGAGCGATGGCTCTGATACCAATGGAGTGTAAAAACTCTGGTAAACTTGAATAAGTATATATTATTATTGATAAAAGATGAGATATGAGAGATGATTACAATGGGGAATCACCGAGGCTTTAAATATAGCCTCATGGTGTCCCTTGGTGAAGAGGCATGATCTTTGATCATGCCCTTTCACTTAATAAAACCTAAGATAACTATATCTAACTAATAATTAATAAAATATACATAAAAGCTTTAAACATCAGATGATGTTTATGAATATCTGTTGAATGTGAGACTTTATGGAGAGTGCAACAACATCAGGACTTCGACCTCAAAAATTTGCAATTGTCACACATTATATTCATTAAGTCATTCTTTAGAGAATTTTTATAATACTCGTATGTGTTTTTTGAAAATCGTTATGGAAATATTAGTCATGTTGTTTTAATTTCAAAATTAAATAACGGAAACTGCGTAGAGATAGTCCCTCACCATACAAGAAATCATGTGTAGAGAGAGTCCCTTCCCATATAAGAAATCATGGAAATACATTAGGATGAAGATGTTTGGGAAGTAAATTTTTTTCTATGCATTTGTATATCTTCATCGATATCAAACTCTGTGAAATTAAACACAAAATCAAGAAATTTGATTCATTATTATATATTATACAAGAGCCCAAAGACCTAATTTCTGGTGAGTTTAGATCAGTATACACAAGAAACAATAAAAATAACAGTGCTTTCTTGGCTTATTTTACGACCTTAAGGAGTTAGCTTCCTTGTGGTAGCTAACTGACATGCTTAACCCAAGAAAAGCAATCCAAATGGCATGCAAACTTATCACGACATTCTCCTTGAACTAACCAATTCCATGCAATTGGGAACAATATTAGCAGAAGAGAACCAACACAACCCTTTAGTAGTGAGAAAAATATTTGCGATGAAAAAAATATTTTCCACCATATTGTTGTGCCCATTCAAAGGAAAAGTCACTAATATTTCAAACCCTTTTAATTTTTCTCATAAAATTGTTGATTGGATAGGTTCTGCAACTGCACCTTTGCTGTTGAAGACACTTGATATGCTAAGGGATCAAGACGAAATTTTGTGGGAATATATGAACGAAAGAAACCAGATTCAATACATTCAACGTGGCCACCAATATATGTCTCACTCTCAAGCAGGTCCCCGTTGGAGAACCTTGAAACCTCATATGCTAAGGGATCAAGATGAAATTTTGTGGGAATATTTGAATGAAAGACACTAGATTCAAGATATTCAACGTGGCATCTAATATATGTCCCACTCTCAAGAAGGTTCCCCTTGGAAAACCTTGACACCTAATATGCTAAGGGATCACGATGAAATTTTGTGGAAATATCTGAACGAAAGACACTAGATTCAAGATATTCAACGTGGCATCCAATATATGTCTCACTCTCAAGAAGGCGCCCCTTGGAAAATCTTGACACCTAATATGCTAAGGGATGAACACAAAATTTTATGGGAATATCTGAATGAAAGACACCATATTCAAGACATTCAATATGGCCTCCAATATATGTCCCACTCTCAAGAAAGTTCCCAATGGAAAACATTTATAGTGCATCCTCGTGCTTGTTAGGACAAATGATAGTTCATCACATATTCTAGGCCCACAAAATGAAATACCAAACTCAATGATATGCTTGTAACAACAAAGCTACACTACTACAAGAAGGGCACTTTGAAGACATTTTTTTAAGACAAAAGAAATATTTTGTCTTAAAAATTCACTTTCTATTTTAGTTATTTTAACTTAAAATTTAATATGAATTGAATTGTCTTAAATATAAAATTTAAGAGAAATAGATTTTGGGACAAAAATATATTAAGACAAAAAAGTTTGATACAAAAATATTATAAGACAAAAATTTATATTTGAGACAAACATTGTTTGAGACAAAAATAGTTTAAGACAAAAAGGGTTTGAGACAAAAATATTTTAAGACAAAGCTTTATATTGAAGACAAAAACGGTTTGAGAAAAACATATTTTAAGACAAAAGGGTAAAAATGTGAAGGTGGCTTACACTCTCATGAGAAACATGGTCGGAAATTTCATTTTCCCAACAGTTTGGCTGGATTTTTGAAATGAATTCGACTGAACTAATTTTGTTGTTTACATTGGCGACGTATTGAAGACGTGGGTAAACATACTTTTGGCCAGAGATGGGAAAACCGACAACAAAAGTTTGGCCGAAATAATAGTCCAGCCAAACTATTGGCTTAGCCAAACTTTTTAAAATAATTCTGCCAAGCTTTTTCTTATAAATATACCAGACCCAGACCACAAATTTTTTTTGGTTACCTAACATTACTTTGTTGTTTTCTGTCTCGCTATGTTTTTGTTGGGTTGTTGCAGGGGTGTTGTCTCGCTATGTTTTTGTTGCATTGTTGCAGGGGTGTTGTCCCGCTCTATTTTTGTTTTCATGTTATAGGGATGTTGTCTCTCTCTGTTTCTATGGTGTTGTTGCTGAGGTGTTGTCTCGCTCTGTTTGTGTTGCATTATTGTGGGGGCGGGGAGGGGAGAAAGCGAAGGTGATAAGGTAAGTTTTATGGTTTTTTCTCTGTTATTTTTTATTTTATGTTTTTTTTTTTGTTTTTAAATTTGTATTTTCTGTGTTTGCAGGTTTTCTCTAATCTTCATCCTCGGTGATGTCCTCGGCTATCTGTGGCCTCGTCGTCTTGCTATGTGCTCCTTGTGCATGATCTCATTTTTTGTTCTCCGTGCATGCTCTCGTTGTCACGTTGTCTCCGAATTTCTAGGTAGAATAAAAAACCTACTATGCATTCTCCTATTTGAATTGTTTGATTTAGTTGTGTTTACAATTTTTTTTTTTTATTATTCCGAAAGACAATTGCACATGGAAATGAAACTAAAGATTTTCATAATTTTATTTCTTATCCTGATTTTGATTAATATCATTGAATTGGTGGATGAAAATATTATAATCATACTGGAAAAGAATAAATTTATTAGATGACCTAAAATTGAAATTTCAGATGATATGAATGTAATTCTTTTTTCAGAGGGAGAAAAAACATCGGGTTTATATAGTGTAACTGTACATCTCCAAAATGTTTTTTATTTTTACAGACAAATTGTTCATAGTGGTTCCATAGTGTTGTTTCTTAGATATATGACAAAGACATTGGTTCGCTACCTCGTCACCTTGTATCTTGTGCATCAAATATATGAATAACTCTTTTTTACCATAGTCCTTGCCCCTACCCCAATGATAGTAATTATGTTCTCTTCCCCACTCTAAAGGAAGTTCCCAAGTTCCTCTATAGGATTAGCCTAAATGGTGTTTGCTTCTATGGAGTCTACTGCTATAGTAGTCTTGGTTTCAGAATCACCTTCTCAGGCCTTGAATTCTTGTCTCGGGCCTTTTTATTTTTAGCAGACTTGGATATGCATTGATATTAATATGGATCAGATATTTATTGAGATATAGATTTATATTGATTACCTTATCTTGACTCGAGCTTCACTCACTCCCCTAAAAAAGTGTTTGGGTAACAAAGATTCCATGTGAAAAACATCCATACCATCTCAAAAAATATCAGCTTGTATGTCTGCCTAACCTCTGATCTTCCTATGTTGTTGATGTGTACTCATGTGTACCATTGTTGATCATATTTGTAGCCTAGCCTTGAGTTCTTATCTCAGGCCTTTTTCTTTTTAGCAGACTTGGATATGCAGTGAAATTAATATTGATATGACATTTATTGAGATATAGATTTATATTGATTACCTAATCTTGACTTAAACTTCACTCACTCCCTGAAAAAAATGTTCTTGTAACAAATATTCCATGTGAGTAGCATCTAGACCATCCCAAAACATATCATCTTGTATGTCTGCCTAACCTGTCATATTCCTATGTTGTTGATGTGTACTGCTGTTGATCATATTTGCATCCTGGCCTTGAGTTCTTGCCTTGGGCATTTTTATTTTTAGAAAACATGGATATGCATTGAGATTAATATTGATACGATATTTATAGATATATAGATTAATATTGATTACTTGACCTTGACTTGAACTTAACTCACTCCCAGAAAAGAATATTCGGCTAACACAGAGTCCATGTGAGTAGCATCCAGACCATCCCAAAACATATCAGCTTGTATGTCCGCCTAACCTATGATCTTCCTGTGTTGTTGATGTGTACTGATGTGTATTGTTGTTGACCATATTTGCAGCTTGGCCTTGAGTTCTTGTCTCATGCCTTTTTATTTTTAGCAGGCTTGGATATGCATTGATATTAATATTGATATGATATATATTGAGATATAGATTTATATTGATTACCTGATCTTGACTTGAAATTCACTCACACCTCGAAAAAAAAATGTTCTTTTTATTTTTAGCAGACTTGGATATGCATTGAGATTAATATTGATCTGATATTTATTGGGATATAGATTTATATTGATTACCTGATCTTGACTTGAACTTCACTCACTCCACGAGAAAAATGTTTGGGTAACAAAGAGTCCATGTGAACAGCATCCAGACCATCCCAAAACATATCAACTTGTAGTTATGCCTAACTTGTGATCTTCTTGTGTTGTTGATGTGTATTGTGTGTCAGAAAAATGGCACATTCTCAACATTCAAATTTCCATGCATATAGTTTGAGCTTGTCATGAGGGTAAAGATCAATCATAGGATGATCTGCTATTGTTGGCTATTACTATGTCCCGATGTGAAGTGAAAATTTTGAATGTTAGATCTCAACTGATGAGATGTTGACAATTAATTTATGATTTATAATTAAAGCCAATAAAATTTTATCTACAGATTGATTTCATGCCAAAATTACCAATTGCATTTGAGCCACACATTAATTTCTTATCACAAGAACTTAATATTTTCACTTGTTGTAATGTACTTATACCCACACACTCATCTGGACTAAGCTACCATGCTCTGAAAATGAAACCGAAATTTTTTATAGTATCATCCATTTCTTTTGTAATTCTTGTTCCATTCCTTATCATGTTGCTCTTCACAAATCTTCACTTCTGGTTCACAAAGCACTGCATCACAACACAGGAATAATTGTCTTCACACAAATTTTACAGGAACAAAGCATCTCCACCAGACATACATGCATACATACATATATTAAATATTAGTCTACATCCATCTTGTAGAACCTATCATTATATTTTCATTTCTAGCAGCATATTTATTTCAATTAAGTTCATAAATAAACATACCAATTTAAACTTATGCACATACCTGGTTTTCTTGGCTAATGTCAATCCTTGGATGACATAAATCAATTTCAATTAAGTTCATAAATAAACATACCAATTTTAACTTATACACATACCTGGTTTTCTTGGCTAATGTTGATCCTCAGATGACATCACTCCATGGTTGAATCTGAGTCATTGTTTCATTTGTATTCTCAGAGCTAAACAATACTAGTGAGCAAGATAATTGTCTTCACACAGCTTTCACATGCACACTTCAAATCCACCAGACATACATGCATACATGCATATATTAAACATTATTCTACATCCATCTTGTAGAACCTATCATTATATTTTAATTTCTAGCAGCATATCTATTTCAATTAAGCTCATAAATAAACATACCAGTTTAAACTTATGCACATACCTGGTTTTCTTGGCTAATGTTGATCCTCAGATTATATCACTCCATGGTTGAATCTGAGTCATTGTTTCATTTTTGTTCTCAATCTGAATAATAATAGTGTGTAGGATAATTGTCTCCACACAATTTTCACATGCACACAACAACTCCACCAGACATACATGCATACATTTATATATTAAATATTAGTCTACATCCATATTATAGACCCAATCATTATATTTTCATTTCTAGCAGCATATTTATTTCAATTAAGTTCATAAACAAACATACCAATTTAAACTTATGCACATACCTGCTTTTGTTGGCTAAGGTTGATCATTGGATGACATCTCTCCATGGTTGAATCTAAGTCATTGTTTCATTTTTATTCTCAGAGCTGAATAACACTAGTGTTAAGGATGATTGCCTTCACACAACTTTCACATGCAAACAGTAGCTCCACCAGACATACATGCATATATTAAACATTAGTCTACATCCATGTTGTAGAACCTATCATTATATTTTCATTTCTAGTAGCATATTTATTTCAATTAAGTTCATAAATAAACATACCAATTTCAACTTATGCACATATCTCATTTTCTAAGCTAATGTTGATCCTCGGATGACATCACTCCATGGTTGAATTTGAGTCATTGTTTCATTTTTATTCTCAGAGATGAACAATACTAGTGTGCAGGATAATTGTCTTCACACATCTTTCACATGCACACAACAACTCCACCAGACATACATGGATACATGCATTATTAAAAATTAGTCTACATCCATCTTGTAGAACCTATCATTATATGATGCAGGGGCATTAGGTTCAAGAAAATCCTTTGTAAATTAATAGACATAGGGGGTCTTGAGTTTTCAAAACTATATTGATTTTATGTAAATTATTAAAGTTTTTGAGTGATTAATGAGAGATATTAAGTATTGTGAGGATTTTTTAAATGTTCCAGAATGATTGGAGAACATGAGGGAAATAGGATAGCTAAGATTCATAAGGATTGAAAGATTTAGAAATTTATTGTAAATATTAAGTTAGAATCAGTTCCATGATTTTATGAGGATTTATAGGGATAAAAGATAGATTTTAGGACCTTGAGGATTTAGGGGATTTTGTTGAGATGATTGAGGATCTGAAGCTAAATTTGTTTAGATTATTTTGTATAAAATTAGAAAGCCTAAAAGGCAGAAGTAGTAGATGTTGAGTAGTGGAAAAGGTATGAAATCACTGTGTATTTTCTCATTCTTTTACTATAGACATAATCCTTTTTACCTTAGAAAGGTGATTTATTATAAGAATTATGGTAGAATTGGAAATATGTATGTTTATTGTAAAATAATGACTAAATATTTCTTTTTGTTGATAAAAACAGGAATCAGACGAAGTGAACAGCTATACCAAAGGTGAGGCTGAGATAAATGCAACTGCTATCCCTCCAGCGTTAGACCAAATCCTGCCAAAGACAAGGAAATCTGAACACATCACTAAGAAAAGGTAGGGGACAGCTCGGCTTCGGTCAAAGTAAACCATGTGATAACTAAAATAAGGGAAGAAAATCCCTCAGGATCCTTCGATCCTAAGGGATCGTTGTTCAAGCCTCATCTTATTCCTCGTCTTGTCCGTCAGGGTATGATATATAAGGCAACGCCTTTAGTGATTGAGGGAGTCATAAATTATTGTACTCAAAACATTTCCTTTGTAATATTGTGTTTTATTGACTCTCGGCTTTAGAGAGCGGTCTCTGTAATACTTTATGCTCGATTAATATAAAAGATGTGTTTCATTTCACCTCTGAAGTTCTGAAGTAGCCAGCAGTGTTTCACTAGTGCTTAGGGCCCAACCTTGGTGAAATCACCCTGCTGTTTGTATTTCTAACCTTTTCTTACGGTTGTGTGAAGTTGTGTTTAAATTCATTACGATTACAGAGTTGACTGATTGCTGTTGGATTGAATACAGATTCATTGTGAGCATTAACGAACTGCACTGCTATTTTATCATTTGCAAGAAGTGTATTCACTATTTATTTACCTTGCTATCTTTATAAAGATTTGTTGTTCTATATTCAATTCTAGTTGTTGTTCTATTGTTTTATGATTCTTTATGATTGACTATTTCGTAGTATTGGCTATCGATAGGGTTTAAGTATTAAGATTAGTTGCCTGATTGTGTTAAGTTTAGAATTGTTTTTCAATTCATGTTTGTTGTTCCATTCTTGTTTATTGTTCATTTCTGATTCATAGATTCAGATTAGCAGATAGATTGTTTACAGTTGCTGAGTGCACATAGGAATTACAAGTTGTTTTTCCTTTCCAGCTTTTGTTATTAGTGGAAGTTCCTTTCAGTTATTTTCATCAGCAAGTAGTTTGAGTTTGATTTCATTTTGATTTCTTCAAGAACAAGACCACCAACTATAGAGGACATTGATTACTGCTTCCAAGTTCCCAGATTGGATATCTTGCCTCAGTGTGATTTCAGTTGCATCGATTTCTAAGGAAAGGAGTTATTGCTCTTTGTATCACGTCGATATTTGTGATTGATACAGGTGCAAGATTCTTGACCTTTATTTATATTCTTTTATGACATTCGATTTCTTCCTTGTTATTTTACTCTTGTATTTAGAATTTTGTACTACATCTTCATAATATTACTCTCAGTTAATTGCAGCCTCAGACAGAGTACACTCTTGAAATAAAAAGTCGCTCCAAGATTGATAATTAATGTAGGCTAATTAGGTGTTTAAAAGATACCTTTTTATGCTCCAACATTTTGGCACCGTTGCCGGGGAGAGTGTATGCCATTTCAAAAGAGTGATGCACAATTGATTTTCTTCTGCTTGCAAAGAATTGGGTATTAAAGACAGAAGGTAAGAACCTGTGCACTGGGCAAGAAACACACTTGCTCATAGCCCACTTCACAGCAAGAATTAGGTAAGCTTCTCTCTTTAGGTAGGAATGAAGGCTTGTTTTCTTGAATGAATAAACCAACTAAGAAAAACAAAATTCCTCCTAAAATTGAAAAACCTAAGGGACCGGTGACCCTTGGGTGGACAAATTTTATTGACGAAATGCTTAAAAGGACTGAATCTCAACCATCAGTAGGACCTAGGAGAGTTATCTCTAGACAGCCTACTAGTTCCCTTCAGGCCACAGAGTCACCATCTGAAGCCTTTGCTGAGATACATAGTCAAACAGTGGGAATTGAGCAAGATTTCCAAGAAATTGAGAATCCCTGCATAATTTCTCCTCAAGAAGGGAACTCCAGTAATCTTTGTGAAGAAGAAGGGGAAACAGGAGAAACAGAAGAACCAAAATCTCCTATCAAAATAGTCCAAACAGTAAGCAGTCTAGATAAGGGAAGTGTTACTAAACTCATTCAAAACCAAGGTCATGAACCACCTCAAACAGTAGGTCAACAAGGAATACTTATTGTTCCAGATCACGGAAGTGCTGTCAAGGCCATTCCTACTCCTTCTATTCAGCCTAGGAATTCCCTTGAGATCCCAAAAGGATATTGGCACATCTTTGACCAAATGGCCCAGAACCAAAACCAGAACCAGCAAACACCCCAAAAAACCTCTACGATGCAATATCCTATAGTAGATACTGCAGTCAATGCACCTATGAAAGCCATTCCCCATCAAAATATTCCCACATTTCATGGCTTAACATCAGAAGATCCAGATGCATTTTTGTTTGAATTCGATGTGTTGTGCAGGGGATATGATTATACCACAAATCCCCAAAAATTAAAACTATTTTCTTCTACATTAAAAGGAGCAGCCTTACGATGGTTTATGGGGTTACGTGGAGGTGTCATAACTGATTGGGATCAGATGAAAGCTGTTTTTTTTAAAGAAGTATCAAGATTATTGCAAGTCTCGGGAACTAAAGGATGAAATATTCCAAATGACAGCAAAACCAAATGAAACCTTGGAAGAATATGTGGAACGGTTTCAATACAATCTTCAGAGATCTCCTTATGCATCTTTACCCTTACCTGATAATGTGCTGAAAACTACATTAACTAGGGGAATGAAATATCAATGGGTTGAGACATTGAATATTATGGGAAAAGGTGATATATATCAGGAAAGCTATGCTAACATCATTGATTTGTGTATCAGGAGTTCGAGGGGCAACACAAGGGCTAAATCAATAGAACGTGATATGATTACAAGAGATAACAATACCTCTAATGAAGGTGTAACTCGTGTAGAGATTAGAAACCTGTTGGAAAATTTTAAGATAGATATACTTGGGACTCTAACTACGCAGTTCGACATTATTCAAGCCAAACAAAAGCAATCAGAAGCAGAGCAAAATTTGGCGATATTATGTCCTAGATGCACAAAGAAACACAACCATAACGAGTGCCTACTGGATGTAATAAAATTTTGCACCATTTGCACGAAATATCACCCTATATAAGGATGTTCCTCGCTTCCTGGCCTAAAAGCAGTTTATAAGGAGGAAAAAGAAGAATCAAAAGTGGTATGTCTACTTAATCAGCGCCAACAATGGCAGCCACAACAATCAGGTATGCCAACTGATCCATTTTCTTCTTTTCAGCCTCCTCAATACAATGTTCAACAATATAATGGAATGCGCCAAAATCAACCTCCTTTCCCCAATTGGTCACAATAGCCATTCCCTACAACATCATGGCCAAACCAAACTAATCAAACTAATTGGCCAAGTTTTCCTTTCTGCCCACCATTTTGGCAAAACAATACTTATCCAACACAATGGTCCCCCTCTACTTTGTAGAGTCAGGCCTGACAATCAAACTAGCAAAGACCTACAAATTAGCCAGCTGGAACAATCCCTATCTCTCAACCTACACAGCCAGCTCCCTATACAAACCCCCAGACCAACTTAAGACCGCAACACCCAGCCCATCCCAACCCAAACCCAAAAAATATGCCAGTTCAGTCTGTCCAAATAATGGAACCCCCAGAATTAGAAACTAAACTGAGGGAGTGTAATGACCTTCAATTAAGGTTTGGGCGCATAGTAGAAATAGAGAGAAACAATAATGTTCATATTGAAGATCCGTTACCTGTAGAACAAACATTACAAAAATAGAAGGAGGTTCAACAACAAAATCAACAAAAAGTAACAACTTCCTCTCCACCATTCCTAGAATGATTAATCATACCACGCCCATTAGAACATCCCGATTTTGATCTTCTAGGTGAATTAAAAAATTTGTGTATAAAAGTTCCTCTCCTCCAAGCTATCCAAGACATCCCTATATATGCAAAAACCATTAAGGAATTATGCATAAAGAAGCCAAAGAGGAGAACAACCACCAATCCAACTGTCCAAATAGTCGGTACTTTATCTGACTTATTATCAAGAATGGAAACACCCATAAAATATGAAGACCCAGGAAATCCCATAGTGACAGTGCAAATTCATGGGAAATTGTTTCCAAATGCCTTAGTTGATTTGGGAGCAGCAATCAATATCCTAACAACCACCACCTATCAAAAATTTGACATTACATCGCTAGAACCAACAACAACCTTATTAGAATTGGCCGACCGATCGATAGTCAAAATAGAAAGTAAACTACAAGATGTAATGGTATCTGTAGATTCCTGGGAATACCCTGCTGACTTCCTGGTTATAAATCCGAAGAACAGGCTAGATGGACACCCGTTAATCTTAGGTAGACCTTGGTTGACAACTGCCGATTCTTATATTGGATGTCGACAAGGCAACATGACAATAACAAGGGGAAACTATGTCAAGAATTTAGCTTTATATCCCCCAGCCCAGCCAAGCCTAGCAATAATCAAAACAAGAAAACAACCTGTATCATATCTTATGGAAAATATGAGATCACCTCTATCTATAGAAAATGCTCTTGATTTTAAAGATAAAACAGAGGATGATATCATCAATATTTTTACTAATAAACCACAAGTCAGATCCCATCTACAATGTCGCATGATCAAGGAAACATTTGATAATAAGTAAGAAGAAGATCCTCTGAAAGACATTCCTGATCAAGTAATACCGACTACTTCTATGTACAATAGTAAGATTGTAGAAATTGAGCTGGGAAAAACTCTAAACATTAACAAAAATCTGACTGTTGAACAAGAAGAGAATTTGGTCCAACTATTGCGGAAATACAAAGCAGCCTTTGCATGGGATTACCTAGACATGAAAGGAATTGACCCCCAATTATGTACGCACCAAATCTATATTGAAAAAGATGCCAGACCCATTCCCCAACCCCAAAGAAGACTAAACCCTCACCTTAAAGATATTGTGAAAGCTGAATTACAAAAGCTATTGGATGTTAATTTCATGTACCCAATATTTGATAGCAAGTGGGTCTCTCCATTAGTAGTGGTACCAAAGAAGAACGGAAAGTGGAGAATATGTGTAGATTACTGTGAATTTAACAAGGCAACCCAGAAAGACCACTTTCCCCTTCTTTTCATTTACCAGGTATTAGACACATGGGCCGGAAAGAAATTCTTTTCCTTCCTCGATGGCTTCAGTGGGTACAATCAAATCCAGATTTCCACTGAAGACCAAGACAAAACTACTTTTACCTGTCCATGGGGGACATTTGCCTATCGAGTCTTACCCTTTGGCCTATGAAATGCCCCTGCTACATTCCAAAGGGCCATTCTCAGCATCTTTGCAGACTTAATAAACAAAGGGCTCAAAGTATATATGGATGAGTTCACACCTTATGTGGATGATTTTGAGCCAGCATTGGAAAATTTAGAAAATGTGTTGCAAATATGTATTGACAGTAGGCTTTGTTTAAGCCATGAAAATTGTCATATGATGATGACCGAAGGAGTTATCTTAGGCCACTATATTTCAGCAGGGCACTATATGCACTAACTGGAAATGTTGATTTTATTTGGATAGATAAATGTGAAAATGCCTTCAACGATCTGAAAAAGCTTGTTTCAATAGCCCCAGTGCTAAGGGGCCCAAACTGGAATTTTCCATTCCAAATTTCATCTGATGCCTCAGACACAACAATTGGAGCAGTACTTGGGTAGGAGGAAGACAAGAAACCATATGCAATCTATTATATTAGCAAAAATCTATCCCCTGCTGAATTAAATTATACTGTGACTGAGAAGGAATTTTTAGTTGTAGTACATGCTATAAATAAGTTTAGACATTATATAACTGGGTATCCTGTAGTACTATATACTGATCACTCTGCCATTAAATTCTTAGCAAATAAACCTGTTACAAATGGAAGAGTGATAATATGGTTGATTTTATTTCAGGAATTTGACATTATAATCAAAGATTGACCTGGAAAAGAGAACCCTGTAGCTGATTTTCTGTCAAGAATGCCAAACCCAACAAATACAGAAACAGTTGAAGACCACTTCCCAGATGAACATTTTTTCGTTGTTACTGTCAGAACCCCATAGTATGCTGATATAGAAAATTATTTGGCAATTGGTAAACTACCTAAACATCTATTCGTTCATCCCTTAATGAACGAAAGCAGATAATACAGTGTAGTACCCAATTCTCTTGGATTGGGGGCTACCTATTTCACACAGGGGTATATATGCAAATAAGAAGATGCATTCAGGAGGACGAGGTATTTGATATTTTGAAAGCATGCCATGATGGTCAGTGTGGCAGGAATTTTGCAAATTGTAGAACTTCCCATAAGGTTTTACGAACAGGCTATTATTGGCCTACCATCTTTAAAGATGCCAAAAAATTTGTGTAGGCCTGTGATAGCTGCCAAAGGGCAGGTCGCCCCAGGAAATCTGATGAAATGCCTTTGAACCCTAAACTAGTAATTGAATTGTTTGAACGTTGGGCGCTCGATTTTGTTAGCCCTATTAGCCCCCCATCAAACCAAGAAACATACATCCTAGTTGCAACCGAGTATGTCACCAAATGGGTTGAAGCAAAGGCACTTTCAAAAGCTACAGAGGACTCTGTAATACAATTTCTTTTCCAAATATTTGTGCGATATGGCCTCCCAAGGGACATAATCAAAGATGGAGGACCGCAGTTTATAGGTAATAAACTAGCTGAAACACTACAAAATTACCACATTCAGCACAAGATTACAACCCCATATCACCCATAGGCAAATGGCCAAGTAGAGAGCACGGAGAAAGTGATTGAATCTATATTAACAAAAATCTTTGCCTCACACAGACGTGATTGGGCCTACAGATTTCCAGAAGCATTGTGGGCATACCAAACAACGTGGAGACCCACTATGGGATATTCACCATATCAATTGGTATTTGGAAAAGAGCCCATATTTCTAATAGATTTTGAAATTCAGACATTAAGAACATCCCAAAAGGTGGGTCTAGATTTAAATGAAGCCTAGGCCAAAATACTACAGCAAATTAATGAGCTAGATGAAATTAAGCACTCTGCTCTTCAGCACATAGCATTAATTCAACAAGAGAGAGAAAAATGGCATGACGCCCTTATTAAAGAAAAGATATTCCATGAATGAGAGTGGGCACTCCTATATGATTCTAGGTTTTAGGACTTTCTAGGGAAACTCCATACATGATGGCTCGGACCGTATGAAATACAAAAATTGCATGACAATGGCACTATTACATTAACCACCATTGATGGATATGGACATTCATTCAAAGTAAATGGTCATCGAGTATGATTGTATCATAAACCGCTTACCCGAGAATCCTTTTACCAACAATTACGAGAAGATTCTACCATGAAAATTCTGGCTAAAGGGGATAACCCCTCCTCGGCACCCATTTATTAAATCATTTCTTTTCTTTAAATTCTGTACATAAGATGTTCATTTATTTTGATTGTTTGTTTCATGGAATTCATTTTTTTCAAAACTCTGTTTATTTCGTTTATTTTGAGTTTTTTTGTTCATTTATTTTGATTGTTTGTTTCATGGAATTCGTTTTTTTTCAAAAATCTATTTATTTCATTTATTTTGAGTTTTTTCTATTCCTTTCTAAATGAACAACACTTTTGCTATTCCTTTCGAAAGGAACAACAGTTCGCAGATTCTTGTTGTTCCTTTCGGAAGGAACAACATTTCCGCAGATCGTTTCTATTGTTCCTTTTAAGGGAACAACACCATTTGAGTGGATTGTATTTTGTTTTAGATTAGGATTTTTGAGGATTTATGATGAATATTCTAAAGGAAAACATACTATTCATATACAATCATATAAATTAAATCTTACTGTAATTAGCAAATCAAAAGAAATTGCCATTTTTAAGAAAATTTTTGGTAATGATAAGTAAAAGGAAAAATGGACATAATCAATAATATAACTTTGTTGTCTTACTACCACTGAATTAATATGATCGATTATCCTTATCATGTTGGTTCTTTCCCATATTTTATAACTTTATTTGATTTTTACTTATGGAGTAGGAATAAGGGCATATTCTTTTCTATTGAGATGTTCAGACTTCTTCCACCATCCCTACTCTTAAGGAGTGTTGAGCCATCCTTTATGTATAAGTAGGAAAAGTGTTATATGAAAAAGAAAAATATTTACATATTTCACTAATAATTTTATGATTTGGCAGATGGAGGATAGGGGGTCTCATCAAGAGCCAGCCTACCATGATCATAAGGAAGCAAGTGAAGTGGCATTCCCATCATGGCCACCAAACCAGGGATATGGTCCAATGGAAAATTGCAAAATTAAGAAGTCCTTGGAACAGGAGGTCTCATCACGAGCCAGCCTGCTCACTTTTCATTTCTTCCTGGTGAATGGCATTGTGATTTATCTGGTCACCATGCCAGCACAATGGCCTCCGTTATGACATTTAACAAGCACTTCCTTAGCATAAATAAAGGACAATGGTTCTAAGGGTGAGAAAGAAACTTTGTCAAGGTTATGAACACCTGTGGGCAACAGAGCTCTGCTGATGGTATTGGAGTCACATTTATACACATCAATAGTAATATCAAACCCTTTTTCCTATATCTATATTTAAATATCAAATGAAAGTATGAATCCTTAACCTTTGATTTCGAACCTATTATACATGAAAATTATCATAAATCAATCACATTAGTTTGAGTGGGTAATAAACACATCTGTACTTATGTTTATCTTAAGTTGTCCCTTCTCCTTATCCTTGAATCATTACAAAACGTTTCTATATCTATTTATGATTTATCACACACATTGATTTCAGTAAATGCTATAATTTGATTCATTGTATCATTATTATGCATGCTTTTTCCTGCTGTACAACTGCTATGTAGTACTTGCCTCTCTTAATTGACGGTTAAGGATGACCTATCATCCTTTAGGGGGGGAGCGGATGTCTGCATGCAGATAAAATTCTGATATTTCTTTACCTGTATGTGAACCAAATCCCTACATTCTAGGGAATAACAAAAAATTAACGACATTATTCCAATTCACCGTGCTGTGTTGTTCCATTACAATCATTGTGTGTTTGGAAAGAAGTAACAGTGTCCAGAGAGGATGGGAGGACGACCAATTCGTAGTGAGCTGCAAGTGTTAGTTGTTTCTGATACTGCATGAGAGATTTTGGAAAAATTGGGATGGATTACATATTTTATGAGGATGCAACAACCCCATGAAACAGTGGCCACCGAGTTTTTACAGAACTTGGAGGAAGGATACTCCATGGTTAGAGGAAGAAAAATAGCTGTATCCGATGAAATAATTGCAGAGGTGTCTGGCATACCAATGCAAGGAACTATATGGACTCAAAAGAAGGTCAGGCTTTGAGAGGCCATGAAGATTTTTCAGGATAACGGACAGATATTGGTCGTCAAAGGCAAAGGATTTCAGCCAGCATCATTGGGAGAACCATGGACAGAATTGGCCAAGAGAGTGCAGGCCTATATAACATGCGACAGAAGGAAATACGTGGTAAGACCTCGCCACCTTAAGTTACTGGCTGTATTAAAACAGAAATGCACTGTAAATTTGCCTGCATTTTTAAATTCCTTACTGCATTATATTTCCCATAGTATAATAAAAGCTCAACACGTAGACATGGTGGTCAACCACCATTACCTAATCATATTAATAGTGAGTCGTAGTCTCGCCCAACAATAGACCAGCTAGGAAGAGTTGATATTCTCCATTGATGGAGGGCTAGCTTTACCTGCCCCAAAATGAAAGAGAATGGCTAGCTTAACAGTTGAGCCATCAATTCGTAGACAGTCCCTCCATTCAAAAAGAAGTGGGGGAATGATAGAAGGACTTCCGGGTAGCAGTAGCCAACCCTAGGAATTCCCCAACTCGGAGGATGAAAAGCCTCCACAATTGGAAGGAGGAAGTCCTTGTACTGATGAAGAAGAGAAAATTGAGGGAGAAATTCGCTACTCGGATGAAGAATAAATGAGCCACCACACTAGTCGTGAGAAAAAAACCAGTGCAGAAGAAGGAAATAATGAAGAAGAGGAAATTGAGGGAGAAATTCGATATTCAGATGAGGAAGAAGGAAGCTATCATACCTGTGAGGAGGACGAAGATAATCATAGCAGTGAAAGAGAAGGAACAGAGCGTCCCGAAAATACTACTGTAAGTTCACCACGAAGCCCTTTACGGGAAGACCAATTGGCCCAAATTCTGGCTAATATGAGTGAATATGTACAGCCTCATAGCCCTTTGGACCTTAACGTTGATATCAATTATTTGCAGGAGCACTCTGCTATCAACAAAGAAACAGCTGAAGAAATGCTGAATGAAACAACAAACCCTAACAAAGTGATAGAGTCAGCTAGGGTTGCTTCCCCTGAAAAGTATGAACAAGAAAAGGAGAACACCGAAGTAATATCCCAACCTAAAAGTTCTCAGGGGATTGTAGAGTCAATTGAGGGTATAATTCCCGAAGAATTTAGCCAAGGGCATCTGAATATTGAAGAAGAACCCTAAGAAGAAAACCAAGAAGAGAACCCAACTGAAGGCACGGTTGATGAAAACCAAAACCATGTTGAGCAAATAGGTCCAGAAAATGGAACAATCGTTACATTGAGAAAAAGGAAGAAAGTAACTGAGATTGAAAAGCTTTGGAGGGAACGAATGAAGCTTCAGAGACTTGTGGAACAACTCAGGCAAACCATTAGGGTTCTTAGAATGAAAAAAATGCCCAAGTGAGCCTCCAAGAGAAGAAGCATAGCCACCAAGCGAACTTCGAAAAAGAGAAAAGTGGCCGCTAATATGAACCCCCAAGTTGAAGAAGCTATGGCTGAGCCTAATTATGGAGATACAGAACAGTAAATAACTGTTCCAGCACAAGCTGTTCCAAAGAGACCCACTTCAAGTGAAAACATGAAAGCTAGTAGTCAAAATACTTTTAGTGACCCTACATTAGCCAAACTCCAAGAGGAGTTGGCACAAGCTCGATTGGAAAGGAAAAATTTGGAAGAAGACACTGTCCCTAGGAGGAGATATCAAGAGTTGCAGCACCAGATGAAGACCATCCATGAATTAGAGGTTGAATCCCACGAGAAGTGTTGAAAGGCAGAGGAAAAGGCTAAAAGGGTAATGAATCAATTAAAATTATCCCATAATCGAATGGACACTCTTTGCTCATTATACACTGATGTGTTAGCCTGTAGATGCCCTGCCAAGAACTATGCTTTATTTTTATTACAAAGATATTTACAACTAAATATTAAGGCAGTTAGTGTAGGAAAATCTATAGAGCTAAAAACTATAGATGACTTTGTAACATGCTGCAAACTCTATAGGGTAAAGGTACAATGCCTCTTGTGTGAGTTTTATTTCCATAATCTAATATTGGAAAGTGATAGTGAGACAAATCCTAGCCCTTTTGTGGGTGATATCCAATACCAGGCATTTATTTCCTTTGTTGTTAATCAGTTAAAATGGCTTAAAGCCTATAATGTTTTTCAAAGGCAGGAAAATGAATTAGATTTGTGGGTTAGGAGTGAACCTCGGGACCCATTTCAATTTTGGGCTAGGCAGAAAAATTTGATGACAAAGGAAGGTGTTATCAAAGCATTGGGGCCTATCCATAAATCGATCATCTTGAATGCGATATATTATTTCCTATCGATTAGAAACCAGGCTTACGTAGCAGCTAAGGTCCGATGGGGAATTTCCAATCGGAATGTGCAAAATAGAGAACCATTTAAGTATAAAAACTTTGGGCTAGCTGCAGACCACTTGGTTTCCTATAGTAATCTCATTTTGAAAGAAGGACCATTCTGGCTAGGGTGTAGGTTTCGAAGCCCCATTGCATGGTATCCTACTACAGACTACAAAGCCATTTATTAACTACTCGAAGGACAAACAGAGCATGTTTTCGAAGCATTAGTTGCACTGCATGGTTTTAGGCCTTTTGATGAAAAACCTTATCTAGCTTATTCTTTAACTGCTCTGCATGTGAACTATAGTTTTCATGAGGACATGAAAAAGATTAAGCAGAGGGGTATGTTGAGCAGTGGAAAAGGTATGAAATCACTGTGTATTTTCTCATTCTTTTACTATAGACATAATCCTTTTTACCTTAGAAAGGTGATTTATTATAAGAATTATGGTAGAATTGGAAAGATGTATGTTTATTGTAAAAATATGACTAAAGATTGCTTTTTGTTGATAAAAACAGGAATTAGACGAAGTCAACAGCGATACCAAAGGCGAGGCTGAGATGAATGCAACTGTTGTTCCTCCAGCGTTAGACCAAATCCTGCCAAAGACAAGGAAATCTGAATGCATTGCTAAGAAAAGGCAGGGGATAGCTTGGCTTCGGTCAAAGTAAACCATGTGATAACTAAAAGAAGGGAAGTGAATCCCTCAAGATCCTTCAATCCTGAGGGATCGTTGTTCAAGCCTCATCTTATTCCTCATCTTGTCCATCAGGGTTTGATATATAAGGCAACGCCTTTAGTGATTAAGGGAGTCAGAGATTCTTGTACTCAAAACATTTCCTTTGTAATATTGTTTTTTATTGACTCTCGGCTTTAGAGAGCGGTCTCTATAATACTTTATGCTCGATTAATATAAAAGACGCGTTTCATTTCACCTCTCAAGTTCTGAAGTAGCCCAGCAGTGTTTCACTGGTGCTTAGGGCCTGGCCATGGTGAAATCACCCTGCTGTTTGTATTTCTAACCTTTGCTTACTGTTGTGTGAAGTTTTGTTTAAATTCATTACGATTACAGAGTTGATTGATTGTTGTTGGATTGAATACATATTAATTGTGAGCATCAATGAACTGCACTGCTATTTTATCATTTGAAAGAAGTGTATTCGTTGTTTATTTACCTTGCTAT
Source organism: Pinus albicaulis (assembly GCA_034641835.2). Taxonomy (NCBI): domain Eukaryota; kingdom Viridiplantae; phylum Streptophyta; class Pinopsida; order Pinales; family Pinaceae; genus Pinus; species Pinus albicaulis. The sequence goes on from CM076579.1 coordinate 433,275,086, forward strand.
CTTTATAAAGCTTTGTTGTTCTATATTCAATTCTACTTGTTGTTCTATTGGTTTATGATTCTTTATGATTGACTGTTTCGTAGTATTGGCTGTCAACAGGGTTGAAGTATTAAGATTAGTTTCCTGATTGCATTAATTTTAGAATTGTTGTTCAATTCATGTTTGCTGTTCCATTCCTGTTTATTGTTCATTTCTAATTCATAGATTCAGATTAGCAGATAGATTGTTTATAGTTACTAAGTGCGCATAGGAATTACGAGTTGTTGTTCCTTTCCAGGTTTTGTTATTAGTGGAATTTCCTTTCAGTCATTTTCATCAGCAAGTAGTTTGAGTTTGATTTCATTTTGATTGCTTCAAGAATAAGACCACCAACTGTAGAGGGCATTGGTTACCGCTTCCAAGTTCCTAGATTGGTTATCTTGCCTCAGTGTGATTTCAGTTGCATCGATTTCTAAGGGGAGTTATTGCTATTGTATCCCTGATCGATGTTTTTCAGATTGATGTAGTTAAGATTCCAGAGCATTTCCATTTATGTTACTGTAATTAGATTTCTTTACAAACATTTGTTTACTCTTGTATTTAGAATTATGTAATACATCTTCATAGCATTACTCTCAGTTAATTGTAGCCTCAGACAAAGTACACTCTTGAAATAAAAATTTGCTCCTGGATTGATAACTAATGTACGCTAATTAGGTGTTTAAAAGATACCTTTTTATGCTCCAATAGTAGACAGGAGTTAGAGTAGGGTTGTACAAATAGAGTTTTGTAAGCCTACAGGCAGTAGTTGAACAGGGCCATTGATTTGAATATTTGGCCAGAGACAAAGAGTCTTTTGTAATAATTCGATTACATGGATATATATGAGGGATTTGACTTCAGAATAATATGTGTATTGTTTGTTGAATTCTGTGTATTAAATATTCATGATTTATGAACAAATGTGTGAATCAAACTCTGTGATAAGGTTTTGAAATGGTATTCTCTATACCATTGGGAAATTCTTTGGAAATGTTGGAGATAAGATTATAATTGTGTTTCTAAAGTTGAATGCATTAAGGTTACATATTTTTGAGGGAGATTTGAGGAAATTGTAGTCATCGATCACTGCAAGGATCGATGACGCAGAAGGGAAATTGAATTTAAGAATCTGGTATTGGATGCATGAAGGGCACATCCGAAATTGATGCCATGAATTTATTATTCAGAGGAATGGTAAATCGAAGACCGCTCGAAGTCATGGAGCAGAATGAAATAAGAGCACAGCATGAGTTGGGCATAGGAAGCTTAATTAATGGTACGACAAAACTGTGAGTCACATCGCAATGAACGCAGAAGCAGCATAATAATAAGTCAAGGAGGAATGAACCTTGAATCAATTGCAAAACAAATAAACTGCGATTGTGTGCGGTTATAATGGAGCCATGGTTTGTAGAGTTTGAAACCGGAAGCTGGAGTTATGTAATTGGATGAACTTCAAGCAATGGCACAGCCTTAGAAGCGGAGCGATGAATTAAAAGAGGAAGCAAGACAATGGAATTGTGTAATCAAATGGAATTTTAATAACGCAGCATAATTGAATTGATAGAAGACCAAACCATGAGTTATTCAGAAAGGAAAGACGGAGTTGTGGAAGGATGTTTCAAATACCAAAATCGGCGGTTTTGCGTGTTCTTTTTATGGTAAGAAGTTTATCCTTTTTTAACGCGATAGCATTCAGGCACTAACACATGGCATTAGTGGTATTCTAAAAATATTTTTTTTCGCGTTAATTTGGAGCGTTAAAAGGTGCGCATTTTAGTAATGCGATGACCATTGGATTGCCAACTTAGAATGCAGGAAGGCATCATCCATTGGATGACATGGAACATTAAAGTCATGTGAGCTATATATCGAGATGTGTGATTGATGGAAAATGGTGAGATAATAACTTTAGAGCATAAATTTTTAACTTCGTCGAGTCTTGAATGAAAATTGAGTTGTGAAACCGTAGCCAATATTTATATGGGTTAATGGATTTAAACCATAGGAGCGAAAATCTTTAAGATTTGTGAAAAACTTATGGGCAAGGTATAAAGATATGTTGGACTTTAAATAATATAACGTATATTAAAGAGCATGTTGGTTATGTTGTGGTCCAATATATAATATTTGATACGAAGAATTATATTGAAGTAAAGGTTTTTAAACAAAGTTTTCCACTTGGGGATAGATGAAAGGAGAAAACCTTTGATAGAAGGGTTTGTTTATGGTTTATAATCACATTGAATGAAAGGAGACAACTTCTACGTATGAAGTTGTATTTTTTGGGTTTTAAACTTTATTTAAAAAGTGAAGAAATCTTCATTTGAAGATTTATTTGAAAGAGAAGCTTCTTCACTTTAAATATTCCAATATGGGAATAATTCTGGTTGAAAAAGGAGTAATTAACTATTTGAGTTTATATGTATTTGCATATGCACCAGAATATTAATAATGTCGATTTAGCAGCACTTGGGCTACCATCAAGTGGTATCATAGCTTGCAATAGCTCTTTTTGAGGTTCAAGTTTTTTTTATTTGAATGCATGTGTGATGGAGAAGTTAAAAAGATAAAATTTTGAAACTGACAGATTGCAGCACATAGAGATACAGTGTAGGTGAGAAGTGAAACAAGATCATACAGGGATCTTGAAGGTGAGTTGAAAAATGTTATTTTAACTCTGGTGAAAGTATATTTTTGCGGAATTTAGGTTGCAGGTAGATTGAAGAAAATCTCAGGAAAGGAAGATCATAGCTTTGAGAGCAGTGATGAAGGAATCTAGCAAAGGATTCTAAGTGGAAGAATAATGTGGTAGAACCTTGAGGAAATTCAACAGAGGTTGGATGAATAGGACAATTTTTTTCTAGAAGTTGAAGATGACTGAAAGCCTAGAAGGAGTAGTGAAGAATTCTCAAAAGCTTCTAGCAGATAGAGGACCAGTGCTTGCCAAAAGACCAAATCGAGAGGAGAGGATTGGTGAGGTAAGTTGTCACAAGGAGGACCTGTTATTGCAGAGGTAGAGCTCATAGTGAATGAGTGATAAACTCATGAAGACAGAGATGGAGAAGAATATGACTACTGATAGTCATAGAAGGGATATCAGAGGTTCACAGAGAGACCACAACAGAAGAAAGAGGGAAGAAGATGCCAAGGCAAATGGCATAAGACAGAAGTTAGCTGATGCAGAATATGAGAAAGAATTAGCTGAGATAAGGAAACAATTTAATAAATTGAAATTGATGATAAAGGAAAGCCAGAGAATTGGTTGGCTCATGAAGAAGAGAGTAAAGTGGCATAGGCTACAATAGAAGAGAGAACAACAAATGAACACGCAGTTCATAGAAAAGATGAAAAAGATTCAATAGAGGATGAATGTATAGTTGGAATGTGCAGAACTCAGAGTAGTTGAGTTGAAAATGAAAGTTTCCATTTATGAAGAAAAACAGAGTAAAGTTATGGGTACATATGAAGAATGTAGATCTGTGAAAGATCTTATGAATCATGGTGAAGATTTAAGACAACAAGAAGTCTACCTTGCTGAAGAGGGAATTATTGATGATTTTCTTAACTGTTGGACAAATCCAAATCAGTTGGATGATGTAAAGCCTTGTATTTTTGAATCTAATGATTTTGATGTGATTACAGGTTTTGCAGAAGAGGATGAGAAATCTTTTGAAGCTGTCAAGAGTATGGAGAAGTATCTTTCAGAAGATAAATACTCTGAAGCAGAAAGCAAGATGAAGAATGTCTCTTGATTGAAGGAAGCAGTGATGCATTTGTATTTAAATTTTTTAGAACACAAGAAAAAATTCTTGTGAATGAAGAAGAGGAGATTCAGTCTGAAACACTGATATGTGAAGCAACAGTTGAGACTGTTGACATTTGTAATTTTCAAACTGAAATTTTATGTATAAATGCAGGAATTGTAAATGATGATGAAATACTCCAGAATTTCGAAAAGGAAATTGCATTGCTAGAATATTTGTTGGAAAATTCAGAGTATGATAGGGAGATTGCAGAAGGTAGGGTTCACTATAGTGAACAAGAACAGAAAAACATCATGGAAGCAGAGGGTGTAAAAGAGAGACTTGTTGATAGTCTTGAGAGTTCTTTAGAGAATTCCTTGGGAATTTTGAATTAGTATACTAATGTGCTGATTAAGGAAGAAATTTCAGAACAACATACTGAAATGCTGGCAGAGGAAAGAAAGGCACTGAAGCCTTATGATTTTTGTTTTAACAATTGTTTTGTGAATGCAGGTTTTGTTGCAGGTGCTGGAGAACATTTGACATAGTTGAGAAGTAAAATGAAGGAAGAGGAATAAAATTCTTTGGAAGTCTTTAATCCATGGAATGAATAAATTAAATTGCTGGAAATTATGCTGAAGAATTAGAATTCAGTATAGGAAGAGAAATCTCAATTTCAGAATTGGGAATTATAGATGCAAGGGAATGAAGATAGCAATAGAGAGTACATTATGTACCAATCCAGTAAATTGCTGAAGGAAGAAGGAAAAGAAATTTTCATAAGTGAAAATTTGGAGAAAGCTTTCAGTTATAGAAAACAAAAGGGTATGGATGATAGGGTGGCAACAAGAGAAAAATTTCAGCAAGAAAGAATTCAGCAAGCAGGAGTAAGAATGAAATAGCAGCAACCAAGAAATGAAAGAATTCAGCAATCAGAAGATTTATTGGACAGAGAGATTGAACTGATCAGAAGGATAATGATGAAATTTCTCAGAGAAATAGATCAGCAGGAAAGAAAAGAACTAGCAGCAACAGAAAGAAGACAATGACAGACTATGAAAGTGCAGCTAGTGGAGCAAGGCAGCATAAAATATGGAGGCCTGGAGAAAAGCAGCAAACAACATAGATAGATGATCAATTAGAGAAAAAAGTGTGGGATCCAGGAAGACAAAAAATAAAAGCACATGATCAGGAGATCATGATTAATTTTAACCTTGGGAGTCTAATGCAAGGGCATTAGGTTCAAGAAAATCCTTTGTAAATTAATAGACATAGGGGGTCTTGAGTTTTCAAAACTATATTGATTTTATGTAAATTATTAAATTTTTTGAGTGATTAATGAGAGATATTAAGTATTTTTAGGATTTTGTAAATGTTCCCGAATGATTGGAGAACATGAGGGAAATAGGATAATTGAGATTCATATGGATTGAAAGATTTAGAAATTTATTGTAAATATTAAGTTAGAATCAGTTCCATGATTTTATGAGGATTTTTAGGGATAAAAGATAGATTTTAGGACCTTGAGGATTTAGGGGATTTTGTTGAGATTATTTAGGATCTAAAACTAAATTTTTTTAGATTAATTTGTATAAAATTAGAAAACCTCAAAGGCAGAAGTAGTAGACAGGAGTTAGAGTAGGGTTGTACAAACAGATTTTTGTAAGCCTACGGGAGGTAGTTGAACAAGGCCATTGATTTGAATATCTGGCTAGAGACAAAAAGTCTTTCGTAATAATTCAATTACATGGATATATATGAGGGATTTGACTTCAAAATCATATGTGTATTGTTTATTGAATTCTGTGTGTTAAATATTAAGGATTTATGAACAAATGTGTGAATCAAACTTTGTGATAAGGGTTTGAAATGGTATTCTGTATACCATTGGGAAGTTCGTTGGAAATGTTGGAGATAAGATTATAATTATGTTTCTGAAGTTGAATGCATTACGGTTACATATTTCTGAGGGAGATTTGAGGAAATTGTAGTCATCGATCACTGCAAGGATCGATGACACATAAGGGAAATTGAATTTAAGAATCTGGTATTGGATGCATGAAGGGCACATCCAATCACATAGTAAATTCAGATCATGATTATAAAGGCTATCAGAAATTGATGCCATGAATTTATTATTCAAAGGAATGGTAAAACAAATACTGTTCGAAATCATGGAGAAAAATGAAATAAGAGCACAGCATGAGTGAGTCACATCACAATGAACACAGAAGAAGCGTAATAATAATTCAAGGGGGAATGAACCTTGAATCAATTTCAAAACAAATAAACTGTGATTGTGTGAGGTAATAACGGAACCATGGTTTGTAGAGTTCGAAACCGGAAGCTGGAGATATGTAATTCGATGAACTTCAAGCAATGGTGCAACTTTAGAAGCGAAGCCATGAATTAAAAGAGGAAGCAAGAAAATGGAATTGTGTAGTCGAATGGAATTTTAATAACGCAGCAGAATTGAATTGATAGAAGATGGAACCATGAGTTATTTGGAATGGAAAGAAACAGTTGTGGAAGGAGGTTTCAAAAACCCAAACCGGCGGTTTTGCGTGTTCTTTTAATGGTAAGAAGTTTGTCCTTTTTGAACGCGATAGCATTCAGGAACTAACACGTGGCATTAGTGGTATTCTAAAACTTTTTTTGTCGCATTAATTTGGAGCATTAAAAGGTGTGCATTTTAGTAATGCGATGACGGTTGGATTGCCAAGTTAGAATGCAGGAAGTCGTCATCCGTTGGATGACATGGAACGTTGAAATCATGTGAGCTATATATCGAGATGTGTGATAGATGGAAAATGGTGAGTTAATAACTTTAGAGCATAAATTTTTAACTTCGTCGAGTCTTGAATGAAAAGTGAGTTGTGAAACCGTAGCTAATATTTATATGGGTTAATGGATTTAAACCATAGGAGCGAAAATCTTTAAGATTTGTGAAAACCTTGTGGGCAAGGTATAAACATATGTTGGACTTTAAATAATATAACGTATATTAAAGAGCATGTTGGTTATGCTGTGGTCCAATATATAATATTTTATACGAAGACAAGAATTATATTGAAGTAAAGGTTTTTAAACAAAGTTTTCAACTTGGGGATAAATGAAAGGAGCAAACATTTGATAGAAGGGTTTGTCTATTGTTTATAATCACATTGAATGAAAGGAGACAACTTATACGTATGAATTTGTATTCGTTGGGGTTTAAACTTGATTTAAAAAGTGAAGAAATATTCATTTGAAGATTTATTCGAAAGAGAAGCTTCCGCATTTTAAATATTCCAATATGGGAATAATTCTGGTTAAAAAAGGAGTAATTAACTATTTGAGTTGATATGTATTTGTATATGCACCAGAATATTGAGAATGTGGGTTTAGCAGCACTTGGGCTGCCATCATTATATTTTCATTTCTAGAAGCATATTTATTTCAATTAAGTTCGTAAATAAACATACCAATTTAAACTTACATACATACATATATTAAACATTAGTCTACATCCATCTTGTATAACCGATCATTATATTTCATTTCTTGCAGCATATTTATTTCAATTAAGTTGATAAATAAAGATACTAGTTTAAACTTATGCACATACCTGGTTTTCTTGGCTAATGTTGATCCTTGGATGACATCACTCCATGGTTGAATCTGATTCATTGTTTCATTTTTATTCTCAGGGCTGAATAATACTAGTGTTCAGGATAATTGTCTTCACACACCTTTCACATGCACACAGTAGCTCCACTAGACATACATGCATACATACATATATTAAAAATTATTCTACGTCCCTCTTCTAGAACTATCATTATATTTTCATTTCTAGAATCATATTTATTTCAATGAAGTTGATAAATAAACATACCAATTTAAACTTATGCACATACCTGGTTTTCTTGCACCATATTTATTTCAATTATGTTCAGAAATAAACATACAAATTTAAACTTACATGCATAAATATATTAAACATTACTATACATCCATCTTGTAGAACCTATCACTATATTTTCATTTTTGTGTGCAGGATAATTATCTTCACACAACTTTCACATGCACAGAACAACTCCACAAGACATACATGCATACATTAAACATTAGTCTAAATCCATCTTATAGAACCTATCATTATATTTTCATTTCTAGCAGCATATTTATTTCAATTAAGTTCATAAATATACATACCAATTTAAACTTATGCACATAGTTGGTTTTCTTGGCTAATTTTCATCCTGGGATGAAATCACTCCATGGTTGTAACTTAAGGAAAACATTAAGGAAAACCATGTACATGTAATTTCTACCATAAACATTAAGGGAAACCATGTACATCTCATTTCTCCCATAAACTATAAGGCATTTTCTAGTTTTTTAGGAACCGTGTACATGCCATTTCTACGTCATTTCTCCCATAAAATTTAAGGCAAAATTTAAGGATAACTTTTATGATAACCATGTACATGTCATTTCTCCCATAAAATCAAGGAAAACTTTAAGGATAACCATGTACATGTAATTTCTCCCATAAACTTTAAGGCATTTTCTAGAGTTTTGGGAATCATGTACATTTCATTTCTATGTCATTTCTCCCATAAAATTTAAGGAAAAATTTAAGGAAAACCATGTACACGTGTCATTTCTCCAATAAAATGAAGGAAAACTTTAAGTCATATCATTTCTATGTCATTTCTCCCATAAACGTTAAGGAAAACTTTAAGGAAAACAATGTACATGTCATTTCTTCCATAAACTATAGGCAAGACAAACTTTAAGGAATGTCATTTATAGATGTCATTTCTCCCATAAACTTTAAGGAAAACTTTAAGGCAAACCATGTACATGTCATTTCTCCCATAAAGTCAAGGAAAACTTTAAGGCAAGTCATGTACATGTCATTTCTCCCATAAACTTTAAGGCTTTTGCTAGTATTTTGGGAACCATGTACATGACATTTCTATGTAATTTCTCCATAAAATTTAGGGCATTTTCTAGTGTTTTTGGAACTATGTACATGTTATTTCTATGTAATTTTTCCCATAAAATTTAAATCAAACTTTAAGGCAAACCATGTACATTCCATTTCTCCCATAAACTTCAGGCAAACCATGTATATGTCATTTATCCCATAAAATTTAAGGCAAACCGTGTACATGTCATTCTCCCATCAACTTTAATTTAATGTATTTTTTAAACATAAGGAAAACTTTAAGGCAAACAATGTACATTATATTTCTCCCATAAAATTTAAGGCATTGGCTAGTGTTTTTGGGAACCATGAACATGTTATTTCCACATAAAGTTTGAGGCAATTGCTAGTGTTTTTGGGAATCGTGTACATGTCATTTCACCCATAAACTCTAAGGCAAACCATGTACATGTCATATCTCCCATGCATTTTCAATAAATATTAATTTAATATATTTGATTGATTTTTATTTTTTTTTGCTAGCACTTTTGGGAACCATGTACATGTCATTTCTCCCATGAACTTTAAGGAGTTTGCTAGTGTTTTTGGGAACCATGTACATGTAAATTCACCCATAAAATTTGAGGCAAACCATGTACATGTCATTTCTCCCATGAATTTTCAATAAATATTCATTTAATATATTTTATCGAATTTGTTTATTTTCATGGATTAAAAACCCACAAAACATGGTTGAAAAATGGAAATTATGCATAGATGTTTATTTATATCCCAATCTAGGTAAAGTAGTGATTACATATGTGCTTTGAAATATTGCAACTAACAAGATTGTCCAAAGGAAAGTGAATATACCGGGAAGAAAAACAATCAACGAAGCATATTATATTGCATTGATAAAAGGCTTGGGAACAACTAGGGAGTATGAATCAAATGGAATTGTAGTTTTTACCAATTCTGAACTTGTGTGAAACCAAATGAAAGAAATGTAACAAGTTAAGAAGGAGAGGCTAAAACAACTGAATGGAAAAGCAAACAATATTGTTAGACAATTTTAATTTTTTAGTATAAGACATTATGTGTTGGGAAAAATACTGAGAGGGGGGGTGAATCAGTATTTAGTGCAGACTGAAAAATTTTTAACTTTTTCTTTCTCTACAACCCATACGCTACTTTACTGAATAAAACTCGCGTATACATGCGGATATCCTTCATACAACTCGTGTATGTCCAGAGATATAATTATTGCATTTAATTCTTAACTTGGATCATTGTATCATTCATTCATCAGATGTATAGTAAGCAGTAAATAGATGCAGTAAGAACAGAATAAATCATCACACATAAGCAACACACATGAACACCAGGATTTAAGGTGCAAACCCAATTTGGGAGAAAACCACCACTGTCGTCGTCTTAGTATTCAATATTTATTATGTAAAGAAAACTTCTTACAACCATGTACTGGTGCAGACTCATACCAGCACACAGGCACCCACCTACAGAAGGTCAAAACCTTCTCTCATTTACCAGCCTCTCCTGGAAGGGAGCTACAACCCCTTGCTCTCATTTACCAGCCTCTCCTGGAAGGGAGCTACAACCTCTTGCTCTTGTTTACTAGCCTCTCCTGGAAGGGAGCTACTACCCCTGCTCTCGTTTACCAGCTACTAATGGTAGGGAGCCACTACCCCCTCACTGAAGGCTTGACCTTCAGTACCACTGTAGACCAAGTTTCATCAATTTTCAAGGTGGATCAAATAGCTTCAACTCAACCCTTCATTTTCAACAAACATATTTTCCCCAATGCTTCAAACAGAACAGTGAAACCACTGTAACCAGAATATCAGAGATAAACCAGACTTCAGAATATATATGCAGAAACAAATTCAACCTTGAGAAATCATAAGTTCAAATTCCATACACGATTTTATTTAATCATACCCGCGTATACATGCGCTTTTCATTGAACGAACCCGCGTATACATCTGTGCATTTTTCCAATAAACCCTAGCTTCCCACACGCGCTTTTATTATATCAGATCCGCGTATCCACGCACTTTTTCCACAACAAACTCGCGTATATATCTATAAATGAAAGCTTTGCAGAACAGACCAGATCTATAAACTTACCCAGATTTCTTCATTACCTTCAGCAAAATTTGCGCCAGATCTTCACCAGTTCTTCATCTGCAGATCATCTTAGAGATTCATCATCATCAGATCTCAGGATTTTGAAACATCCACGGGTGCATCATAGATTCAGATTTATCAATCAAGAACAAAGTTCAATCCTATAGATATACTTCAAAGTGAAGTATTCATTCAGTACCCAGACACATGCACACCCTTGCTCAATGATATTCTTCTCCTTATATAGGTTTAGCCTTTATCAATACCATGAGCCAAAACCACACCACTTCCGAAGGTATTCCTGGACGGGATCAAATAAATTATCCAGCGCTCAATACAATGGGTCAATACCATGGTAAATTCTCCTGGTTATATAAATTTAGAACGCAATGGGGCATACACGACCTGGCACGTACTTTTCCATGTACATACGCTACTTCTCCTCAATAAACCCGCGTATGCTATGTGACATGTCTTATTTATCATTTCTATGGAATTTGTTACTTCTGAGTTGATCTGTAGATACATCATCCTTCCTTTTAACACATAGATACATCATCAACAACTCATCAAGTCAGTTTTTATCAAGGACAACTTCATCAGGGAGGTTCCAACAAAGTCAACACATTGTATCACATTTCCAAAAATCTTATTTCATCAAGTAGGTTGCCATCAAGGACAACATATGCCAACAATCTCCCCCTTTGGACTTGATGGCAACCATGATGGTGTTTGATCACCATATCAGATAGATAAATTGAATATAACCATTATGCAAACACCATGATGCTCTCCCCCTTTGACATCAAGGGCAAAGGGTGGATCAAAGAAGCGCTCTGTAGATTTGATGTGCATTGAAGTTACCATGCTCCCCCTGAGTTCATGTTGAATCTTTAAACATATTTGTTCAATGAAGTACACGACTCTATGACCTTTCCTATCACCAAGGACTCATACTTACATCAATGATCCAACCAAGTGGATTTACATATGTGACTCAAGTACCCAACCAAGTGGGTTTACACATTTTGAACCAGTCCTTACATGACTAAATATTACACTTTTACATCAGAGGTCTCAACATGATCTTTTCATCAAATTACAAATATGACCTTTTACAACAAATACCAAAAGGACCTCAAGAAAGAGATCATATTTCAGAATCATCATAATGCCAACAATGCATTACATTCAGCAAGGCTAATGCTCCCCCTGAAACTGTGCATCCAATGCATCCTTTCCATATGACCAAAACTCCTCCTTAGCTTGTGCAACCTAAACACTTTCAACAGCCAATCATCAAGGCATATTCACCCAATATCAGAGAATGAAACAAAAATATAAGAGCTGAAACATCATCAGAGATATCATACAGCATTAGAGATACCAAACAGCACTGCAGCTGTGCTGAAGAATGTTGACCCCAAGTAAAATTTGTCAGCAATTAACCATACGCGGTTTTCTTTGTATAAACTCGCGTATATATGCGACTGTCTTTCAGGAAACCCACGTATCCAAATTAATCTTATGAATTTAAGAAGATTTGATCTTCTGCATGGCAGAGATTACTCCCAGCTTCTGTCTGAGATATTCGAACGCTTCCCTGGGCAGAGGTTTGGTAAATATATCAGCCACTTGTTCTTTGGAGGGAACATACTCCAGCTTCACCTTTTGTTCAAGCACTTGTTCACGTAAGAAGTGATACTTGATGGGAATGTGCTTGGTATTTGAATGCATAACAGGATTCTTTGAAATACTGATGGCACTTGTATTGTCACACTTAATGGGGACAGGAGGTGTACATTTGATTTGAAAATCTTGTAAGGTTTGCATCATCCAAAGGAGTTGAGTGCAACAAGATGCGACAGCCACATATTCTGCTTCTGCTGTAGATAAGGCAATAGAATTTTTCTTCTTGTTGAACCAAGATACTAACCGGGGTCCCATATAGAATGCACCACCACTAGTGCTTTTCCGATCATCAACACTTCCAGCCCAATCTGCATCAGTGTAAGCATGAAGAGTAAGATCGGCATTCTTTGGATACCATAGACCAAAGTCTTGAGTTCCTTGTAGATATTTGAATATTCTTTTGATAGCCTGAAGGTGAGACTCTTTTGGATTAGCTTGGAATCGTCCAACAATCCCAACTGCATGCATAATGTCTGGTCTAGTCCCAGTGAGATAAAGTAGAATTCCTATCATAGATCTATATTCTGGTTGATTCACCGTGGGAGAATCATCATGATAACTGAGATTACATCCAGTTACCATTGGTGTACTTATAGGTTTGCACTCTTCCATGCCATACTTCTTTAGAATTTTCTTAAGATATTTTTTCTGTGATAAGAATATGCCATCTGTAGTTTGATGCACTTGCAATCCAAGAAATAATGTTAGTTCCCCAAGTAAAGACATTTCAAATTCTTGCTGCATAACAGAAGCAAATTTCTGACTCATAGATTCTTCATTACTTCCAAAAATGATATCATCCACATATACAACCATAATCAATAGTTTTTCATTTTCAATTTTTGTGTACAATTTGCTATCAGCAGATCCCTTTGAAAATCCTTGTTGGTGAAGATATTTGTCAAGACGATAATACCATGCCCTTGGATCTTGTTTGAGACCATATAGAGCCTTTTTAAGTCTACAAACAAGATTTTCATGATTTCCCAAAATGAACCCTTCTGGTTGTTCTATATAAACTTCTTCTTCTAGATCACCATTGAGAAATGCAGATTTAACATCCATTTGATAAACTTTGATTTGTTGAGAACTTGAAAAAGCAAGAAACATTCTTATGGCTTCAAGTCTAGATACAGGAGCAAAAGTTTCTTCAAAGTCTATACCTTCTTGTTGAGTATACCCCTTGCCAACAAGTCTAGCTTTATTTCTTACAACATCCCCGTTCTCATTTAACTTGTTTTTGAATATCCATTTAGTTCCAATGACATTTTTGTTATGAGGTCTTGGTACTAATTCCCAAGTGTGATTCTTTTCAATTTGATCAAGCTCTTCATTCATGGCTTGAACCCAACATTCGTCTTTGCTATCTTGATTGAAATTGTGAGGTTCAATAGTAGATAGAAATGCCAGATAGCTAGAAGATCCCACAATAGTCCTTCTTGTTTGTACACCCGATCCCTTATCTCCCAAAATTTGAGATTCTGGATGATTCTTTTGAACATATCTGGATGGAGCCTTTTCAGATAAATCATCTTCAGGTTCTTCATTGGGTTCACTATCTAAATCATTGCTATTTGATGTAGAAGGACATAAGTCACCATCATCTTCATTTGTTGTTTGTTTTTCTTCCTTTGGGGCTGCAGGAGACTCATCAATAACAACATCAATACATTCAAAAATCTTCCAAATTCTTTTATTGTAACATTTTTATGCTCTACTCATAGAGGAGTAACCAAGAAGTATTCCTTCATCTGCTCTAGGTTCAAACTTGCCAAGTTTTTCATCATTATTTTTGATAAAGCATTTACTTCCAAAAACTCTAAAATGCTTCACAGATGGAGAATTACCATACCAGAGTTCATATGGAGTTTTGTCACTATTTACACGAACATGTGCCTTGTTGAGAATGTTTACCGCTGTATGTGTTGCTTCTCCCCAAAATGTGTCAGGTGTTCCAGAATCATCAAGCATAGCTCTAGACATTTGTTGAACTGTTCTATTCATTCTTTTTTCTACGCCATTTTGTTGTGGAGTTCCAGCTACAGAAAAATTTCTTTTTATGCCATGTTGTTTACAAAATTCAAGGAATTCATTTGAAGTATATTCTTCTCCTCGATCAGATCTAAGACATTTGAGTTTTAGATCTACTTCATTTTCAACTAGAGCCTTGAAGATCTGAAATTTCTCAAATGCTTCATCTCTGTGCTTTAGCAACCCAATCCAACACATTCTAGAGAAATCATCAATAAATAAGATATAGTATTGTTCACCACGAGGTGAATTTTTCCTCATAGGTCCACATATGTCAGTATGAATGAGTTCAAGACGCCTACTTGATGATCCTTCCTTGGCATTAAATTGCACTCTGGTCTGCTTGCCAAATTGGCACGATTTGCATATGATACTTTCAGGTAGAGTAATATTGGGAAGACCACGAACAACATTAAGTCTGCTTGATTTGTTGATTTGAGAGAAGCTTAGATGCCCCAACCTTCTAAGCCATAGCCATTTTTCTGAAGATTTACTCAAGTAACATTTTTCCTTGTAGTTCTTCAATACATATAGGTTGCTTGGAGTTCTCTTTCCTTTTATAATTGTTTTACCTGTATCAAGATCACGAACCACACATTCTTTTGAGCTGAAGACAACTTCAGTTCCTTGATCAAACATTTGAATTACACTTAATAGGTTATGTCTTAAGCCATCCACATACATGACATCATTAGCCTTCACCTTTTCTTTTAGAAACACAGACCCTTTTCCTTTAATTACAGCAGGAGTATCATTTCCAAAAGTAACTTTCTTTTCCTTTTCTAGTGTACTATATGCATGAAGTTTGGTTTTGTCACCTGTAATGTGTCTTGAGCATCCGCTATCAATGTACCATTGATTTTCTTCACCTTCTGCAAATAACGCTATGCCACAATTTTCAACCTGTAATTCCTTCCTTTTCCATACTTTGGAGTTTGAAGGAAAATGCTCTCTTGGCTGAACTTTGCTCTTGCATTCAAATTCTTCATGCCAAAAGTTATTGCAATAAGCACATTCAACTTCATTTAGAAGAGGAGAAAAATTGTTATAGGTATTCTTCTTTGATTCAATATCAATCCTTTTATTTCTCGCTTCTCTTGTCATGATGGTTTTATATGCAACACATTGAATAGCTTTGTGACCAAAATTGTGACATGAGAAACATTGTCCATTGAAGAAGAAATTTCTGTGATCATGAAATCTTCTACTTGAATTTACCTGTTGATTGGTGTTTCTTTGAAAGATATTCCTGTTAGTGTTATTTGAATTGAGATGATCATGCTTTACCTGTAAAGATTCTTTGTTCCCTTACTGAGTGGTAGAATTTTGTACACCAGCTGTAGTTGCTTCCCTGGTATATCCAAGACCTGTCTTTACAAGAGGAGAGCATTGTACCTTAATAATTTCATTTAGGGTTTCAGATCCTTTAGCAAATCTGAGATTCAGAGTGTTTTCTTTCTCAAAATTTTTCCTTAGACTTACCACTTCACATTCTAATTTCTCAATGTGTTTCTTTGTTTCTTCAAACTTCCTTTTCAGAACCTCTATGGTTATTTTCCTTTCTTCTAAGAGTATTTTACTTTCTTCTAAGTGTATTTTGAGTTGATTTTTTTCTTCAAGAAAATCATTGTCCTCTACAGCATCCACAAAAGTATCGTTTTCTTCTCTAGATTCAAATGCCATGAGAAGTCTAAGATCTTGTTCACATTCTTCCTCACTATCAGATAACCCATCACTATCTTCATAAGTATAGTAACTTTTTCTAGTGCTAGACCAGTTCTTATTTCTTCTTGCTACTTCTCTTCCTTTTGCAGATATTTCTTTATAAGGACACTTAGCAGCATAATGACCAACTCTTCCATAATCAAAACATTTCAAAGGAAGCTTACCTTTGAACCGTCCTGTGCCAAGTTGAAGTTTCTTTACAAAATTTACCGCATCTTCTTCTGAGATATATCCCGATCCTTCTGCTTCTTGCACTTATTTCCATTTTGTAGAAGCTCTAAAGATGGCTTCTTTGACTTCAGATGGTCCTCCTCTTCTCATTTCATATGCGGTTAGTATGCCATGAAGTTTTACTACAGTAAGATTCTGAAGATCCTGTTTTTCTTCAAGAGCAGAAACTTTTGACTCAAATTTTGCTGTTAGCGATCTTAAAATTTTCTCAACCAAAGTAGATTCGATTATTGTTTCTCCCAGATTTCTCATACGATTTACAACATCATCAACATGTAAAAATAAACTGGCAATACTCTCATCACTATGCATCTTTAAATTTTCATATTCAATTTTGAGAGTTTGGAGTTTTTCACTTTTTACCTTTGCATCACCTTCATAACTTAGAATGATTTTGTCCCACATTTCCTTTGCTGTATTTAGCTGCATAACTTTGACAAATTCAGATTCAGTCAGACTTCCCGTTATAGCATTGACTGCCTTTGCATTTGATTCATAATTCTTCTTTTTAGTCGGATTTGTTGGTATTGTAGCTGGATATTGATATCCTTGTTGAACAATGGCCCATACATCTGTTCCCATAGACTGAAGATAGGATCTCATCCTTGTTTTCTAGAAGATTAAATTGCTTCCATTAAAGAGCGGAGGCTTGATAGATGTTGTTCCATCTTGATTGCTCATCTTGCTTGATCTTCCTTCTAGCGGCTAAGCTTTTTCAGAAGGACCTGCTCTGATACCAATTGTTGGGAAAAATACTGAGAGGGGGGGTGAATCAGTATTTAGTGCAGACTGAAAACTTTTTAACTTTTTCTTTCTCTACAACCCATACGCTACTTTATTGAATAAAACTCATGTATACACGCGGATATCCTTCAGACAACTCGCGTATGTCCAGAGATATAATCATTGCATTTAATTCTTTACTTGGATCATTGTATCATTCATTCATCAGATGTATATTAAGCAGTAAACAGATGCAGTAAGAATAGAATAAATCATCACACATAAGCAACACACATGAACACCAGGATTTAAGGTGGAAACCCAATTTGGGAGAAAACCATTGCTGTCGTCATCTCAGTATTCAATATTTATTATGTAAAGAAAAATTCTTACAACCATGTACTGGCGCAGACTCATACCAGCACGCAGGCACCCACCTGCAGAAGGCCACAACCTTCTTTCGTTTACCAGCCTCTCCTGGAAGGGAGCTACAACCCCTTGCTCTCTCTTACTAGCCTCTCCTGGAAGGGAGCTACAACCCCTTGCTCTTGTTTACCATCCTCTCCTGGAAGGGAGCTACTACCCCTGCTCTCGTTTACCAGCTACTACTGGAAGGGAGCCACTACCCCCTCGCTGAAGGCTTGACCTTCAGTACCACTGTAGACCACGTTTCATCAATTTTCAAACTGGATCAAACAGCTTCAACTCAACCCTTCATTTTCAACAAACATATTTTTCCCAATGCTTCAAACAGAACAGTGAAACCATTATAACCAGAATATCAGAGATAACCCAGACTTCAGAATAGATATGCAGAAACACATTCAACCTTGAGAAATCATAAGTTCAAATTCCATACGCGCTTTTATTTAATCAGACCCGCGTATACACGCGCTTTTCATTGAACGAACCCACGTATACATCTGTGAATTTTTCCAATAAACCCTAACTTCCCACACACGCTTTTATTATATCAGATCTGTGTATCCATGCAATTTTTCCACAACAAACTCGCGTATAGATCTGTAAATGAAAGCTTTACAGAATAGACCAGATCTATAAACTTACCCAGATTTCTTCATTACCTTCAACAAACTTTGCACTATATCTTCACTAGTTCTTCATCTACAGATCATCTTAGAGATTCATCATCATCAGATCTCAGGATTTTGAAACATCCACGGGTGCATCATAGATTCAAATTTATCAATCAAGAACAAAGTTCAATCCTGCAGATATACTTCAAAGTGAAGTATTCATTCAATACCCAGACACATGCACACCCTTGCTCAATGATCTTCTTCTCCTTATATAGGTTTAGCCTTTATCAATACCATGAGCCAAAACCACACCACTTCCGATGGTATTCCTGGACGGGATCAAATAGATAATCCAGTGCTCAATACAATGGGTCAATACCATGGTAAATTCTCCTGGTTATATAAATTTAGAGCGCAATGGGGCATACGCGACTTGGCACGTATTTTTTCGCGTACATACGCTACTTCTCCTCAACAAACCCGCGTATGCTTTGTGACATGTATTATTTATCATTTCTCTGGAATTTGTTACTTCTGAGCTGATCTGTAGATACATCATCCTTCCTTTTAACACATAGATACATCATCAACAACTCATCAAGTCAGCTTTTATCAATGACAACTTCATCAGGGAGGTTCCAACAAAGTCAACACATTGTATCACATTGCCAACAATCTTATTTCATCAAGTAGGTTGCCATCAAGGACAACATATGCCAACATTATGCAAATGTTAATAAGATGTTTGGTGATATATTATGTGGGGAAATTCCAATTCAAGATTCATCTGTAAAAGATGATTTAATAGATGAATTAGAATTTAGGGGGCAATGTCAATTCAAGATTCATTTGTTAAAGATGAATTTTTTTGAGACAATCTCCATCAAAATTTATTGAGAGACATGATAACATATCTTTAATATGTGTGTTTTTTTTACTTATAAATGCGTCATTTTTAATCACCATATGTTTTTTTTCAATTATATACCAAGTGTGCTCCCACCATGTAAGCGCAACTTGGTGAAATTCACGTTTTATAAAATTAAATGTGAGGAATTTAACAAATTTTGTTTAAATTTAGTTTCACACAAAGTTGTGCTTTGAAATTTGTGTTTTACATAATTTGTGTACTAAATTACATTAATTTTTTGAAATCTTTTGAATTTATTTTAAATAATAATTTTAAAAATAATTGTAAATGTCCATTGTAGATATCCATATATATATCATGGAGGATGAAAGGCGAATATCAATAGAATCCCATTCCTCTACGAGAGAGGGGGATCATGGATCGAGGGATGTTCATGGTTTTTATATTAAATGTGCATTTTTTTAAATGAAATTTGAATATATAATCTTATCTCCATACATACATATATACATATGTAATTGATTTTATTATTGAATATATGTATAATTTTATCCCCATGTACATACATGTATACATATGGAATTTATTTTTTATCAATTTTGCGAGTTAAATTAGCTTTTAATAAATTTCATTTTTTTTTTTTTTTAGGAGTTAGGAGGACAAGAGTATCTACTCCATCAATGGAGCATGGCCATAGTTCATGCAATCATGGTATGGTTCACACAGTTTGATCAATCAAATGTACATGTATTTATATGTATGAATGTATTTTTGAATTGATTATAAATTCATATATTTTTTATGAAGCTTCTCTCTTGCTGCGTGAGGTTGGTGGCAGTACACATTCCCGTGGTGGTCCATCAATAGGTGGTGGAAAATTGCGTGATGGTGGTGATATGAATTACCCCGGAGGCCAATCAATGGGTGGTTGTGCTGGTTCTCAACCAATCGATGGTCATTCTAGTTCTCAACGGTCTCAACATGGGCATGATGCTAGCCAACCATCTCAAGGGGGCCATCAATCTAAATATTATTTTCATTAAATTTGTACAAATTTGTTCACATGTTTTTTTATTTATACAAAATTTTATATATTAATGGAGAGGTGAAAATTTTTCTTCAAAAATACATAGGCTAGAATGTGTTATTCAAGAAGAAGGTTGTAAACCAGCTACGACTTACCTGTCTAACATTTTTGGTTTACCTTGGCAAACAAACATCTAGCAATGAACATTACAAAGGTGTCAACATATTTATTCAAAATTCAAGAGAGATCTTCTGTATTTGAAACTCCTTGCTAAGAGTCGAGAAAGCTTAGAAATAGTTACTCACTCCTTAAGCAAGCTTGTAAATGTGTACAAAACTCTTGGGACAACCACTGATACTTTTGTAGAATTAATGAGGAAAAGAAAGGAAACAGTGATGGGTCCTGATACATGGGAGGTTGTTAAACACAGTGTTACAACAGAAATGGCAAAGTCTATGTTCAATTTCAAAGATGGGCCGAAAAGAAAGATGCTAAAGGTGCAATATTTCAAGCACCCTGATATAGCTTGCCATTTGTATGATAGACACCTTGCTGCCAATGGAAGACTACCACGGAGCGGTGAGGTTCCTCTTTATTTTTCAAAAATATTTTATGTAGAATTCTTCTTAGGAATGAAACCCAATTATAATGACCTTCCCTCTAAATTTTTTTGTCTTGGGAAAGGTCAATTATGTGATGGTAGGGGTGCTAATCATGATGTTGAGTTGTCTCGCCTCGAGCCACCAATTGTAAGTCCACCTCTTCATATGGAAATTTTTCAGCTAGAAATGGATGCTACTTCTCAAATTAGTAGAGAATCAAGAGATTTCATCATAGACAATGTTAAAAGTGGACTTGGTGGAATTGATGTTTTCCTGAATCGACAAAGAACACGAGAGAATGCACGTGCTAATTTTTTGTATCATACATATGATGAGATAGAAAACATGAGTATTTAAGAGCTCTAAACATATACAAAGAATTGTCATAATGATTTGCAGGGCCTAATTATTCATGAGGAAGAGTGCATGGGATCGGTATGTGTTAATGGTTAGGGTGAATACATATACATACATTTATTTGTATATGTTAATCTAAAAAAATGTGAATCATATATGTGAACACCATCTGTAGTTAACACGCTTGATGAACGAATATTTTAATATCACGGTTGAAGCTTCAGGTTCTCACAATCAATATGGTTCAAACAATGAAGATGATATGTTGGAATATGTTAGTGTTTTTTAAGTGTTCATGATGTTGATGTACAATTATTTTAATCTATTATTATTTCACAACATGATGACATTTTTTAAAAATAAATAATTGCGTACACATGTGCATGTATATAATTAAATGTTAACAGATTCCGATTTCGTTCAATGTTTTCTTGATGGAGGTAACCTCTTCTTCCCTATTCGAAGATGTGCCAAATCCACCGTCATAAGTATGAACACTTTTTCACTTAAATATGTTTTTAAGTTATATATTTTAGTTCAAAAGTTCCATTAAAAAATGAGATCTAGATCTTGAGTTATTTTACAGTTTTAAATTTGTTAAATTTTAGGTTTCTGGAGATGATTTTTGTTTGAAGCCACCCTTATGAGATGTGAAAAATGCACCATCACAAATATTCAAGTTTTCACTTATATTTTTAAGTTATAAATTGAAGTTCAAAAGTTTTATTATAAAATGAGATCTAGATCTTGAGTTTTTTATAGTTTTAAATTGTTTGAATTTTAGGTTTTTGGAGATGATTTCCACTCTCCAAGGACTCTAGCAATGGAGTGTATGATGGAGATAAGAACATCCACAACATTTGAACAAGTTGTCTAACTTTTTTTTTAATATTATTGAAAATTAGTTTATATGCATTTTAATTTGAAAATTTTTAATATATATATGTATATACTTGTACATGTATATTGTACAATTTACTGTGGAGGATGTATTAATGGACGACAAATATAACACAATGGAGAGGGAGCTACATGAGGTATTACATGATTTTTTTTCATTTTTTTTTACATGAAGTTCTACATTGTCATTCAATTTTTTAAAAGTAAATTTTAATGTTTGTACACATTGTGTACAGGTTCCCCATTCTTCAAAGGATAGCACAAGGCTTGGGACGTTGCTAGAAAATTTACTGGATCCATCTGTATTTCATTGATGATGCAAATGTGTGCAACATTTTATTTGATAGATAGTATTAAATTTATTTTGCTTTATATACTATTATCTATGCAGTCATATTTACTTTTCTATATGACTTGATACTTCTAACACTATACATTGAACTATATATATTTAATTTTATTGTTCATGTGATATAAATTTTGGACATATTTTATTGTTTGGATATAGTTTGAAACTACATTTACTTTTATAAAGAATGATTTTAAATTTTGGATAGTTACATTTGGCATGTGATCACATGTTGTGATATATAATGTTTTTTTTTTAAACTCAAGTTGTCATTTTATTTTTTAAATATAAAATGGATCTCTAGATGGAAATTTCAATTTACATTTTCACAATGTGTATATTTTGGATAGTTGAACTACATTTGGCATGTGATCACATGTTGTGATATAATGTTGTGTTTTTAAAACTCAAGTTGTCATTTTATAAATGATAAATATAAAATGAATCTCTAGATGGAAATTTCAAATTACAAAACATGTATACACTTGTCTATTTTGGATAGTTGAACTAAATTTGGAATGTGATCACATGTTGTGATATAATGTTTTGTTTTCAAAAATCAAGTTTTCATTTTATTTGTTAAATATAAAATGAAGCTAGATGGAAATTTCAAATTACAAAACATGTATACATGTGTATATTTTGGATATTTGAACTACATTTGGCATGTGATAACATGTAGTGATATAATATTTTGTTTTAAAAATCAACTTGTCATTATTTTTGTTAAATATAAAATGAATCTAGATGGAAATTTTAAATTATAATTTACACATACATGTGTCTATTTTGGATAGTTGAACTACATTTGGCATGTGCTCACATGTTGTGATATAATGTTTTGTTCTTAAAAGTCAATTTTTCATTTTATTTGTTAAATATAAAATGAATCTAGATGGAAATTTCAAATTACATTTAACACATACATTGGTACATGTTACACATTTGAACATGTGTGTGAAAGTTATATAATTTTAGGATGTACATATATTATTTAGGTGATATTTAAGTACATTTTTCATAATCATACATGTCATTTAAAACAATCATAGATGGTTTAACATATTTAAGTTCACATGAATATATGTACATAAAAAGGATTGAAGTACATGTTTGAATATATATAAAAATGATTGAAGTACAATACATATCGATTTATATATCTACAAAAAATCATAAAATGTACAGGTCAGAAGCCATACCATGGCCCTGCGCTAGTGTCAGAAGCCCATCAAGGGCAGCTATAGGGGTGCATTCCCAAGATGCTCTCACCGTGGCCACGAACAGCGATTGGAATCCACCGAGGGCTCTGCATCTGATAGCCATGATGTAATAGCTCCTCAAGCATTTGATAGCATTAATGGGGAGACTATTTTTCCTCCGGAGAAGCCTAAGGGTAAAAGAGGCTACTGGAAATCCACTATTCTGCAATCTGTGTAGCCTTTACCCATGAAAACCAACCCGCTTCCAGTTTATGAGCCCACGAAGGAGGAGATAGGAATTTGGGTTATGGACTTAGATGATATATGGACCATATATTACGATGCGGCGTACCTAATCGCTCCCATCATCCATGCGGCCCCTCAGCCTCCTCGAATGCCCATAATTGAGAAGGAAGCCATTGCTAGAGAATACAGGTGCCTGATAGAGGAAGAGGACCAGGCGATGGACAAAGCTGAATGAACTTCATGATTGTTCAGTAGAAAGGTTAATTTCTGTTTTTTTTCACCTAGGGATATACTTCACCTCTTTTGCTTTTATATGTGCCACTGAATATTTTGTATTAAAAGGATGGATGATACTCTTAAGGGGTTGGTTTCCTCCTTTGAGGCAGCCCCAAACTTGGTTTATTTTGAACACTACCAAGGCAGGGATAGGCTAAGAACTTCTTCCCATCTCTTCCCATTGCATCTGTACAATTTTTCATTCTTTTAATATCCTTTAGCCCAAGTTACAAAAAAAAAAAAAATCACATGAATATGTGTACATAAAAATGTTTGAAGTACATGTTTCAATATATATGTAAAAATGATTGAAGTACAATACATATCGATTTATATATCTAAAAACAATCATAAAATTCTAGGTGTTCTTAGATGTGTCAAAGAATCATAAAATTTTAAAGTTGCATTAAAACATATATCTAGTACACAACATTTTTCATTAATGTACATAGAAAATCTACTTTATGTTGATAGTAAGCTGGAAATTAAAAAATGTGTACCACACATTTTTCATTCAAGAATGAATATTATAATTTAGTTAATAGGCACATCTAAAACAGAATCATGCAACTTAAAATTTTCATTATATCAACTATGCTAGATACACAGATATGTACATTTTTCAATAATGACATTATGAGAAATTGTACCAGAGGATGTATGAAACCATTTAAGACCAGATAATATACATGTGTATGTGTACACATGTGTATAAATTACTTGTGTGCATGTACCAAAACAATGTACATGTGCAAACACTTGTACATATAACATAAAAAGGAAGTTCAATTTTTAGTTGAGTTCTGGATGTTCTAAAAGATGAATCCAAAGAGAAGAAATTGTTGGGCAGTTCAATCAAAACAATTCCAATGGAATGCCATCTTCAATTACCCGTTCATGATCGGCTTTTGGCATTTTCCATTTCTTAATTTTCAATTTTTTCTTTGATTGAAATTCTATCAAATGTATGCGTGTTGCACACACCAAGTGACTATATTGAAAACTTATGAGATTAGGTTCATAGTCTTTAATGTAAACAAAATACTGACTATGATGAGTTTGTTGGAAAAAACACCTTTTAGTATTATAGATCCCCTGTCATATGTAAACCTGTTATCATCATAGTTTTCCAATAATTTAATCTTTCTTTCAGTGCAATGCATAAAATGATACTTTACATTTTAATTGTTGATAGTAGGTGCAACTGCAACAAAATCATCTCCTGCACAATAAAAAAAACTTATGTATTTAAATTTAGATCATAATTGACATGAAAATTTAACTTTAAAAATATCACCAAAATTTCATTTTGTTTTCATAACATACTTAAGCTATACAGCTATGGACACTATTGAGAGAGGAGGAGGGCTCTGAGCTAGGGTTTCAGGCTACCCTGCAACGACGTCGCTCTGGTTCGAAAGATCTCACTACCGCTCTCTGCTCCGGCCTTGCTGCTTCCCCTTGCAGTCGCTGATCCACTTTTAATGGACTCTCCATAGGGGGGGCTAACAAGGCTTGCCCCACTGCCAACTCTGCTACGACCCAGATCCCTTCTTCTGACACAGTGCAGTAACCCTCTGTCAATGCGCAGAAATCATCTATTGTCAAAGGGCCGACGACCTCTGTCACTAATCACCAAACTCTTGGAGGCATGTCGGACGTGCAAAAAGACAAAACCATGGATCCTATGGATGGAATGACTCAACCCAAAACAACCTCTGCCACCTGCAGGTCGATAGATGTAGAATGCCCCAAGATCGAGCTTCCAAGCCACCGTATCAATGCTCAGATTCCGTACATGAAGGATCATGCTCTCATTGGCAAATTTGTGGGCTTTGGCTAACTAAAAAAGCCCTGCACGATTGGATTAGCTCCAAATGGAAACCAGAAGGACATGTTATGCTTCAACTAGGGCCTAAAGGTTTCTTCACTGTCATCTTCAACTGCATCGAAGATAGGAACTACATTCTGGACGGGGGCCCATACTTTCTCAACTTGTCCGAACTCTACCTCCGTGACTGGGTAGAATGATTTAACCCTGATAAAGCAGACTTCAGCTGGGCACTGGTCTAGATTTGACTGTATTCCTTACCTCTGGAATACTGGGATGAAGAGTCCTTAAGGGATATCAGAAACGGTCTTGGACAGTTCATAAAAATTGCAAAGGAGACCAAGCTCAGGCGCTACACCTCATATGCCCGAATATGTGTCTTCATGCACTTGGAAAAAGCACTTCTAGACTCGTTAAGTCTCTTTCACGATGACTTTGAATGGTTGCAATCTATTGACTATGAACATGTTCCATTCCGCTGTCGAAAATTCCATGCTCATGGCCATCTTTTCCGCAGCTGCCCTCTCAACCCTCCCCCCAGCAAACCTAATGATACTTCTACTAGCCCAGATGTAGAGGGCTTCATCAAAGTCAAAAACCACAAGCGTCATAACAAGAAACCCACCTCTTCTATGACCAAACCCTCCCTCCCAGCTTTTGACATCCCCTCCACTAGCAACAGCTTTGAAATCCTTGCTAACCGCTCTCAGCAAGAACCTAAAAACCCCGACAAGACTGTCAACCCTTTGAATCCTTCAGTCTCTATGCCCACCTCAGACTCACCTACTCCTCCCTTACCCATGAAACATCCACCTGAAGCTTTCCTTCTACCTCCCAAAACCAACTCAGATGCTGAAATCGTTACTTGGCAACCAAAAAATATGGATGTCGATGGCTCTGGGGCTAAAGGTAGCCAGGTGAGTCACATGGAGGAGGAATCAGAAGGTGTTGATATCGGAGAGCTAGACATCTTCACATTGGAACAGGCCTGCAGGAAAAAGGAATATGATAAAATTTCGGAGAGAAAGATTGAAAATCTACCGGTAGTCCTCTCTCGCGCTCAACAACACCAAAAATCCTTGGGTATCCAACTAGGCAGTCAATGGGATGGAAATAAACTCTTCAAGGACTCCAAAAAAAGGGGCAGGAAAATAGATCTACAAGGGACTATCCTCATTGGCGAGATGCTCATGGAATATGGTAGGTAACCCAAACCTACCAAGTTCTATCAACCACTTGAAAACAGTTCTCAACGAAGCTCATCTCCTAGAATATAAGGGGCTTAAATAGCCCCTCAAAGTACAGAATGATCAAAAACATGATTCAAATGGAAATACCACAAGTCTTATTTATGAAAGAAACCAAATGCAACACTAATACCCTCGGCCCCATTCTCTCCAAAGCCTAGCCAAGTTTCCATTCTATTGTCGTTGATGCCTTTGGAGCCTCAGGAAGACTAGCCATAGCCTGGGATCTGTAGGTAGTTTCAATCAGTGATGCACATGCAGCGCATAACTTAATCCAAGTTGTCTTCCACATTCTTGGGACCAACATACATGGACACCTTACCAATGTTTATTTTCCCCAGGACGCCATGCGGAAAATAGCTTTGCTTAACACGATAGAACAACTCAACTCCAACAGGACTCATCCCCTTTGGATCATGGGTGGCGATTTCAACATGATCACCAAATCTAAAGAAAAAAGAGGGGGGCGCACCAAATTATAATCGGATTGCATACATTTCAAGAGCTTCATACAAAAGAACTGACTGATAAATATTCCCTTCTCCAATGGTATTCATACTTAGAACAACAAACGCTCTGGCTCACAGCAGATTGCCTCTAAGCTAGACCGTTTTCTCCTATCAGATAACGCCATTCATATTGGAGGAGACTTTCAGGCCTCTATCTTACCTCTCTCAGGGTCTGATCACTGACCCATCTCTCTTCACTGGACAAGACTAGGCGGCGCCACTAAAAGACCCTTCCGCTTTGAAGCCTTCTGGCTTACCCACCTAGGTTTCAAGGAGATGGTCACTTCAGCATGGCACGCTTTTACGCCACCAGCAAGTTCCAAGATGTTCCAATTTTAGCAACATCTCAAGAACCTTAAAAATCATATCAAAAGCTGGAATCACTCCACCTTCGGGAACATTTTCCAACAACAAAATATCCTTGAGAACAAAATGGCAGAGCTTCAACAGCGCATCATCCAAGAGGGACGCAATGAGATGCTTGCTTCGTAGGAACAGAGTCTCCTCAAAAAATTGGATGAATGATGGCTGCAAGAAGAGATACTTTGGAAGCAAAAATCCAGAATAAGATGGCTAAAATAAGGGGAAAGGAATACCAATTTTTTCCGTCGTTCCACTATACAACGAAGAATGAACAACAAGATAAGCTTTCTTCAAAGTCAGAGAGGAGAAAGACTAGAAGAGCATCAGGACATAGAAAAAGAGCTCACTACCCATTTCAAATCTGTACTTCAAGAGAGCCAAGCCGACAAATAGCAGGAAATTAACAAAATTCTGCAACATATCCAAAAACTCATCAAAGATGAACATAATAAACTGCTTCTCCGTCTAGTCTGTCTTCAGGAAGTAGAACAAGCAGTTGAAAAATGAAAAGACAGAAAGGCTCCAGGTCCAGATGGCTTCACTTCCAACTTCTTTCATCACTTCTGGGACCTAATAAAGAATGATGTCTGGCAACTTGTCAAGGAGTCCCAAACTATGCATTGGATTCTTCCCTCTCTCAATTCCAATTTCATCGCCCTCATACCCAAAGAAGATCAAGCCGCCACCCCTGAAAAATTCTGGCCAATTGGCCTTTGCAATTTTATTTACAAAGTTATTTCTAAGGTTATTACCAACAGACTTAAGCCGTTGCTTCCTATGCTCATCTCTCAGGAGCAAATAGGATATGTGGAGGGGCGTCAGATCCTTGATGGCATCATCCTCATCCATGAGATCATTCACTCATTGAAACAAACCAAAAAGGCAGGTATTCTCTTGAAAACCAACTTATCTAAAGCATTTGACAAGCTTAGTTGGAGCTATATTCAACAAATGCTAGCTTCCTATGGTTTTTGTCCTACCTGGATCAGATGGGTCATGAGTTTAATTTCCTCCTCCTTCTTCTCCATTCTAGTCAATGGCATTCCCTCTCGCCCCTTATCCCCATCCCAAGGCATTCGTCAAGGTGACCCTCTCTCTCCTTTTCTCTTTGTCTTAATGGTTGAAGGACTAGGACGTCTTATCAAGCATGCTCTTCTCTCCCAGCATCTTCGAGGCATCTCAGTCCATGGTTCCTCAACCATTACCCACCAGCAATTTTTTGATGACAACATGCTATTCGGGCACCCTTCAGTCGAAGAAGCCATCACTTACAAAGCCATCCTTGATACTCTCGCGGAAGCCTCTAGTACCTCAGTCAATGCCACCAAATCTCAAATCTTATTTTTCAATATTGCGATCCCCATTCAAACCAACATTGCCAAGATCCTCGGGTTTACCATCACTCACTTTCCTACCAAATATTTGGGCACCCCCTTCATTGAATCTGCCATCAAACACTCCTCTTGGAATTCTCTTCTCAAAAAACTTGAAGCCAGACTATCCTACTGGACTTTTCGTTCCCTCAACTTGGCTAGCCGGCTTGTCCTTGTCAAGTCTGTCTTATAGTCTATGCCTATTTAATTATTCTCATTTCTTGTTGCCCCAAAATGGGTCCTCAAGCAAATCAAAGCACTTCAACGCAATTTTATTTGGGGATCCTCAGGGTAGAACAGGAAATGGGCCCTGGTGAAGTGGACAACAGTTTGCAGGCCTAAAAATTCTGGAGGGCTTGGACGCTGAGATCCATATCACAACAATGCAGTCATGGGGGAAAAAATTTGGTGGCAATGGCTTTCAGCACCACATACCCCATGGGTGCTACTCTGGACTACTAAATATGCCAACCACAGACCAACTGAATATCTCATCTGCCTGACAACAGTAGAAGCAGGTTCTCAAATCTGGAACGCAGCCAAACAACATCGCCTTCTCATCCAAGTACACAGTTTCTGGGAAATTTGTGATGGTCGCACTGCCTGCTTCTAGATGGATTCATGGCAACAATGACCTAGATTGATCAACACTATTACTCCATAGCTTAAACCAAATGTGATCAATAGATTAGAGGCCAATGTTCATCACTACTGGAAGGAAACTCCTAATCAAGGTTTCAGACAATGGAAATGCATAGCCCTCTGCCTAAATTAGCAACAGGAGCACGCTCACACAACCCTTAATGCTGAGGTAACCTGCAGGAAAATCAGACACTCGGAGGAAAAGGATATCCTCAGATGGGGTTATACTTCACACGGCAAATTCAACACACAAGAAGCATACGCTCTGCTAACCCATAGCCAAGATCCCATCGACTCCATCTGGAATAACCTCTGGTCTTCAAACCTTTGGCCTAAGGTATCCACCTTCATGTGGCTTCTATGTCACAAGAGAATTATTACTTCGGATAATATCATCAAAAGGGGTTTTATATGCCCCTCTAAATTCCCCAACTGCAGCAATCATGAATAAATAATCTAGCATCTCATGGTCACCTATCCTCTTGCCACTTTTTTCTGGGAAAAAATCAGCTTCAGATGCAGAAGAGAAGGCAGAGGATCAGGGGATTTGAATTCCACCATTCACAACTGGCCTGCAGATCCCTACAGAAGCAACCTACTGAACTCCCTATGGAGGCTTATCCTGGGACCTACTCTTTGGACTCTTTGGAAGGAACAGAACAAGCGGATATTCAAAAATCAAAGCAATCCTTAGGAAATCCTTTGGAACAATCGTCGTGGCAACCTTCAGGAAACACTGGCGCTCCAACACTGGCAACAAGATGATTTTACCATGCAAACCATAGAAAGAGCCATATGGGATAACTGGCAACTTGAGCTACGCCCTTGTCCCCTGCCAGCATGATCACATAGCCTGCAGATGGCAGTTCCGTGCAATTGGATCCCACCACCTACTGGGATATTGAAGCTAAACTTCGACAGAGCCTCAAAGGGAAATCCTGGTGATGCGGGATATGGGTGAATCTTTAGGACCATCAAGGCAACCCTTTGCTCATAAATTACGGATCCATAGGGTGGGATTCCAATAATTCGGTGGAACTGGAAGGCCTATGGCAAGGGATGCATCTGGCTCAGCTTCACAACTACTTCCCCATTGAAATAGAAGGTGACTCCCAAATTCTTATCAACATGGTCAATAAACTTCTCATGGGAACCCCCTCCACAAAAGTGGCTGATAGCTGGAGACTCATGGTAAGGTTGGATTTCATAGCAAATTGGTTGCAACATCATCGAGTCATATTCCTCAAGCATGTCAAGAGATCTGGCAACAAGGTTGTCGACGTCCTGGCAAACAAATGGGTAACTAGTTCTCAAATCCTAACTTCAGGACCTCTCTCCAGTCTCAATGACAAAAAAATCATACAAGAATGCACAACTCTAGTGCACGAAGACAAAAAACCCCCAGATGCGGGTGTTAAGGCTTGATTATATGGCCCATGGCCTGTGGGATGGCAAGTGGCAAGGCCACATGGCCACCCATAGGCCTCACCTATGGCGCCCCTTTGCATTTATGTATCCAAGCCATCACGTTACGTGGCATTTATGTCGTTGCAAACATCGAGGTGGCCTCCACTGTTTCAAAATGCTGCTCCCTGGTTCTTTTCCTCGGCACTCTGACTCTGCACCTTGCTCACCTGTGACGCTTCGTCTCCTCCTTGTTGCTTCTATGCCCTCACTACTCTCGCCCCTGCGAACTGGATGTTCCCCTGAAGCTGCGAAGCCTAGCTCTTGCACATCTAATGGGCGGTGCTGCAACCTGGGTAGTTGTATTGAATTTCTCCTCAGATTCCATTACTCTCAGAGCCCCTTCTGTCAATTGAGTTTCTCTACCTCCTTCGACCTCAATTCACCTTCCGCTTCTCTACTCACTCCTGCCAGTAATGCCCGCTACTCTGCTCTAAGCACCCTTCACCCTCAGCATGTCAAAATGCCATGGCTTAGACATCGCATGCGATGTTGGAGGGGCAGTTGTAGAGGTCACACCTCTCATCCGCACCACTCCTCCTTGTCCAGCTCTTCTTCGTCATCCCTTGAGCACACCTGGGGCCGATACCCTGACACCCGTAGTGGGCATGGTCGCCTTCTTGGCTCCCCCACTCGACATCTTGATTTTGAGCCGTTGACGTGTCCTCCACTCCACCTCAATGCCTCTTCCTCCACACAAAACCCAACCACTGCCCACTTCCATTTCCAATGCAGCTTTGACTGCCCTCTTGTCATGGTGACCATCTCTGTTTCTTTTCGCGAGGTCTCTGGTGTGGGTCCTGGCTCCTGTCAACCCACCCCGCCTCCGTGTCAGAGCAACAAGCCTAGTCCCTCTGAGGAAGTGAAAACCCAACAAGTCCCTACAAGGCATAATTCTAGTTCGACGAGCAGTGGTAGTTCGAGCTACTTCAGGGAAACGAGTATGTAGGAAGGAGGAAACAGTGATGATGTTGCAGTGCCTCAACGTGGCCCCCTTCTGGCCGATGATGATGAGTACAAATGTTTGATAGTTGAAGAACCTTCTCAAGCTTCTCATGGTGTCTAGATCCTCAGGTATTTTCTGAGTCAATTTTTCTAGTTCTTTTGTTTAACTATTTACTCACTTCTATGCGGGATTTATTTGCTTATGTCATTATGTCGCTGGTTTCCTCTATAGAGGCAACACTTTAAACTCTACATGGGCTGGTTTCCCCACGAGGACAACTCTATTTTTGATGTTTTTCTGGACTTATGCCACTGATGTTGGCCTGAACTGTTGAGGCCCAAGCATCTCTATACCATATGTTTTACTAATAGAATTTACTCTTACTTAGAAAAAAAAAAATTTAACTTTAAAATTAATATGTCTACTTGATTTTATTCTATATTTCTAGACCTCTATCAATTGAAATCAATTGAAATCCTACCTTCTGTAACAAGATCAGAAACTCGATCACCTTCGGATGATATTGTAGTCTCCTCTGATTACATTTCTTCAAAATTTGCTATGGAAATTTTACCCTTTCTATTTACTTCTATATGTTGCCAATATTTTACATAATTTTTTTTTTCAAAAACATCATTGGATTCTGTGTTGTCTATGCAAAGGTGAAAAAAAAAATCTGTTATCTAATGCAAACACATTTTTCGACAGCTTTGTTTTCATTGACTAAAATTTTTGAGTCCCTTTTATTGTTTCAACGTCATCTCCAATCAATATATATACATCTTGGACCCCAATATGAAAAAAAATCTATATCGAAAGTTCAAACAACAATATAAATATGTTATTCAAAATACCATCAAAGTTAATCATTGTGATAAATAATGTTTAAAACTATAAATCCAATAAAAATTAAATCATGTACCTTCGTACTTCCCTTGATCGGTTAGTCTCATGGCTTACTACAATGATGCACCATTGAAAAACTTTTTTAGCTGAGACAAGGTTTGTAGAGTGGTCCATTTGATATCTTTGAAGTGCTCGTTTTATACATGCCCCTGCACCGTCATGTTCTCCTTTTCCATGACCAGTCTCAAAGAAATTAAAACTATGTTTAATGCGGATTTTCATATGAAGACGACACAAAAAAATAATTATTGTGAACATTTCAATTGACCTGCACATCCATATAACCATATCCAATGTTTATTGAATTTTATTTCACAACATTTCAAGGACTCATCAATCTTTTCGAAACAATTTTGTACAAAATGTGTATCATGTGTACGATCGTCACTAGTATAAAAGTGATATTACTTAATAACATGTCGATTTTCGCTGGTGCTTTCTATATGATCGAAATCTTGTTCAACATGTCTATATAGAATATGAAAAAGCATGGAGACTTGCTCAGAATGATAGTATTCACTTTTTATTTCTTTTTGTGGAAAAAATGTGTAGTTTTTTGCAAAATCAACTATTGACAAAATAGTCCTTGGTGGAAAAACTTCACAGGATTTTTTGAATTGCAATTCATGCCAATGATCTCTATGGGAATGCTTCATGTATTTGTAAATTTATGCCTCAAAATTTCTCAAAAACCCTATCACAAAAATTAATTCTTCTTGTAAATCAATTCTTTTATCACTTGTAGTACTACTTGAACCAATCGATGTATGAATATATTCATATCTCTTTCATTTCACTTTTATTTTGGAATATGATTGATCATTTATATCAGTATGATATTTGTTTTCAAATTTAGTCAAATGTCCACAATCATCGCATTTTTTACCACCAACACATTTCTTTTGGTAAAATAATTCATGGCTTTCTCTTCCACATAGAATTTGAGATATTAAATCATGGATAGTGGAAGGAGGAGGTGAATCTTTCCAAAATGTTTTACCAAAATTAAGGAATGTGTCATAATATAAATGAAATTCCACATGATAATGACAGCGAAAAGTGTCATGTACAGTGATAGGTTTAACATACCATGGTTTTTGTTGCACAAAATTATTGAGTGAGACATCAATTCCATGATTCTCTTCTTTGAACTTGTTCAACAACTATATCTGAGTGATGTCCAAGATATTTTTTGCATGTTCTTCGTACTGATTTCGTGATATTATTCTTCGCATCACATCCCTGTCTTTTGGTGAAACAAGTGAATTTTTCATCCAATTTTCACATATATTATTTTTTTAACATCTTCTCCAAGTATATCTTTGTATGGTTTCCTACAAAAAGCTAGCCAAAAAGCGTGTTGTGAAACCAGCTCCAAAAATAGAAGAAAAGAGATATCAACACCTTAGAAATAAGCCACTTCGATGGGGCAACCTACAATACATTACATCAATGAACAATTCTTAGATTGATACAAATTACAAAACCTCCTTTCTATATATAGGAGTCCATGGGGCCACAATGTAATCCTAGCAAACCTAACAATAATAATTTGAGGGCACAATAATAACAATATGGGGGTTACAGGGGTACAATAATAATAATAAGGGAGTTACACTAACAAAAATAAGTGACTATACTAGTAATATAGGGACCTAACATGCCCCTCTCCTTCAAAAAAGTGTTGTCCTCAATGCTTGGGTAGCTCTGGGTGCTTCTATATAAAATTCTCATCCTCCCATGTAGAACCTTCAGTGGGTAAGTTCTTCCACTTGATGAGATACTCTGAAATCGATTGATTTTGTACCTGTTGAGTTATTGTTTCCATGACCGCTTCAAGTTACAATATGATCTTTCCTTCCTCATCAATTTTTCGAAATATTGTTTGAACTAGAATATTTTCACCCATAACCTTTTTTAAGCATGAAACATCAAAAACTGGATGCACTCATGAAGAAGCAGGAAGCTCCAATTTGTATGCCATAGTACCAATATTTTGCAACACCTTGTAAGGACCATAGTACTTTGGCGATAATTTATTATCCTTATTAGCTTGCTTGAAGGACATTTGTTTGTATGGTTGCAGCCATAAAAATACCCCGTCTCCTACATCAAAAATTCTCTCGCTATGATGTTGATATGCCTGTTGTTTCATTCGATTTTGTGCCAAATTAAGCTTATCATTTAAGAGTTGGAGAAATTCTTCTTGATGCTAGATGTGATCTTCCACTGCTTGAACCTTCGAATTTTCCCTTAAATATGATGTGATGGATGGTGGATGATATCCATAAAGTGCCATAAATGGGATCATTTTTGCTGCAGTATGGAAGGAAGTGTTATACCACCATTCAGTGAGAGGTAACCACTTGGCTCATTGTCTTTGTTTATCAGATACAAAACAATGAAGATATCCTTCCAAACATTTATTTAATATCTCAGTTTGACCATCGGATTGAGGATGATAAGATGAGCTATGAGCTAATTGAGTACCCAAACAAGAAAATAACTTCGTCCAAAAATTTCTAGTAAAAATGGGATCTGTGTCGCTCACAATAACCCTTGGGTTTCCATGTAGCTTTTTAATTGTGTCCATAAATGTAATAGCAATTATACTTTCTTTAAATGGATGAGATAATGAACAAAAGTGTGCATACTTGGTAAGTCTATCAACTACCACCATGATGACACTCTTTCCTTTGGACTTAGGTAAACCTGTGATAAAATCCATTGAAATCTCCTCCCAACGTTGACTTGGAATGGATAAAGGTTGTAGAAGACCCAGGGTCTTAATTGTCTCAACTTTATTCTACTGGCAAACCAAAAATTCCGCCACAAAATTTTGAATATCAGATTTAAGGTCATCCCAAAAAAATTATTTCTTCACCCTATGGTAAGTTTTTAAAAATCCTGAGTGTCCTCCTAAAGGAGAAGTGTGAAATTCCAAAATAATATTTTGTTTTAGTTGGGAATTCTTAAAAGGATATAAGTGATCTTTGTACCATAAGGAATAATTTTTCGAACTAAATGTATCAGATGTACTAGGATCTTGCTGCAACTTTTGAATGAGTGTCCACACTTCTTCGTCCTTCTTCCATTCATCTCTTGTTTCGGTTATCCAATATGGTTGGATAATAGAAATGGCACAAAGCAATGCTTCCACCTCTTCACTCTTTCTTGAGAGTGCATCTGCAACAACATTTAGCTTCCCTTTTTGTAGATTATTTCAAAGTCATAACCCAACATCTTTCTAACCCATTTTTGCTACTCTTCTGCAGATAGTCTTTGTTCAATTTTTTTTTTAAGACTCTCATGATCAATTTTTACCTTGAAGTGTCTTCCCATTAGGTAAGTTCACCATTTCTTTAGTGCATGCAGTATTGCTAACATTTCCTTCTCATAAATAAGTTTTTGTAAATACTTTCCTTTGATTGGACGAATTTCAAAAGTAATGGGTCTTCCTTCTTGCATTAAAGCAGCACCAATTCCATTTCCCGAGGCATCACATTCCATAATAAAGGTTTTTGTTAAGTCTAGTGTAGCTAAGAACAGTGCTTGGCACATTTCCTCTTTAAGATGTTCAAAGGCCTTAGTTTCTTTAGGAGTCCATGAAGATGCATCTTTCTTCAGTAATGTTGTTAGAGGTGATGCTATTCTCCCATAATTCTTAACAAACTTGCAATAATACCCTGTTAACCCGAGAAATCCTCGCAACTGCTTTATGGTTGTGGGGACTTTCCATTCCTTAATGGCTTTAATTTTGTCAGGGTCTACCTTAACACCCTCGTGAGATACAATATGACCCAGATATTCCACCTCTTTTACTCCAAAGGAAAATTTGGATGTTTTTGCATATAATTGTTTCTCCTGCAATAGTTTGAGCACCCTGTCAACATGTTGAACATGATCCTTCCAAGACTTGCTGTAGATTAGTATATCATCAAAAACTATTAGCACAAATTTTATAAGGAAGGGTTTGAAAATGGAATTCATCAACCCTTGAAATGTAGAAGGTGCATTGGTAAGGCCAAAAGGCATGACAAAAAATTCATGATGACCGTCATGAGTTCGAAATGCTATTTTCGGAATATCTTCAGTCCTCATTCTAATTTGATGATATCCTGAATGAAGATCCAACTTGGTAAAATAAATTTCTCCATGTAATTCATCCAATAATTCATCAATAATAGGAATGGGAAATTTATATTTAATGGTGAGCTTATTGAGCTCCCTATAATCCAGACACATGTGCCATGATCCATCCTTCTTGTGTACCAATACTATAGGAGCAGAGAAAAAACTTTGAATAGGTTGAATTATACCCGCCTCTAACATTTCTACAATCAAACGTTCAATTTCGCTCTTTTGGACATAATGATATCTATAAGGCCTGATGTTTGGAGGAACACTTCCTGGAATCAAATCAATAGCAAGATCACGATCACAAATTGGTGTGAGTCCTTTGGGAGTTTCAAACACCTTGGAATGATTGTCCAAGACTTTTTGGAGATCTGCAGAAATAGATGATTTTGATGTTGGAACTTCTAGTAAGCATAATTGTGCAATTACACCTCGTTGTTCTTTCTTTAGAAGCTTTGTCATGACATTAGAGCTTATTATCTTTCCCAGCTTCCCTGTAATACCCCGTAATTCAAATTCCTTTCCTTTTGAATTTTTGTTTCAAGAAAAGTTCTTGAAAATTAAAAGCTATCGTTCCCAAAGATTGTAACCATTGTACTCCTAGTACAACATCAACACCTCCCATAGGAATGGAAAGCATTGGAATATTCAATACATATTCCCCCATGGTTATCTTGATATTATGGAATTTTCCAGAGCAATTTATAGTTCCTCCATTTGCAACCATCACCTGAAATTCTGGTGTTGGGTATAGGAAATAATTCAATTCCTTGGATACCTTACAATGAATAAAATTATGGGTACTACATGAATCAATCAACACTAGTACCTTTTTCTTCTTGATATGTCCTTCTATCTTGAGAGTTTGAGGAGTGGTAATTCCTACGAATGCATTACATGATATGGTCGGACTCATTTCTTCCTCTTCTAGGGCTAGTTCCTGGTGTATATCCTCTTCTTTTGAAGATTCTTGTTCATTTTCTTCTTCCTCTTCACAATCTATGTAAAATAATTTCTTCTTGGCACACTTATGACCTTTAGTGTATTTTCTATCACAACTGTAGCAAAGCCCTTTTTCTCTTTTTTCTTCCAATTGTTGTGGTGTCAACCTTGTAGGTTGTGGAAATCTAGGAGTAGAAACACTTCCATCTTTATAGAAGTGAGTGGTAGGCTTCCTTGTCGCCATAATTTTACAGTCAATTTTTCTTGCCAATCTAAATTCCTTCTCCAATGAATCAGGTTCCAAAAATCAAAATTCATGTTGGATGTTATCCTTTAAAGTACCTATGAAGATATCAATCATGTGTTCCTATGGAATATCAGTTACCCTTATATTCAATTTTTGGAAGTCCTAAATGCGCTCCCCCACTGAACACTTTTGTTTGAGATTTATCAATTGGATAAAGAAAGAGTTTCTCTTTGTATCCTCATAATGTGCTATCATTTCGTCCATAAAAATTTACCAAGTGACAATTTTTTTATGGGTGCAAAGCCATCGATACAATACAAATGTATTTTTTTCTTAATGTAAAGTTGCAATGCGTACCTTTTGTGTGTTTTGCACATTATTGAGATAAAAATATTTCTCCATCTGTAGTATCCATGTTACAGGATCCTTTCTATCAAACTTCCTCATATCCATTTTTGGAATATGGTGGTTCTTCCATCCAACATTATAGTTTATGAAATCATGATTAACATTTATTTTGTTCTCATCATGAGTTTCCTCTACTATCTTTTCACCATGAGGAACATTTCTTGTATCAAATTTGTCAAACCTTCCATGTCTTCTTTTAGATGATTCTTCATGTTTTCCATCTTAGCGTCCATGTCATCCATCTTAGATTCCATGCGAGCTTCCATGCCATCCATCTTAGCATCCATTCCATTATTCAAACCATCCATATTAGATTCCACACCTTTCTTCAAACAATCCATCATAGTTTCCATGCCTTTCTTCAAAACTTCCATGTCATTTTTTGTTTCTCTTTACGAGAGAGAAATTTGTTGCACTTGCTCTTGTAATTTTGATATTTCATGTCGCCATTCTTCGTCTTCATGAGTCATATTAGATCCTGCTAAAGGCTTAATGGGTGTTGAAATATTTTTAGGGGCCATTTTAGAATCCAATACTAATATCTATTCTACAATATGCCCTTGGAATCAATTCAACTTGATTCTTCAAACAAGACTTATGCAATTCAGAAAAAAAAATACACACCTTTTACTTGCTTTTGAGGAGCTCGATATTGAAATTTACTTATCTATATACTTGAAGATTTTCAATATGTGAAATTCAGCCCTGTAGTAGTCCTATGAAGCTTCTTTCAAATGCCGTAGTTCTGACTTGCTTTTGATTCTTCAAGAAAAAGTTATGTCCAATCTCCCACAATGACCTAATTATGGACTCGTTTAGTAGAGCGAAATTATATGACTTGCCACGTGTCACTGTTTTCTCCTTTGGCTATGAAATTTATAGACAAGAAACTACCGTCTGTGTGATTCTAGCCACTTTTCACATAATTCCAATCCGATGCTCAAAGAGAGAGTTATGAATATTTTCCCATGATCACCTCTTCGAGATGAAATTGAGGATCCTGAAAAAGACCTAACTTCCACAGATCATATCTCCAAAAATATTGTGAACTAATCTCTGAAGTTTTTTGAAATTTTCCTCGATATTTCGACTTCGCGCTCTAAAAATTTCAGCTTCTAAATATTCGTAGAAAAAAATTTATAGCGAAAAATCCACAATGACCTTTTTAATTGAAATTCAGGAGCCTGCAAAACGCCATAATTTCCACAGATCATATCTCTGAAAATATTGCGAACCAAGCTCTTAAATTTTGCAAAGATGTTCCTCAGGATTTTGGCTCCGCACTCTAAAACTGCCAGCTTTTGAACCTTCGTAGACAAAAAATTATAGCAAAAATTCCACGATGACCTGTTTGGAGCAGCTAAACCCTGGAATCCAAAGCTCTGATACCAAATGTTGTGAAACCAGCTCCAAAAATAGAATAAAAGAGATATCAATGCCTTATAAATAAACCTCTTCAAGGGGGAAACCTCCAATACATTACATGAATGAAAAATTCTTGGATTGATACAAATTACAAAACCTCCTTTCTATATATAGGAGTCCATGGGGCCACAATGTAATCCTAGGGGACCTAACAATAATAATTAAGGGCACAATAATAACAATATGGGGGTTACAGGGGTACAATAATAACAATAAGGGGGTTACACTAAGAACAATAAGGGACTATACTAGTAATATAGGGACCTAACGAAGCGATTTCATCATTTAGATCTATTTCCAATCAAAATTTCTAATGTTTGTGCAATGTTTTTCGTGAGGTTCCTAATTCCTATGCCATAGTTTTTACCAAGCGATAGATTTTAGTACTTGATGAAACCACTGCCATTTTTATTTCTCTATGTGCATCTAAAGAAATTTTCTTTCTATATCTTCCAATTGACTTTAGAGCACTATTTATATTTTGTATCACATTTTCCTTCATTTTTTTATCTTTTCTTGATTTTTGAATACCCAATAAATTCGTAGCTTCTTTTAATTTCTTTGATGTTAAGAGAATTTTCAACATTTCAGCTTGAACTGCCACAATTTCGTCTTTGAAGAATAGACCAATAATGCGGTTAACACGATATCATATAACATGGTCAGCTTTTTTATCTCCATATGTGTGAGTGTCAACATTTTCTAACATCTCATCATCGATATTGATTTCATCTGTACATATTAGAATTAAATTTACATAATGAGTTTACATATTCAATAAATAATTAAATTAATAAATATGTATAATTTCAATAATACACATTCAACTTATATATATACATACCTGGT
This sequence comes from Pinus albicaulis, assembly GCA_034641835.2. Lineage (NCBI taxonomy): Eukaryota > Viridiplantae > Streptophyta > Pinopsida > Pinales > Pinaceae > Pinus > Pinus albicaulis. Next base: position 433,316,480 of record CM076579.1, read on the forward strand.
GTTTCAATTTCTTCACTTGAATTTCTTTAAACATTTTCAACATTTTCAATCATTAGTTCAATATCTCTTTCACTTTGTCTTCTAAAATTTTCTATCTCATCATCAATGTTTTGAGGAATATCTCTCTCTGTTTGCATTGCAAAATATTTTTTGAATTAGTTCATCAAATAAAAATTAAGTTTCACAATACAGTAGTCAAATTTTAAATATCAAATTTATAATATTTACATTTACATACCTGCTTCATATTCTAATTGAGGTTGAGTTTCCCTTTCAATATTTGAGCATTTTTCTCTCTCTTTTTTGTGATATTCTCTCCCTTGTTCTCTACGTTCCTCAAGGTCTCTTGTTCGATCATATTTTCTCATGCAATTCCTTCGATTTCCCATGATAATTGAGTATGAAGCTCAAAAAATTTTCTTCAAAATCTTGTAAAAAAACTCACAACATCAAAATTTAGACAAAAACTCAATTAAAAAAAGCATCACAAAATATTTAATAAAAAGAAAAAGAAAAAAACTCATTTTAATTTTTTTTCAAAAAAGACATACTTCAACCCAAAACACTTAGTTTAAAAATTCCGCCAAAAAATGTCTTTTAAAAACGAAATGAAGCTCGGAATATATCCTTCAAAGTCCTACAAAAAAAACTCATTTAAAAATTTAGGCAAAAACTCACCCTAAAAAATCATTATAAAAGATTTACTTCAACCCAAAACACTTACTCTAAAAAAAAGTCACCTTAAAAAAATACCTCCAAAAAATGTCCATTGAGAATTAAGCCCAACCTCTTCAAAAATGTCACTTTTAAAAATACCTCAAAAAATTTCCTTTGAAAATTAAGCCCAAAAAATCTCTAAAAAGACGTCTCTTATACAAAATACCTCCAAAAAATGTCCTTTGAAAATTAAGCCCAAAAAACCTCTAAAAAAATATCACTTTAAAAAATACCTCCGAAAAATATTCTTTGAATATTAAGACCAAAAATATTTCTTTGAAAATTATGCCCAAAAAAAGTCCTTTGCAAAATCAGCTCAATTGAAGAAATGTGTGAAATAATACGAAAATACTGATTCTGTTTTCGGCTGTTTATATAGCCGCAAAATGTTTTTTTGGAGGGGCTTCATCAAATTTTTGGGCCGACGTAATTTCGATCAAAAGTTTGGCTGAACTTCTGTAAAAATTTCGACTGAACTTTTCTGTCGTTAGAATTAATGGGCCGACGTGACAAAAAAGAATTTGGCAAAACGTTTTTAAAATTTCGGTTGAATTAACACATCTACAACTACGCAGCAACTCGGCTCTGAACACATTTCTTCTACTTTGGAATGATTAAACTCCATCAAACTTTCTGAATTAATTGCAAGAACCAAGACAAGCATTTGCATAATTCAATCTACTTTCAGGAAATATAAATTTGATGGAATTCCATAAATATTTACTAGTCTTAATCAATTTTGTAATAAAATGGGTTCAAAATTTTTTTGAAGGCCATTATGATTCAGTGAAATCAAAATTCTGTATCTCACAAAATACATTGTAAAAAAATTTGAAAAAATTATGGTGCAGTACATTGGTCCGTCATCTATAATGGGTAGCTTTTACATTTTTAGTTTATAACTAATATGTTGAGAAATTTTGCGCTAGCCGAAACATATTCAAAATATGCAGATTTCCATATTGGATCAGTTCAAAAAATTCTAGTAATTATGATAAGTATCAATTGGTTTCATAAATATAATGAAATTGAAGTAGACTCTGTCTAGATTGTTGTAACACATTTTTTTTCTCACAGACACAGAGTTTTCAAAGAGTACACCAACATGTTTGAACATGACCTTTTATGAATCCTTTGATTGTTAAATAACACACACTCAAAGAAATGTTATGCTAACATATCAAATGTGAATAAAAAAATTCCAAAAAATAAGTAATAGAAATCTAATAAAATTTCTAACAAGTTTTATTTGTAACGTAAAATGAAATTCTAAATAGAAAAATTGCTTTTCCTTGTAGAAAGTTGAAGAACAGAAAAAATGATATTTTTTTTCTCAAAAAAGGGCAAAATGTGCAAACCAACTTCACATTTTCATCATAAAGGCAAAATTATTTTAAGACAAAACTTTATATTTAACACAAAAAGAGTTTGAGACAAAAATATTTTAAGGCAAAATTTTATATTTAAGACAATGGTCACTTAAGATAATGCAAATTAAGATGAAACTCATTTAAGACAATTAACAATTAAGACAAAACCATATCAATTTAAAAAAATATTTTCTAACACCTTCAAAATTGACTCTGACGGTGTGCCTTAAGTCTGATAGCTTGCATGCTATTACTATCTTACGCCTATACCAAGGTTGTTATTTCAATTATCATTCACATTATCTTATATAAAGACAATTATTTGTTGGGTTCTTCATTTTGTGGGGGTAGATGACTCTAAAGAATGTGACAACTTTTCCTGCAACATTTCCCCGACATCAATTCCTCTTCTGTCCCTTTGATCTATGCTGATACAATTAGAGACAACTTGTCTGTCATTGCATTCAAAACTACTACATGGAGGGGGATTTTAAGACAAATTTTTAACATTAAAGAAATATTTTGTCTTAAAATTTAATTTCATCTTAAATTTTTCAATATAAGGTGCTAGTAAAAAAGGTAAATGTAAAGGATTAGGGGTCTATCTTTATGTTGTTGATGGATTCTTCAGGAAGAAGAGTGATGGACACTGACAAAAAATATGTGATTGGTGAGAGGAGCGATGGACGCACTTTCATCAAACGTGGACAGGTAGTAACACAATTGGAGTAATTTTCAGGGTCTCCATCGATTTTTTTGTAATCTTTTTTTTTTATTGTTTCATTTATTTTGAATGCTACTTATATACACTGGTTGTTGTTATCAACATGTTGTTTTTTTGGAACTCGTGATTGTCATCAACAACATGGATTGGATTCGATTGAATGATGGTGCAGGAAAATTACATACTATATATGTTGGCAGACAATATGCCAACGTCAAAATCTCTACAACAAATTTTGCGAGAAGCAGACTATGAAGATAGAAGATTGGATTGTGGAAACATTAGTCACAAAATTCACAAGGGTAATAATTTTGGCTACAGGTGTGGAGGTAGATGAATTAAATGTAGCCTTCGTTGGTGCAGTTGTTGGTTTTGTTGGGTGAAATATGTCTAAGAATAATTATCTAACATAGATTTAGTTTTTATCTTGATTCTGGATGATATTAGGGATATCTAATGGTTTTTTTGTTTCAAGTTACACTAATAAAAATTTATTTTCCACTTTGGATGTTGGTCTACTTTGTGGTCTATTTGAGATGCACTAGCTGGTTTTTTACATAACCTTTATTCTAAACCTTTTCTCCTATGGATATTCTTTCTCCCTCTCTCATTTGGGATTGGTCGATCAAGGTATTTCTGAGGATCTTAGCTACTACTTGTTGATCTTCTTTGTGTTGTATCTGAGATGCACTACTTGGTTGTTTGATGTGGTCTTTGTTCTAAACCTTTTATCCTATGGATCTTACTTCTATGTAAGTGCATTAATTTTGGTTGGTGGATTTGGTAAGATATTTGAATTTTGAATTTTATCATGAAAGAGTCCCTTGGGGTCATTAATTGGCTTGGGGGGACATGTATTTTTCAAGTTTTCTATTTATTATATGAGGGACAATCCATTAATGGTTTGCATTGTCATTCAAGATCTTTGTCAATTTTGTGGTTGGTGAGATTCTCTGAAGGACATTGGTTTGCGGTGATTGGACGAAGGGGTGTCCTAGTGGATTAAGTTGGTGAAAACCTACATCAAGTGGGGTCTATAACTGATAAGTGACATTAACTTACCATGTCTACATATTTTATCAAGGTTTTTTTAGAAACTACTATAGAAGGAATTTTTTGGTAATTCTATCTACTTTGGTGCACATATAGGTGGGATCGTAGAGTGACGATAGTGTCAGATGTACAACTAGAATTTACATCTATTGGCAGGATTCCACTTGATACTAAAGGAAACTGGGGCATTGATGTTCCATTATTCAATGCGTTGGTACATGCAACTATTCAGGCGGAGAGTCATGGCTACCCCAAGTCGGGAATCTAGCCCTCTGGGACATCTCCTATACATGCAAATATACACATGGATTAAAATGTTTCAGTATCCCCACTGTCTATTGGAAACGAATGTGGTGATCCACATAAAATGTTTTTCCATCATTTGTAGAAAAATAAGGGAGTTAATTTTGATCTGAATTATCAGAAAATCATTTTTGGTTTTAATGTTTTTTGGGACTAGGTGGTAGGATTATAAAAATGATATTTGGTGGGTAAGTGGTATTATCTACAAATGGATGGCTCTTAGATGGCGTCTGGGGTTGAAGAACACCGGTACCTTATTCTTAAGTACTCTCCTCTTTTCAACATTTTATACAATCAATGGTTATGTTTCCACTTTATTAGCGATGACGATGTTGTAAAGGTTTTGTGATCGTATTGGGTGCATTGTTGTGGTTTCATATCTTTACATCACTGGCACATGGGCTTTGATCCATACCTGAAATTTCCATGAAAGAAATTTTTTTGAGATAAACTCCTTGGTTTACCCCTCGCACTCTGGTCACATGAATCACTAATGATGATCGGAACTTCCATTGGTAAATTTAATTTTATGGAGGAAGCAAGAAAGTTACAGAGAGATAAATATATTGCATAGATTTTGGTGGAGGTGGACTTTGCTGTTGACCTTCGTGTAGAGGTGGAGCTTAATTGGGGTGGCTTCTCTACTAGGCAACGAATTGACTATTTTGCAATTCCTTTTCATTATCCGGGTTGTCATAATGTTGTGTATCTTATTTTCGAGTGCCCCCATAGAATTTGAAATCGATGACATGGAATATCAAATACTGTCTGTGATGGGGGTCATCCATTGACATGCATACACTCTTTGGCGGCTCAGGCAATTGGTCAACGCTCCTTCTCGGGTAAACTTAAAAACACACCTTTATGGTATTATTTACCTTTTGGAACATTCTCTAAATTCCTTATCAATAATACTAAAATCTCATATGATTTTTGCATACCCAGATGATGCATTGGTAGTGGATATTTCTCAGATTTTTGGTGTTATCTACACTACATTAGATGCAGGTTTTAAATATCTTGGATTTATGCTCGAACCTAATTGTTATGGAATTAAAGATTGGAGCTTTCTTATAGAGAAATTCCATCATAAACTTTTATCATGGGCACACAGGTGGCTCTCCCTTAGAGGCAGGCTGACTCTAGTCTAGAAAATCCTTCATAGCATCTCTTCATAGGCTTCATATTTTCTCTTTGCCTAAGAACATCATTAAAAGGATCTGCTCCATAATCTCCATATTTATTTGGGATGGTAACTCTGATAAAAAAAAATATCATTCGGCTAGCATGGTGGTTTTGACTTGGGGGAAAGAGGAAGGAGGATGGGGCATCCTTGATCTCGAGTGTATGAGTTTGGAATTACTTATGAAATTTTTTGGGAAACTCTAAATGGAGATGGTATCTGGCATAACATCATCAAATCTAGATACCTCCAAAATAAATCGATGATGTTGTGGATAAAGGATGGCACACACATACCACATGACATATCTTGTATTTGGAGGAGCTTTATTAAGGTTCGCCCATGGTTTAAGAGAAATATCCAATGGAAAACTGGAAAAGGCACAAACATTTAAATTGGCTTAGATCCAATTTGTGGATTTACAGGTGATCACACCTTCCCACCAAACCTTCTATAGAAAATCCACAATCTGGGAATACATTACGTTAGTCAAATATTTATACAAGACGTATTTTCCAATCCCTATTGGCTCATGCCTTCGGACATTGGATTATATGGGGACCTTGCAGATAGATGGAATATCTATGTCTGAGACCTTGCACATGCATGAATATTTCTCACTGAAAAATAGGATAAATATGTATTGAATGACAATTTGGTGATGGGTCAAATAAAGGTAAGAGATGCATACTATTAAATCTCACCACCTATTCTTTTTTCCTCCAAAAAATGGTTTATGCGAATATGGAAGTGGAAGATTCCAACAAAGGTACAGGTATTTTCTTGGCTCATTTGGAAAAATAGAATCTTGACATGGGGAAACATGTTCGTAAAGGACAAACTAAGATTGGTTTTTGTTTACTCTACATGGAGGTGATGGAAGATCTGACTCATCTATTTCTTTGATACTCCTTTGCAAAATCGAATAGTGTATTTAAGATGTTGCATTTACAAGCGGATTGGAACTCCTCTTTTGTGGCTGATTGTATTTAGGACTAGATTATTGAATATAAAAAATTCAAACCACTTCCTATATACATTATGTGGGGAATTTGGAAAAGTAAAAATTTACTCATATTTGAGAACAATTTTTCTAATATCTAGGAGGGTGTGTTTGCATCGTGGCATTTTACAATGAAGCATATTTTGGTGGGGGTACACATACTGTGAGGCTAAATTCTCTTCTAATAAATTTAACACCGTTTCCACAGGGTTACTTTTATGGTGCAACTAAGGATGTGATTTTTGGTTGCAGAACCTATATCATCATTCGGTCGAGCACTATATAAAATATATGTTGGAATGGGGGTAATGGTACAAATACAGGAGCTGAAGTTCTAGTATGTTGGGGCCTTATTTTATGTGCATGCAGGTTTGGGCTGGTTAGCTCGAAGTATTCATATTTTCAGAAGTTCTTATGGAGTTGGTTTCTAAAATATCTGCATTCTTCCAACCACTCCTCCTCAACTGGTTGTGTAGAATTCAGAAAATCATGGAAGACTTCATTGATCTAACAATTACACATACACACAGGGAATTCAATTCGGCTACTGACATGTTATCTAAAGATGGTATTTTGCTTCCTTTTGGTATTTTACAATACAAATTATATGTAAATTCCATCTATCAACATAGTCGAAATTTTTCCATTCACTGACCATTCGTTACTATTACTGCAACTCATGGATTTTTTGGTTATGATATGTTTTTTGAAAAGAGGAATATGTGGAACACTAATGATAACTACCTTTTCTATTTTTTGTTTCTTTTTGGTTAAGATATAAGTATTGTGATACTTTTTTAAACTATGTAGGTATTTTGATGTAAATCTGGTTTTACAATAGAACATTCCAACTAAACATGGATGGACATGTGACCTATGATATATGTAAGCAGTCGGTTATATCTAATATAATATTGTTGGTTTTCTCTAGTGAAAAAAAGAAGGTAAAAGATCCATTTTAAGCCAAATGTTTTAAAGAAAATTTCATCTTTAATTATTACAATGTGAATAAAAGGCGCTAGGTAAAAAGGTAAATGGTTTATTTTAAGAATTTTTTTTTAAAGGAAAAATTGTTTCTTCATAAACTATTAGGTAATAAACTTAAAAATTGTTTGTTAAGCTTCTCTATAGAAGGGGTTCCTATGTCAAACTCTCTATAGAAGGGACTCCTCTGTGAGGAGAGAATAGAGGAGAAGTGGGCTCGCATAAGTGAAAATGGAGGAGAAGCAGGATCAAAGCCACTACTAGAGACGTTGTGCATAAAAATATCCCAAGCATCCAAGGAATGGGATTTAGCCATTACCAAAGATGTTGCGTAGAGGGAGGGTGCAAGGAATAAGGAAATGGAGAAGGTGGGAAATAGAAAAGCTTCAATGAAAGTGTGATGGGGAGATTAGAGGAGGATGAAAACAAGGATATGGACTTCCTGTTGTTTCCTCCTGAAGTGTTAGGCCCTTATGAAAATAGCATGAAGAAGATAATCAAGTACAAGTTCAACGATTAGGGCTAGAAGGTCTAGTAAACCACCACCACATGAAGTTTCAAGGTGAAAAACTTCAGGCTCTACAACTGAGCCCTCTTGTGGTGCGAGTGGCACAAGTTCATCGATGCCATGAACGAGGACATGGGCAGCAAGCTCACCATGGTCTCCACCAAAGAGATTTTTTTAGAGTTCCCCAAGGCCCCTAGCACCAAGGAGGATGATCCTAGGTCTGGTGGCAGCGATGCTTTCTTAGTCACACTTGTAGGGACAGCCAATGACAATGTCGTTTTCATGTTTTATCGAATATATGGTAAGACGGGGAACCACTAGACCTCAAAGAGCCCCCACAAAGACCTTAGCTCTGTCACCTTCCGAGGACCTTGGTCTTGACAAGTCCACTCAAGCTCCTGACTCTCTCGCCAACTGTGATGTTGTTGGTGGCAAGGGAGCCTACATTCCTCCCAGTCTTAGATTTTGCACCGTCTTCATTAGGACCTATGATTCTAGAGAAATTAGGCAAAGAAAGACAAGAATTCTATTATGATTACTAATTTGAGTGAGTATACCAAAGAGACTTATTTTTACATGCTTTTCAAGTTGTTTTGTCGCATTACATGTGTCTACGTTGCCATGGACTAGAGGATTGGTATGAGTAAGGGTTTTGGCTTTGTCTATTTCGAAAATATGGAGGATGCATAGAGGGCTATTAATAAGCTCAATGGTTATTGCTATGATAATCTCATTCTCAGAGTCGAATGGGTGGCTCCTAGATAGATATAGACAAATGAATAACCCTCAATCCTATACACAAATCCCATTTTCATGTATACAAGATAAAGGGGGTTCTTTATGGGATTTATGGTAACTATGGATGCTTTTCACTCACTCTAGGTCAGATGTTCTCTACGAGAGATGTATGTATGCCAATGTCAAATACAAATGTAATTTTCTGCTAATATGTATCCTCTATTATTGGTAATGTGTATTACTCTGGATCTTTCTACAAAATTTATCTAGGACCAAAATTTTATAGAATCGTCATTAGATAGCATACTGAGAGATTAAATTCCATCTTATTCGCCTTTTTCCCTTTCCACTTCTTAACATATTTCCAAACATCACCCTAATCAAGGCCATTAGAGAAAATTCTTAATATTATTCTTTTATTGTCTATATTAAGGTTGCATCGCCTTAGATCAATAGTAGAATGGATGGCCTTGTGATTCATGAAAAGTAATTCCTATTACACTTTGATGTAAACTAAAATGTTAAACTATATTTATCATACAATGAATAACCTTTGTGTAATGAGCCCTCCTTCCTCATTTTCTACTGCTTAAAATGTTACAGATCTGAAATACCTTAGTATGAGTTACATTCAAAATGAACTCATATGAAAAGGGAAAACTATTTTTTTAAGTTAAATCGTGGGAATGTTGTGAAAAAGGTTAGATTTTGTGATTTTGATATGGTAAGACATGGATCGATGGTCAGGATTATGTTCACGTTATAAAACATCTTGGAATGATAATGGGGAATTTTTCTTGTAGAGATAAGAATTTATTTCGAATTTGAAGTAAATTCAAATTGTGATGGTTTTGTTTTGGAGCAGTTAGTATTACCATCATATACTTTGAATCTTAATATGCTGAAAAATAATTATGTGTTATTGTACCTCACTATGGTCTTGTTCATGTTTTTGAATCATTCTATTGAATAATTACAAAGGTATGGTTGAATTAACTTACCATATTTGTTACACCATTTTTTGGTCATCTAACCTATTATCATTAGATGGACCCAAGTACACCATGTAAGACCAATTTTACCCTAAGTAAAATTGCCTTCACTATGTTAAATAACTTAATAAACCACATTTATTAGGTTGTTTATGGTCTAAATAGGAAACCCTAAAAGGAAATATTAAACAAACCTATATTTGTTTGATTTTCCTCATGGAATAATTAATTAAACCATAATTTAATTATTATTCCCAGTCATGTTTAACCCAAAAACAAAGAAATTAATTAGATAAACCTTTATTTATCTTATTATTTTCTAGGAATAATTATTTAAATCTTATTTAGATATTATTCCTTGTTAAATATGACCAAATCACCCACAAATAATTAAATAAATCATTATTTATTTTATTATCTTTCAACCACTTCCTTTAAAAGATAAATAAATCATTTATTTATTTATTTTTGACAAATAAAGGGATTTGACCCAAGTCAAATGATTTTTCCCTCCAACAAATATAATAAAATATTCCATAAAAGGTGGATCTAGATTTGGTTAACATTATTTTAATTATGCACCAAGATCTAGAATGACCCAGTATTTTGTTATAAATAGGAGGGTTATTCCCACCATTATTCACCTTTTGTTGCCTATTAGATCACTCTGGATCTATACACTTGGTCACATTTTTCCACTATTTGCTGTGTGAGCTCCCTTTGAGTTCTATTCTTTGTATGGGTTTTCTACACCAACAGGAGAGAGAAATGCTAGATCTGAAGTGCCGAGGACTTCCAAGAACCCTTCCCGCTGAGGAGAATTGGATACACCTTCTTGTTTTCCTCCCAGGTGCCCGATTAATACAAAAATTCTTTCAAAAATTGTTCTTGTCTTGTCTACTGGTATATGGAGCAAACCCTTACTTTTTCTGCTTAACGTCTTTCCATGCATAGATCTGGTTTTTGCAGTTCTTTTATGTCTAACTAACCGCAGATCTAAAGATATTGGCAGCCACTATTTTTGTTAGGGCTATTAGTTATGCGTAGCTAAAGTGGTTTTTTTTCGTACACTTCGACGAAGGATTCATACTAACAATATTAGTTTTGGCATACATTACTAAAGTATGGGTGATTGGAATAAGATTGATTTCAGTTCATTTCATCTTGGTTGTCAGTTATTTTCTACACATAAATATTATGCAGCATGGTTTTCATTTCATTCGAACATGTTGAAATGTGGCTTTGAATTTTTGTAGGGCTTTCCCTATAAGAACTTGTTGGGGTCAAAGCATTGGTTGAATCTAACACTGAACATAAGGTAATGATTTTCTTTGTTTGCTTATTGGTGATTTGAATTTTTCAAGATTTAAATATGTTGTACAAATTGAATTAACTAATTTTCCATTAAAATTTAAACTATTATTTTTAGGTTAGTGTATGTGCTTATAATTCTTGGTTAAATGAAAAGTTGTATAACTTTAACATATGACCCCAATATGTGTTGAAAATCAAACAAGTTATACATGCAATGTGAATTCATTGGACTATTTCATCGACTGCAGGTGACCCAACACCAAGAAGAATGTTTCCAGCCTCATCTACCATGCATGTGTACCCTATGTGTTGTGAGTCTTCTTGGACAATGAGGAATTACACATTGGAGATGCTTTGTGGCATGCAATCGTAGGAGCCATTTGTAGTGCCTTTGCTCACATTTCTATTTTTTCTCCACATTATGCTAGATCACATTGATGGTTAGATGAGTTCTTTTGGATGTTGAGATCATCTCATGAGAGAAATTCTATACCCATATTTTGTGGTGTTGAGTATTGGAAACTTTTTTACATTGAGAAGCAATGCTATGCCGAAGGCTTTGAGAAGCACCATAAAGAGGGAATATTCTCCAAGTAACACCTGGATAGTTGGAAGGAAGCACTTTAGATAGCCACATATATTAAAGGTTATAAATTCGAAACTAAATTAAGGTGCACTTCGTAGTTGATATCAAATAAAGTTCATGCCCACTAAAATCATTCCACATGAATGTTGAAATTGTGTGGCAGATGGAAATGTTTCTTGCATATGTGAAAATTGATATCTACTTGGAGATTACCATTATTTTAATAAATAAAAATCCATGTTTATTGGTAAACATGCCGTGTGTTTTGACATGCTATAGTTTAAATAAATATTATTAAAATTTGTATGGAAGGTAGTTCTTACTTTTCTCCCATTGTCATATGCAGGTTGCGAGTGGAGATGAAGAACTCTGCAGTGTCTATGTTGCCATGAATCATCTATATATTAGGGAAATTTTCCTTGTTAACTCTAAAGATATTATTCAGCCAAACTTATATGTTCGTGACATCATAGGTTGGTAGTCATGCATTTTTTTTTCATTGTTGTTATTATCTATGGTGTATATGTTTCCATGATGTATTTAATTCTTTTTGATATTTTATTTCATAGATCTAGGGACGATATTTTACCCTCTTCTTTTCACTTTCAAAAACATGTTATTTCCATCTATTTTATGCTATAGTTTGCAATAAAATTAGCTATCCATCCTTACTTCCTTGGAGACGTGTGTTGTGACTTCATATCTCAACTTCATTGGAGACCTACATTGTGAATTCATATATAGTACATCTATAACAGTGGAAAGTAATCATAAGAGGAAGGATAAAGTTATTAATGTGGAATGGACTCCCAACATAGGGATACCACATTGTAGTAGTAAGATGTTCAATTATTCAGAAGCATCACATAGGTAACAACCACAAACCAAAGAGGGCCCACAAGGCATGACACCAAAACCACTTAGTGATGTTAATGGCTGAGGGAAGGAGGATGCTATAACATTGGGGAACTACGCTCCAAGGAATAGAATCCCAACATTGGAATGTGCCACTTTAGTAATGAGACTTGCAACTATAACAAACACCATATGTATATAGTCATTATTATTTTACTTTCCAATGAAAATCTCATGGGGAAATCCAAGGGATGCTTCCCCACATTAGTGAATGATATCCCTTGTAAACTTGTTGAATATACTTGCTTTTTTAACCTAGGGGGATTTGGTTTTGAGCTTCAAAAGCAAATGAGAAACTGTTGGAATGACCTAATGTGGGAATCTTGATCATTTTCGAGGGAGTGGAAGCATAGTGCTTTCTCTTTATTTATCTTTGAATGATCTAAAAATGAAAGTATTTGTAATATTTATAGATTTTTGGCTTCTGTGATCCATCGATAAATTATGCAGAAATCTTTCGGTAATAATCACATTACAATGAACAAAGTTGACGCGTTTCGAACCAACCAGTGTGGTTCATCATCAGGACTAGGTGAGAGATCAGATCCAGTCGTTGAGTTTAAGGCTTCCTTTCATTCATGGTACCACTAATAGGATTGCTAGGATCCTTAAGAAGCATAGGGTTTCCTCTTCCTTCAAGCCCCTTAACACGATTCACAGCTCTCTAAAATCGGTTAAAGATCCGGTGAACCCTAAGGATGTAAAAGGTGTCTACATTATTCCTTGTTCTTGTGGGATGCCTTACATTGGTGAAACGGGTAGGTCTATTAGCCAGAGGATATGTGAACATGCAGCTGACATTAGGCACGGAAGGTCCCGCACCTCTGCCCTAGCTGAGCATGTGGAAAAGACTAATCATCATATCTACATCGAGGAGGCTAAGGCCTTAGCCAGGATTGATCATTTTCATCATCGTAAGTTAAGAGAGGCCCTTGAAATTGAAAAAAGACCCATAAATCTCAATAGAGATGATGGTTGGAATATAAGCAGGTGTTGGATCCCTGCCTTATATTCTTAATTTTCCTTTTTTTTTTTAATTTTTTTTTTTTTTATATATATTCTATTTGATTTTAGTTTATTTTTATTTTAATTTTATTTTTAATTTAATTTAATTAATTAATTAATTTATTTTTATTTTATTTTATTTTTATTTTTTATTTTTTATTTTTTTTAAATTTATTTATTTATTTATTTTTATTTTATTTATTTTTATTATTAATTATTATTATTATTATTATTATAAGATATTTAGATAAAGAATTATAAGAAAATAAATATATAATTATAATAAAATAATATTTGTAACATTAATAATTAATTGACGATATTAATAACATAAGAAGATTTTTTTATATATCTATTAAACTATTAAATAGATCTAGCTGTTATTAATTTCAATAGTCAAACTAGCCGTTAGGTTGTATTAAATAAATAATTAAATTATTAGAACTAACCATTATTATTTTCAAAGTCAAATTAGCTGTTATTCTAACTGTTTTACTTTGCCATTTCTACATCTATTTAAACTCAATGACCGGATCTGATCTCTCACCTAGCCCTGATGATGAACCACACTGGTTGGTTCGAAACTCGTCGACTTTGTTCATTGTAATGTGATTATTACCGAAATATTTCTGCATAGTATTTGTAATGCTGTGCAAAGTATTCATTTCCATTTAATTAAGTGTGAAAAGGGTTTGTCATGTCTTGCAAATTAAACAATGTTTTTGGTAACTGTTTTTGAGATTATGTGTGACAGAATATTAATTAAAATTAGTGTTTAACATCTTGAATTAGAAATACACAGCAGCATAACTTCACCATAACAACACAGCAACATGATGAGGCAGTTCACCCCTCATGGGCCACGTCTGTCGGGTCCAAGGCTCCCAATGGGCAGGTCCTTGCTCTATTAAGTTGCTCAAATTGGTATTACAATGAGACAAAGGCCTAAAAAGGTAAAACTAGCTGTGAAAATGAATTCATAAGGTAGAAATAAGCTAAGAATGACTTTTATTTCACCTCAAACAGTGAAGTATAGCCCAATGCAGCTCTATTTCCCTCATGGCCTTGATGGCTTTCCAAGCTTCCCTGAAGCAAAAATGGCTAAGAAACACCTCTATTGGATTTGCAACATCTCCCAATGGCTCCAGAATTCTTATAATACCCAAAATTGACCAAATTTTCGTCCAAATCGGTCCAATATTGGAGAATTTATGATTAAAACAAGATTCTGCCCAATGTCAAGTGAAAACCTCTACTAAATGTGGAGAACTGGAGTTAACTCCAGTTAATTTGGCTCTTCTCACAAAATATGGCGTGTTTTCCATAAATTCTGCCAAACCCTTAATCTCATATTAGCTTAACTTAACTGCGTATTAATTGGCGGATAAGCTGAGTTTAATGCTAAGCGTCATTTAAGCGCTAATGACGTAGTTAAACCACATTTAGGCGCTAATTAATTTTCATTAATAAAATTCCGCCATTTATGATAGCCTCTGGTCACTATGGCCTGGTCACATGGATTTGTGCGGGCTAGCCCTTAGGGGCTGGCTCCCATTTTCCACCACACCAACGTTAAAAAAAACTTCAAAAGGAATTTGACTCCTCCATATGTTAAGCACCATTGAATAGGAGAGTTGGTCGGATAGCTTGGCTGGTGTGCACAAGGTCATGGGTCCAAATCATTTGGGCCTCAAATATTTTTCACCTCCAAAATTTCTACCGGCCAGGTGCCACGTGGTGGCCTCCGGGCTTGCCACGTGGCACTCGCTGATTAGTCGAAAACTTACAGATTCAATCCATTAACCAATCACACGATGCCAAATGTCGAAATGTGATACACCCATAGGGAATATTTCGAGGAATATTCCCAAAATATTTCGAGGAATATTCCCGGAATATTATTTTTTTAATATTTTCCAAAGTCAAAGTCAACCTTGTTCAAACTGGATTTTTGAAGGATACTGAAAACTTCAAGCCTGCATAAATTTCACATACGATGTCGGATTTGAGTTCCATTCACGGTGCCCGAATCACAGCAAACAGGCCTATCTGGTCGTTTAGGTTTCAACCAATTCTGAGCAATTCCAGTTTTGAGCATTTTTCCAACTTAGGACATGATAACCTATTCACACCTCCCAAATGGGAAGCTTTTGGACCCCAAAAGCTCTCTGATTTACATAAATTGAAGATGAGGAGACTGATTCTCCACTCTTCCAACCTTGAACCACTGAAATCTTCCTGAATTCATCAAATTGAGCTTCTCATAAGAAGATAAATTCTTCTTTGAATCCACTGACCGACTGTTGCTAACATTGACAGAATCATTATGAAAATTTTTGAAATTTGCAGAACAACAACTATAATTTGTAGAAACCATACTGCTCCTACTATGGTCTACCTTCAAAGGAAACTAAAAATGAGATTCACCTTGCCAACTATCCTTATGGCAAATTTTTGACAAATGAATCATGTACTTGTGTCGATTCCCGACCAAGTTTTCTCGCCATACCATCCTGCCATTCTGAAACTAGAAATGACCATTGCTGAAATTTGTACCCTATTTTCTTGCATGCTTTACCCTCTCTTGGATTCTTGCACCACTTTACACTAACACTTTATTCTCTGCACTGATCAACACCAAAGGCACTTTCTAAAACATCTTGTCATCTTCTTCCAAAGACGACTTGCTTTCAGGCTGAAACATATCATCATTTATATCAACAATAACATGAAAAGGATTATGTACAATTTTTTTTCTCTTAATCATCAACAAAGTCAAATTTTGACTTGCATTGACAAGCCTTTTCAATTTCCCTGCATTCACTAAATATGATTCTAGATTCTTCCGATGTGCTCTCATAATAAACTCTTTTCCATCCTTGAAAAAATGGTACTTTTTCTCATGGCGATGGAAGATCGCTTTTCTGTCATATAAATACAGACTACCCAACACAAAATCTGTAATGTCAAGAGGTACCACATCTAGTTCAACCCAATCAACATAATGAGCTGTTATGGTGAAGCACAACATGCACTTTCTTGAGACTTGCAAATTAGCATCCTTGCAAATCCATCCAAGTGGATATGGCTTTGGATGAGGTATGGTCTCAAGTTTCAGCTTCTTGAATAAGTCTTCTAAGATGAGATTCTCTTGTGACCCGCTGTCAAATAGTGTGTCTATATTTGTGTGTTTGGCTATTATCCTCACATGAAATAGCTCTATCCTCTTCTCTTCATTTTGAGCTTCTATGTGACATTTTAACATGCTAGAACTGGGATTTGTTTCATTTACAATCTCTTTCCCCTTTATGTTCCTTTGTATCATGGCTATGCTTTTAGTTTCATCACCTGATTTAGACCCTAAGTCTTGTTCAACATTTGCAATAGTTTTACCCTTTTCTTTGGCCTTATCTTTGTTTTTGAATTTCTCTGGTTTCAGCTCCGGATGAAACTTCCAGCAATGGTCTTCATCGTGGCTTGTTTTGGAATAGTTTTTACAAAATAACTTTCCTTTTTCTTTCCTAGAGTTTGCATTTCTTTTCCTCCCTTTTCCTTTGAATTCACTATCCATATTCCCATAAAAATATTGTTTCCCTCTAGCCTCTAAATGTGTAGCTTGCACAAAAACTTCGTCTAGACTAGTAGGATTGAACATAAGGATAGTATGTATAAGATAAGTGTGTAAACCACCTATATATTTCAGCAAGGTATCTTGATTATGCAAATAAATTCCAAGTAGTAAAGCCCTTCTTCTAAACTCTTGAGTGTAATCTTGAACACTTTGTCCCTTAAGTTGTCTAAAAATTTTCCAATTCATGATAGTCTTTTGTAAATGAGCTAATGGATAAAATTTCTGCTTAATTGCGGAAATAAATTCAGCCCATGATAAAGTGATCTTACCATGTTTTTTCATTTCATCCTTGGTCTTGGCTTCCCACCATACCAATTCCACTCCTTCCATTCTTAAAGAGGCTAACTGAATCTTGGTGTTGTCTTCATGAAGGTTTTGTATCCTCAAGTAAAATTCTAACTGTCTTATCTAACTTTCAAGTTTCTCTGCATTGACTTCAACGTTAAACATAGGCAACTCAAATTTAACATCAAGCTTTAAAAATAGAATTTTACTAGTGGTTTTATACTTGTGAGATTGATTCGCTGAAGTTGAGGATGACGATGTAGAGAAAGAGGATGAAGATGGGGATGGTGGATCACCATTTCCTCCGTGTCGTTTATTTGACTTGTCATTACTTTTCTTTCCTCCTGAAGAACCCTCTCCTTCTTTCTAGTTTTTAGACCCTTATTTTGCAAGCCTGTCATTCCTTTCTTGGTATAGTATCCTTACCATATTTTTCATTTCTAGGAAAGCTTTTTGGAATACTCGTTCCTCTTCTTTTGGATCAATATCTTCAGGAGCTTCTCCCTCTCTTGAAGACATGCTTGAAGCTGCTACTATGGCTCTTGGAGGTGGCTCTCTTACCCTTCTTGGTTGTGGATTACTTTGTACACTAATCAAATGTCCTTCACCTCTCTTGAGTTTAAGCCTAGTAAGCATCAAAACTTGCAAACAATCAACTATATCTTTAACAAAACAAATGCTAAGTTAAACTCTAGTTCCTAAGGCTGAAATCCTTAAGCTCTTAATACTCAAATCCTGAGCTTTGATACCATCTGATCTAAAAATTAAAGTATTTTTAATGTTGTGAAAAGTATTCATTTCCATTTAATTAAGTGTGCAAAGGGTTTGTCATGTCTTGCAAATTAAACAAAGTGTTTTTGGTAATTGTTTTTCAGTTTATGTGTGAGGGAATGTTAATTAAATTTATTTTTTAACATCTTGAATTAGAAATACATAGCATCATAACTTCACCATAACAACACAGCAACATGATGAGACATTTCACCCCTCCTGGGCTACATCTGTCGGGTCCAAAGCTCCCAATGGGCATGTCCTTGCTCTATCAAGTTTCTCAAATTGGTATTAAAGTGAGAAAAAATGCCTAAACAGGAAAAACCAGCTGTGAAAATGAATTCAAAAGGAAAAAATAAGCTAAGAATGACTTTTATTTCACCTCAAAAAATGAATTATAGCCCAATGCAGCTCCATTTCCCTCATGGCCCTGATGGATATCCAATCTTACCTGAAAAAAAAATGGCTGAAAAACACCCCTGTTGTCTCTGCAACCTATCCCAATGGCTCCATAATGCTTAGAATACCAAAAATTGACTAAAATTTTGTCCAAATTGGTCCAATATTGGACAAGTTATGATTAAAACAAGATTCTGCCCAATGTCAAGTGAAAACCTCCACTAAATGTCGAGAAATGGAGTTAACTCTAGTTAAGTTGGCCCTTCCCGGAAAATATGGTGTGCCCACCATAAATTCTACCAAACCCTTAATCTCAGATTAGCTTAACTTAAATTCATATTAATGGGCGGATAAGCTGAGTTTAATGCTAAGCGCCATTTAAGCGCTAATGACGTGGTTAAACCATGTTTAGGCGCTGATTAATTATCATTAATAAACTTCCGTTGTTTATGATAGCCCATGGTCGCTATGGTCTGGTCACATGGATATGTGGGGGCTGGCCCCCATTTACTACCACACCAAAGTTCAACAAACTTCAAAAGGAATCCAACTCCTCCATATGTTAAGCACCATTGAATAGGAGAGTTGGTCGGATTGCTTGGCTTGTGCACACTAGGTCGCAAGTTCAAATCCATTGGGCCTCAAATATTTTTCACCTCCAAAATTTCTACCGGCCAGGGGCCACGTGGCGGCCTCCGGGCTTGCCACATAGCACCCGCTGATTGGCTGAAAACTTACATAGTCAATCCATTAACCAATCACATAATGCCAAATGTCGAAATGTGATACGCCTATAGGGAATATTTTGAGGAATATTCCAATGAATATTCCCAAATTATTATGAGGAATGTTCCTGAAATATTATTTTTCTAATATTTTCCAAAGTCAAAGCCAACCTTGCTCAAACTGGATTTTTGAAGGATACTGAAAACTTCAAACCTGCATAACTTTCACATATGGTCTCAGATTTGAGTGATGTTCACAGCACCAGAATCGTAGCAACGAGGCCTATCCGGTCGTTCATGTTTCAACCAATTTTGAGAAATTCCATTTTGAGCATTTTTTCTACTTAGGACATGATCACCTGATCATTGAAGAATCACGTGATTTCCTCTGGTTTGAATTTATTATGCATGTGTGTTTCGGTCATGCTCTTGATTTAGGACCATGTGATACATTTTTTTATTTTGTATTCCCCTACCCTAAGCTTTGAGAAAGAATAGTTGTGGAATTGGATGACCTCTTCTTTTTTGACAACTTAATGTATCTTTAAGGGGGACCTAACCATGTTTGAGTGCAAAGGAGACAAGTGTGGAGGTGGGGTTTGGTATATGGAATTTATATATTATACATATGTAGCAGTGGTATCCCTTTGTCTATATTTTCTCTTCTTTCTTTGAAATATAGTGTGTGTGTTTGCCAATATGATTGTTACATGATAATTCTTTGAAAGGTCACTATTGGGGACAATGATATGTTGGTTTAGGATATTATGGGAGATGATTTATGTGATTCCTTTAATTATATGAAAAATGGAAAGTACTCAATATTGTATGGTTTGCCTTATGAAGTCTCTAAGTTCACGTGGTGCTTTATTGGGGATCATATTTGCTGTTTAGATGTAGATTTTTTTTTCTAGGTTACTATTTGAGTCTCTTAAGTCTCAATTATGGCTTGATGAACCCTACTCCTAAGAATGAAATGAGAGTCTGTATAGGTGGTTGGAAGTTTATTACTTTCCTTACCATTGTTTACAAACCTGTGTAAAAGGCTTTGGCTTTGAGGATCTGGTCAGTTTACAAATATGTAGTGCGAACGAAGTGGACAAGGTTTTTCCAGGGGTCTGGTGAGCCTAGGAGGAAATGGAGTGGGCTAGAGGGATAGGGAAACAATGCCTTAAGTTGCAGATTGAATTTGAAAATCCTATGATAGAGTTGGTTGTTATTTCATATTTAAGATGTGTTGATGTGCTTAGGTTATGATTCATGGTGTGTGGGTATAATGAGTGATATATTCACCAATCCCTTGGCCTTACACTTTGTCACAAAGCCTTATCCCTATGGATAATGTTACATTATTTGATTCAATAGGGCCATCCCTTGCTGCCTTATATATATTTTTGCATTTTTTATGCCTTGGGTTAATTTTTGGAGGCAAATTTCATTGTAAGGAAGATCAACATTATTACTCTTTTAGTTGGTCAACAGAGGTTAATAAATATTTTGAAGATGACTCTTAGTTGGCTGACAAAGGTTAATAATTATTTTGAAGATGACTATTACTTTCTTGGACAACTTTTGTGGTGTATTTGGTGCCATTTTCAGCCCTCATAAATTTTTTTTTTGGCTTTTTGGGTTGGATTTGTCTCTGGAGTGGACTCCTACTACCTAGTTTATATTTTTCATGGAGTGATTGTCAATTTTGATATTACTTTTGGGATTTGGTTATCACTTATGGACACATGAGATGCATAAAAATTATCTATTTTCTTTTATTTATTGAAAATATGTTTTTTATTCAGGTTAGTTTCTTATATGTGACATTTGAAATACGTGATTTTTCCCCAGCTTAGGAATTGAGCATAAATAAAATTTGTTGTTACCAGGTTTTCAGGTTTTGAAATGGAAACTTGTGAATCTTCTTTTCTAGTTTCCTTACTCTTCAAATTTCATAGGTTGTTGACTTCAGAAGTTAATTTGTGTGTTTCTAGAGTAATGAGGTTTTGGAATATCTATTTCAAGGTTATATGATATCAATATCAGTATGGGCCTCATAAAATGTTGAGCTATTCTACTTGATGAGCCTCATAAAATGTTGAGATATTCTACTTGCTGGAATATATTTGTGATCCAATATATGGTAGAAATAGCTTTAATTGTGCAAGGTTTTAGACTCATTGAAGCCATGGTAATGAATTCACATGTGATTGAAAAATAGGGAGGATATGGTTTCGCATGGGAATACATTCAGCTAAAAGGCTAAATGCTCTTCAATATTGAAAACAACTAATAACTCCATGCTATACTATTTGGGATGAAAGTTTATGTTGCAATATTTAGGGTTGGTATTTTTGGACCTATATGACTGTAGGAAGAGAATATGTTTGGGTGTTAATGAATGACCTAACAATGTTCTTCCAAATTTTAAATTCCATTTAAATGGCTTTGATTTCCATGTAATACAAGAAAACCCTTTTTAGAAGAAATGGAGGCACTAAACAATGCATTATACTTAAATACAAAAAATTATTAAAGCTTTCTATACAAAGAACTAAACCATTACAAAAGCTTGCTACAAAATGTTAATTCACCATCACCATCTTATCATCTTGTTTAATATAGTACTTGTGTAGCCATACTACACTATGGGGTATTTTAAGATATTAGTTACGATGGGTATTTTATGACATTAGTTTGAGAAAAATAACAATTTGGTTTCAAATTGCCCAATATCCATCAACTTTCACACTTTATAAATCATAAGGTGTTTGCACATTTTATAAATTTGATCTCAAATTGCCCAATTTTCATCAACTTGCACATTTTATAGAGGCACATTTATTAAAGGATAAGGTGTTTGCACATTTTATAAATGATGAGGTGTTTTAAGACAATATATTGAGAAAAAATAACATTTTTATCTAAACTTTTCCCATTGTGTATCATCTTACTCTTTTTTCAAAAGTAATGAGGCCTTTTCCTAATAGGAATGAGTGAGATGATTGAAGGGCATAAGATGAAAAAGAGGGCAGAATGAGCGCGATGATTGAAGGGAAAGGCAACACAAATTGAAGGGGAAGGCAACATGCTGTGAAGGCTTCTGTTGTGGGATATACGAGGGCAATGGAAACAACTCGAATGAGCGGGATGATGGAAAGGGAAGGCAACACGAATCGAAGGGGAAGGAAACATGTTGTGAAGGCTTTTGTTGTGGGATCTACAATGGTGATGGCAGCAACCCGAATGAGTAGGATTATTGAAGGGGAAGGAAACAAGAATTGAAGGGGAAGGAAACATGTTGTGAAGGTTTTTGTTGTGGGATCTATGCTGGCAATGACAACAACCCAAATTGAAGGGGAATGAAACATGCTGTCGAAGGGTTTCTGTTGTGGGATCTATGGCGGCGATGGAAGCAACCCCCTTCTATTGAGTAGAGTGTACGGGCACATGAAGAGAATGGAGATCAGAGTGTATAGGCACATGGAGAGAACGGAGGGTAGAATGAGTGGGATGATTGAAAGAGAAGGCAACAGACTATAGAAGGGATTCTGCAGTGGGATCTACGGCAGTGACGACAACAACCCTTCTAGAGGGAAGCATGTATAGGCACATAGATAGAACATAGTTAATGGCCTCTATAGTCGGATTTATTTCGGCGACGACATCAGCCTTCTTCTAGAGGGCATCGGGAATGACCAAGGTTGCCTATGCCAACATATGTGCTTCCATGGTTAGAATTTTCCTAAAGGAGCCCTACAAATTTGATGCCATATCACGTGAGAAGGTTCAGTATACTTTAAGCATTGAGGGAAAGCCAAAAAAACCAGTCGCGCAAGATCTTCCTTCTGAGGAATGATGATCCATTTTAAACGCAGGCAGTGAGAGTGATATTTGAGGAAGGAAGTCATTAACAGGGTACTTTTAACTCTGTTAATTTTCCTCTCCTAGTAGGGTCGGTTGGTTCGGGTATGCCCCCGATCGATATTCAATATTAGTGGAAATTGAAGGGTTATAAGGTGACATATGCACCTCCTCATTAATTGTTACTTCATATTCCGAGCCGTACTATGAAACTTTCGATAAAGGTCTCTATTGATTCCATCCAAAAGGGGAATTTTCAAAAATTATAATGGGCAAGCCGATGTAGCAGGTCTTACATTCATCGAGAGGGGTTGCACGTTGTTCATATTCAAATATTTTTTCGTTAGATGCCTTCCTATGGAATCTTGAATGAGGTTAAATTCCTCCTAACATTAGTCTGTGAAACATTAATTAGTGTAGAATGATAAAATAATGCACATACCTAGGAAAATCCATATATGTAGCTATTGCAAGTAAATATGTTCACAAGAATATTATTAACCATTTTGTTCCGGCTTTGCTTCATACGACTAGAATCCTAAGACATTGAGAATGTCTTTATTTTATTTTGTAGCAACAATTGGCAAGCATCCTATGATTTATGGATGCTTGAAATTTGTAAAAGAACTTCCATAACAAATGGTAGTTTTCCATTTGAGGCTATTAACACCAAAAATTCAATCCCAATCATAGAATAGAATATTTTTTAGAATCTGTTGTGATAGAGAAAAAATTAACTCTGGATTTCAAGGCACAAGTGATTTCTAGTTGTTGCAGAACAATTTTTATGATCAAGTGAAAATTGAGTGCATGCAGGTTAGTTTCTCAAGGTGATAGAAAACCCAAGCCCTTCTTGGGATGAGTTACATTCCCTAATTAAATATTGGGAAATAATTTGTTGTTGAAATTGTGTCACAATCGGATGAAATAATGTGAGATTTAATTGTTTACTACAATCATAGTTTAAGTTTAAAGGAGTCTGTGAAATAATCAACCAAGGGTATAAGGATATAGATAATAAAATGAAACTTTCAAACAGAGTCACTTTCAACTCCAAATCCTTTTGAATCCACTTCAGAAAATGATTTTGCTAATTGTAGAACATGAATTCAGGGCATGAATAGTTTTAGAGAAATTCTACCAGAAATTCTTGAGAAAATCAAAATTACTGCTACCCTCGTAACACTGTAAAGATAAAATATATTCCTATGAATATGAAAATTAATGCCACATTAGTATCCATATGAAGGTCCTGAATACTAAATTAACGGTTCTTGGCAACAAAATTGACTTCCCTCATTGGTTCTTATAATTTCATACGATTTAGATGCTCTAACATTTGGGATGGATTCAAGACTGTGCTAACACCTTACATATATTCTATTATAATTATGGTTGCAAATTATTGTTAATGAAACTAGAAATTCTATGGAGGGAGAGTTTTTAAGTAATTGTTTAGCTTACAAACACTTCTAACAAGATCATTGGCAAGTCAATTCAAGTATGGTATATAATTAGTACCCAACCTTAACACATTATTATTTAAGTATGTTGTAATTATTGCTTCTTTTTTGAATTGATTCTATTAACACATGATTTTATTTTTTTGTCCTTGCTAATCATGTTGTAGTTGCAATTTTGGGAATGTCTCATTGATGTTGAAATGGTATTGAAGGATATTTCCTATTCTATGAAATTGGGTAGTCGAGTTGTAGCAACTGCAACTTTCCCCCAAAACACCACTCCCTTGATACCATCTAGGGTGTGACATTTATATAATTTAGCAGGCACAAGAAACTTATTAGGGGACAATTCCTGTAAAAACCACAAAAATTAGGCATCAACATAAGCTCTACAATAAAATTTAGGTCAGGGTTCACAAAGATATTAGAATTATGATTTGAATTCTTGTTATTTTATGGAATGGCCTGAAATCATGTTGGATTTCATTGCATTGTCAATATTTAAAAAAAAAAAAATTCATATGGGAAACAAGCCCATGTAAAGTTGGATTTGATATGAACTAAGAAATTTCTAGGGTTGAGAAATTTAGAAATCTATTGACATTGTGGCGGAGATATTTTTTAGATTCAATTTTTCCTCTATATTTTCAACCAAATTTTTCCAACTGGATCCCTCATAAAAACCATTTTCTTTAATAGTTTTACTAGTTCTGGAATAGAGTATTTCCCTACCAAAGGCTCCTTAAACAGAACATGCACTATAGATACTTTTTCTTCTTCATAATCAGGTTCACGTCAATGCATTTTCTTTTTTCACCCTCTCTCGTTTGGAAGGTGGATCCTTTGCACTCACATGCATTGAAAATGGACCAGATTTAAAAAATGCATTTCCTAGTTATATGTATTTAACGAAGTTTGTGATATAAAAATCCATGTGGATGTGCTACAAATGTAAGGTACTCATAGTTATTTAGTTTCTAGTACCTTGATTTCCTTTAGGGTACCAATCGAATGCCGAGAGAGATCCACCCAAATTTACCACAAAGTGATTTCGAGAGTTGGGGAGGTTAGTTTTGGATATATTTTAATTAAAATATTGGATTAATGCCTACACCCCTAAAGGTTAGTATTGGATGTATTTAATTAAAATCTTGAATAACAACTATTCACATGGGTGATATATTCAAATAATTATCATTTCCACCAAAGCATTATCAGATAGAGAGCAAGTAGTAGCACTATAGTTCTTCAAATCAGGAGTTTTTTTTTAGTGGATAGAGATATTGCATCCAACTCCTCATCTCTTCTTATATCAACCTGTTAGCTCCTGATCTGGACCCCAGGTTGAAAAGGGAAAAATAGGGTAACATCTAAACCATGCTTAGCCTTGTAGCTAGCCCTACAAGGTCAGGAGAGGCCTCTCTCCGTGAAGGATATTCAACAAAGTATAATAATGGACTGATATTAGGCTAGGTATAATGATGGGAAAAGGTTTTAATAAATGAAATGGATTTTTAGGGATGTGTGGGACAAAATGGGACAGTATGAAACTGGGGAATTAAATCAGGACACAGGGTATTTCATGGGGAAAGGTAGGCAGGAGATTTTAGCAATAAAGTTTAATAATGATGGAATGGAAAGACTGGTGAGGAGCTGAAAAGGGAATAGAAGATGGATCCTTTTCAAATAGAAGAAAAACACAGAGTATGAATGATTTCCCAAGGCAGGGCATAAAAATGGATCCTACCTTTCTATCTTGAAAGCATTCAACAGGAAATGTTTATGGATGAAAGGTGAAACATAACAAATTTACATATGAAACAGAGGAGAAAACAAATGCTAAAACTCATACCATATGGATCCCAAAAATCAGAGCTGCATCTCTTATTAATTCCCTGTCAAACTGTACAATGGAGCGCAAAGCATTCTTCCACACTATTCCCCTACTTCTGAGTTACAGACTGGTTTACAAATAACTTACAATTACATTAAATAGGCTGAATTGTGGGAACATAGATCCACAGAAAAAGCGAGTTGTTTTAATAGCTGAAGAACTGAATTCCAATCATAGAAAATAAATCCAACAATCTGCCCCTAAAAATAAGGAACAAAAATACATTTTTACCTTTTGAAAATTCACTGTTGTACTGAATGAAGGAAAAATAGGCAATCCAGAAAATAGATTTTCTGCTTTGCTGCTACTGTAGCAATCTGTGTTTTATTTTAGCTTGCGGCCAGCTGATTGTTGCTTTCCATTATTCGTTTGAAGAAAACCGACTTTTTAATAAAATGCCTTTGAAATAAAATAGAATGAAATTACGCTTTAGAGAAGGGATAAAACTGATTTTGAATGGGAAAATGGAAGGGAAAGGAAGTGGGGTCTGCATCGTAATCGGGATCAGAGGGTTGAATGTTTTTGAAACAAAGCCCAAAAGCTCTGATGTGATTGGCATAAGTTCGATGGGTAACGCAAATAAGGGAACAGGGAAATCCATTTGAAAATAAATAAAAATGGTTTTTTGCTTTTACAAAGGGAGGAAGGCTTTTTATTTGAAAGGTCCGAGGGCTTTTAAGGTGGGACCGGGATATCAATAATCGCAATCAGAATCGGGAGGCCGAGAGAGGGAGCAGAGTATAACACAATGAAATTCCTCCAATGCGATTAGGGAAAACCTTTGTACATATGAAATAAAACAAATTTTGGTTTTACAAAGGGGGAGGCCTTTTATAATGAACCGGGGGGAATATAATGTGGTGGGCCAGAGGGTCAATCAACATCGGGGATCAGAGGAGAGCGGGGCGAAGTGATATATATGAAATCGCCGATGCGATTGGGAGGGGTCCTTTGTATAAATGAAAGAAAACAAAACTAAATTTTAACAAAGGGAAAGGCCTTTATATGAATGGAGGAAGGTAATTTTAAATGGCGGGACCCAAGATCTAGTGGAATCAGAGATCGAAGGAGGGCAGAGGGAAGGTTTAATTAACAACACGGATTGGGATGGTCCGATTGGCTGTGGGCCATCGGATCAGATGATGAGATCGACGGCAGAGGAGTGGTCGAGGGTTTAAAATCGGCGGGTTTCGATCGGGGGTTGGCCATCAAGAGGAGTTAATCGGAGGGGCTAATTTGAAAGTGTCGATTGTATCTAGAACGTCATATCATTGATCGGATCGACGATCAAGATTTTTTCGGGTGGGGTTCCATCGGAAGAGACTTATCATAATCGCATCGGAGTTTGTTGGTATGGGCCAATCGGGGTGCACATATTAATTTTTGCGATGCAATGGAAAGGGCGTGGTTTTATAATATAACAATTCGAACTTTATTATAAAGTTTCAAAGCATGGAGAGGAAGTGGTTTGGGAATGGCGGGGATTTATATACATAAACTTTATTATAAAGTTTAGGGAAATGGTGGGGAAGTGGTTATGAAATTGAATATGTATTTTAAGGATTTTAATAATGTGATTTTCCATTGGATGGGGAAAAAGGGACTTATTAAAGAAAATATAAAACTTTAATAAAATAAATTTTAGGGAAAGGTGGGAAGAGGGATTGTTTAAGGGTATAGGGGACTTTTTACTTCACTTAGGCATAAATTTCAATCCAGAAGTCAGTTTTAAGAGTGTGGTATACTGTTGGAAAGCTCTTTCTGGGCTCTTTCTGTTGAACATACTTAGAACATGATTTGATGCTGAATATTCTGTGGAAAACCTTCTCTGTAAGGCAGGGTGATGACTTGATGGAGATAGCAGCTTTTGAATTGTGACTTATTACATATGCTAACATAAAATTACATAATGAATGATAATAAAGGAAAAGTATCATGTTTTCACCTCAAAACATGGTTTTGAGGTGAAAATTACCTCAAACTGAATAAAATATTTCTTTGATCTTCTAGGTGCTGTGACTTTGAGTTTATTGACTTCCTCATGACCTTGCTAATATTTATTGACACTTGACTCATTATTTTGACCATGGTGAGACCCTATAATCTAATGATACCCATCCTATGACCTACTGACATAACTCACAAAGTGAAAGCAACTCATGACTAAGGACCATAGAGAGGAGAATCAACAAGTTTCACATGAGGGAAAATTGATGAAAAATCACTACCATCAATGAATCCATGACCTAGCAGAATGGTGAAATTTATTGGTATGGGACTCCTAATATGCAAATGCAAAAGAGCAGTTTTGATCACTAATGGCAGTATGACTATACTAACACTAACATTGGCTCCAATGGGGATGGTAGCTCCTTGGAGGTGCCAAGAACAGTGTAGACCAAGTAGCCTTATCCATTGGGCATGGAGTCAAAAATACTGAAAAATGACACAATGCAGACTAACTCTGACTCAAGACTAAGACTGAAAACTGAAATAAAACCAAACCATACACATATCATTTAAGTTTTATAGCCTTCACCTCAAGCCCCAAACTTCAATGACTGTGTACTTGAATTTCGACCAAAAATAACATGGTATGTACAATGATGGTGGCACAATTTTCTGATCCATTATCTTCAACAATGGTAGTGCTTCAAAATCCTAACATTTACTGCTCCTCTAGGGAAATCTTGGCCATCCATTTCTAAAAGAAAGAAAGCATTATGTCCCTTGTATGGTAAAATCCTGTGTGGTCCTTTCCATAGGTTGTTAAACTTACCGTGCTTCCCTTTATCCTCATTCCTTGTATCCCATCTCAACACTACATCATCCAGCTGAAATTTTTCTGCTTTGGTCTTTCGGTCAGAGATCTTTTTAATCTTCTCCTGTAACTTAATCGCATTCTGTGACACTTCCTCTCTTGTTTGCTGAAGGTGGATCATCTGGTTGATCCTTCGCTGATTATCATCATCTTCACTACCGACTTCTTGCAATAATCTCATAACTGGAATTGTAAGAGATGTAGGAAAGACAACATTAGTATCATAAACCAACTCAAAAGGAGACATACCTATGGATTTCTTACTACTAACTCTGTCTACCCACAGTGCGTTGATGAGCTTTCGATGCCAATTTCTTTTGTTTGCCTCCAGCATTTTCTTAATTATATTTGTCATTGATTTGTTCGATGATTCTGCCAGGTCGTTGCCTTGTGGATAATACGTTGTTGAATGGCCCAGCACAATGTTATATTTGTTGCAAAAATCTGCCATCTTCTTAGATTTGAACGTTGCTGCGTTATCTGTTACAATTTTGTATGGGTAGCCAAAATGAGATAAAATATTCGATTCAAGGAATTGATAATTACCGTATCAGTTGCTTGCCTTGCTGGGATGGCCTTGATCAATTTAGTGAAGTAATTCATACCTGTCAATATCCATCAATGTTGTGCTGATGATGTGGGATGGATTTCTCCTATGAAATCAAGTCCTCACTACTGAAATGGAGCATTTACTGAAACTGGTTTCAAATGAAGACGAAGCAATTTCTTCTTCCCTTGGAAAATTTGGCATTCATGACATTTCATCACCATTTTATATAAATCTGAAAATAAAGTGGGCCAATAATATCCTGCTCTCAACACTTTGTTAGTTGTAGTTTTCCAAAACAAATGACCACCACAGTCACCGTTATGAAAATAATGCATTACCTTCTGAGCTTCTTCTTCAAGCAAACAATTAAGCAGAATGCCTCCTAGATCTTTCCAATAAAGAACACTATTTAAAATACAATATTTTGCAGATTTAAGTTTTAGAGATCTACCTTTGCTCTTAGACATGCCCGGAGGTGGTGAAAGATGCTGAAGAACATAAACAATATTTGAATACCACGGGGATTGTAGAAAAATATCTGAAACTGCGACAAGAAAACCTTCATCTTCATCCTCTAACATTGTTGTTATAAGGTTTATATCCAGGGCACGCAGATTTCATTGGGCCATCAATTTTTCCAAGCCTTGGCCTTTAATCAACTTCATGGGTTTGATCTCCAAATTGTACTCCAACATAGCTATTATCCATTTACCTCTTCGACCTTCTGGATCAGTTTGCATCAACAAATCCTTGACTGCTGCATTAGGGACATATGCTGTAGTATGTGAATGTAGAATATAGACCCTAAAATCCTTTAATGCCTTTATAAGAGCCAATGCTTGTTTTTCAATAATATTATACCTTAAAGTAGCATCTCTAATAGTCCTACTGAAAATTGAAATTGTCTTTTCAATCTGATCTCTCTTTTGCATCAAAACAACGGCCATAGTATGCTCTGAAGTGAATGAAAAAATGATAAAATCTTGAGTATAGTCGGGACTAATTAAGACTCGGGCATTGGACAGAGTAAACTTTACCAGATTGAATGACTTGATATCTTCCTCACTCCATTTGACAGTGCTATCCTTCTTCAACATGTTAGTCATTTCTCTCAAATGTTGAGCCAAATTGGGTACAAATCTGCACAAGAAGTTCATCTTACCATTGAATGCTTGGATCTCCTTTTTGTTATGTGGAAGATCTATGTGTTGAATTGCCTCCACTCTAGATGGGTCAATGCGGATACCATCTTTAGAGATGATATGCCCTAGAAACTTGCCTTCATCCATGGAAAAGAGACTCTTCTTGGGATTGAGAGAAATCCCAAACTTTCTGCATCGCTGAAAAAAACTCTCAAATGGTGCAAATTCTCATCAGAAGAACTATAAAATATTGTCAAAACATCCAAAATAAACAACAAGAAAAACATATTTTTCATTGACAGAAGCAATGTCCATTGCTCGCTGGAAAGTAGCTCCAGCGTTCTTCAGTCCAAATGGCATTTTGGCATACTAGAAGGTTCTCCAGGGTGTTATGAAGGCAGTTTTGTCTTGGTCTTTCTCATGCACCAAGATCTGATTGTAGCCTGAGTAGCCATCAAGTAGTGACATCCTAGATGCTCCAACTACTCTCTACAGAATATGGTCCATCTTCGGAAGTGGATAATTATCCTTTAAGGATGCCTTATTCAAATTCCAAAAATCTATGCACAATCTTATCTCTCCTGTCTTCTTACGTACTGGGACCAAATTTGAAATCCAGTCAGAAAATCTAATGGGGACTATGATACCAGCTTTATACAATCTATTTACCTCATTTTCAATGGATGGGAGCAGCTTCGAATTGATTCTTCTTAGCTTCTGTCTAAATGGCTTCTGATACAGCTTAATGGGAATAGTATGCTAAATTATGTTCTTTTCATACACCTTCAAATCTGAATAATCCCATGCAAAAACATCAGAAAATTTGGAAAGAAATTTAACATACTTTTCCTTTACCTCAGGGGACAATGCCTTTGAGAACTTCACAAACTTGGGCTTGTTAAGTATTCCAAGATTCACATCTTCAACTCCTTTCTCAGTGGGCACCAAGCTTGGTTTCTTTGCAACATCATCCTGATCAAAAAGCTCCTCTAGAGGTATGAGACCTCTAGGAATTACATTATCTTTCAGTTGCAATATGTCCATCTGATTTGCTTCCATATCTTGATCATCAATCTCATACTCACCTTCTATTGCAGTGTCTTTTAATTTTCCATCACTCTGCAAAAAAGCATTGATCTCATTGTCATCCCAAAACACTTGCCAATACCTTAGATTTTCCAGAACAACAGACCTATGTTTGACATAGATCTCAAACTTGTTGTTAGAGTTCATCGGAATCTTCAAATTGCTTGCAGTAGTGGCAAGAGAATCAGTGATAATGTTCTACATCCTGGGTACTGCTGTCAAGGTGTACTCTGGGAATGTCTTCAAAATATCCAAGACTACATTTTGGTATGCCCTCAATCGTGGATGTTTTGCCTGGTACTCTCCTTTGACCTGTTTAATTACCAGCTCTAAATCTCCATATACAAAAATCCTTTTTTCATTCAGTTTCTTCAAAATTTTCAAACCTGTAATCAAAGCTTCATACTCTACTTCATTGTTAGAGCAGTCAAAAGCTAACTTATAAGCACATACTCTAACATTTCTAGGAACCTTTTGAGGCTGGAAAATAGGGCTTCGAATCCATATTCCAATACCAGCTCCATCCTTACCAACAACTCCATAAAAATCCATGCTCCAAAGGCCTTACTCTTATTATTGTAGATGCTGAAATTTTGTTTCTTTCTCTGCTTTATCCTAACCTATTTCTGCATCTTTCTACTGTTCACTGTCTTTTAGCTGCTGACAGGCAGGAGGATCAGAAGTTCTTGCTACTTTATCCTTTTCCTGTTTGAGAAATTATTTGAAATCTCAGGCATTTCATCTACTTGTACCAACTGAAAATTCTCATCATTTAAACCACCATCTGAATACAAGATGAAGGACTCTAAATCTGTATGGACTGCATTAATGGGATGATTTACAAGCTTCTCTTTGCTAGTGATCATATATTTCATTTTCTTCTCCCTATATAGTTTTCTCAACTGGCCAAACATGGGAATGGTGGCATAAGAGAAGTCAAGCTGCATGGTTCCTTTAAGTTTTTCACCCCATGATCTAGATAAAAGCATTCCCAACCGTGGTGGGACATCGGCAACAACTACATCCATCAAGACATTCTTGGCTGGGATTTGATCTAAAGACACTACCAAGTCTTTAATAATACCAATACAATGGACCCTACCTGAGTCAAAAGAATACAAGTCATGGTATTTTCGAGTAATATCAAGTCCTAAATTTTCCATGATGGCCTTGGGCATCAAATTATGTGAGGCTCCAGAGTCCAACATAGCATTATGCAATATGAACTCATGTACTCTAAGACTCAGGTAAAAGGGAGGGACTTCACTTTCCTTTGATTGATCTTCAGTTGCTGGACCAAAAATAAGCTTAGGGTAGTCATCTTCTACATTGACCATATCTGAAACAGAGTCTATTTGCAAAATTCTAGACACCTGAATTTTATATGCACTATTTTTTACCAACTCAGTCAGGGGCATGGACACTTTCAGCTTAGAAATTTCATTCTCTAAATTAAAAGAAGAAGCTTTCTCTACCTCTTTAACTGGAGGATATTTCTTCTCTGTTTGTTCTTTTGATGCACTCTGCTGATTCTTTTCATTTGCTATGTTAATTGCTGAAAGTGCTTTGCTAGAGGAAGGGTCGGCTGGCTCTTTCCCTTTCTTTTGAGCATCGTTCTTCATTTGGAGCTCCTTTCTTTTCTGAATGGGACTAATCGAAACATCTTTGTTCCTCAAGGAATATTTCTTTTGCTGGGCCGACAAAGCATTCATGTACCCTCTCTTGTAATCATCGGATTCATCTTCTAACACTGCATCATTAGCCAAAATGAAATTTTCATCCCTTTGAAGGTTTGGAGTCGCCACTGTGTATTCTTCATCTTCAGTGAGAAATATGGGAGTACCATCGGGTGTACAAAAGTGATTGGCTTCAACCAGAGGGTCATGTTCGTCATCTGTCTCTGTTGCCTGAACGCAATTCTACTGCAATGGAGTTTTTATTTGTTGCTGTGGTGGCGCTTGGTCCTACGCTCTTTGTTCTCTCTGCTTAATTCTAAATTGTGGCTGCTTCCCCCTAAAATTTGGATTTCTTATTTGAGGCTCAGGTCAATCTATAATGGTTAATCGATCAACCATCTTTTCCACCATCCGAATCAAGGTGTCCATCTTACTGTCTGAAGGGGATGCTTCTTCTTTCACCGTGACTCTTTTTTCAGCTCTGGTTCGAGCTCTTTTAGCTAGCATATTTTCTTCCACGCTTACAACTATCTTCTGCATGTCTTCAATCGTAGTGGGATCTCTCTCTCACAACTGATATTCCATATCAACATCGAAGCCATCTAGAAGTTTAAGCAATGCTAATCCCACAGGAGGCTTCAGGTTAGCTAGAATAGCATTGTATACAACATTAAACCTTAGACAATAATCCTGTACATTTTCACCCACATTTCTCTTAATATTTTCATATTCAGACAAAATTTGGAGTGGGTTTTTCTTTACCTCCCATCGATCTAAAAACTATGTGTGTAATTCCTGTAAAGTGTGAATAGAGCCTGCTGGTAAGGCTCTGAACCACTTTCTAACTTCACCTCTGAAGCTTTTAACAAACAACCTGGTGATTAATTTCTCTACCTCTACCTCATGTAGATAAAAAAAGTGATTCATATTGTCGACATGTTGCTAGGCCGTGGTGCTTTGAGTGGAATCAAAGATAGGAATTTTGCTTTGATAATCAGTAGGCATATCATTCAGGACCTGAGGTAGAACTAGGGGTGCATACCGGGCAACCATAACTCTAGGTGGATTTACAACAGTGTTTGTGTTACTAAGATTTAAGGGAGGTGTTGATGGAGGAGATGAAAGCTGAGAATTGCCAGATGGGAATGTTGATGTATTAGGAAAAGGAAATGATGTTCCTGATGACTCTGAACGCTCAGGGACATTAGTTACAGTGATAGATGACTGAGGAGAATTCAGCACATAATCATCAATTGAGGAATTTTCCCTTTGAACTTCAATATCTACAAGGAATTCTGGATCTAAAACTGTGTCTTCAAGTGCAGTTTCAGACTTATTTCTAAACAAAGAAAGCTCAAAACTCTCATGAAAATAAATATCTTCTACAAAAAACCACTCACTGGGCCAAGTAATATGGGTTTGGGACTTAGCGATCCTTCTTGTCTTCTGACAATCCTTGGGATAAGATTTGGATTTTCAAACACAAGGGGAGGATTTGGATCTGGATTAGACCTTGTGTATCTTCTTGAAGCTAGTGTGTGTAAATTTCTACTGTACAAAATTCTTTTTTAGCCTAACAGATTCTGTACATCATTTTCCAGAATCAAGGAATTTTCAAGAAATTTTTTACTGGGGTGATATGACTTTATACTCTGATAGCAGAAGTATATGACTGTGGAATAATTGGCTATAGTTATATTCCTTTCCAACAACGCTTTAAGTTTTAACAATGTCCGCTTGGTAATGATATTTCAAACCTTCTTGAGCAAATATATGACATAAGGGAATATGCTCAAAAAAACATTTAAGTGACTTTTTCCGGTCGTAATATCAAAATGATATAACAATGGTGTGATTTCCATTAAAAACACCAACCTTCAAACTTATAACATAAAAGCCATTTATTTTATCAACACGACATAAATTTTATTCAGCAGGGTCCCCACACATCCAATTTCGGCTTTTTATAAATCAAATAAACATATAATAATGAAAAATCTGGCAGATCATTCCTCGATTATGGCTCGAGCACTTCACTACGCGATTTCTGTCAGATCTAAGGCTCTCCAGATCGGACGATGCTCATGAATATCGCATTTTTTCAAAGGCCGAGAGTTAACCCAGAAAATTTGTGCGATATGGGTGATATTGGGGAGATAACGTGCCCAAATATTACTGGATCGCGTTTTTTTGAGGTGGTTTCACTCTGGGGAAAAATCAGCGTGACATAAGCGGTTTTGGTTTCCGAAACCTACCAGTGGTAAACGAACCAAGCTTTAACTGTGGTTTGTACTATGGTTCGACGCTTTAACTCCTTGCATTAAGTCAGGCTGGGTCCCACTAATATTATTTCTCCGCCGGTAATAAAATAAATATTTTTTAAGTTTAATAACAGAGAAAGAACCGTCGCATTTAATATAACCAAGGTTTCTAACCTTAGCTAAAGGTTTTCAATAATTTTTTATTCACACGGCCTAAATATGATCTTCTTTGAACAGAATAAACACAGTCAATGAGCACCAAGAGTGCGAGCTCGAAGACAGTCAGATCGAAGTGTTTCCCCAGTATGGTCGCCAGAAATGTTAGCTCATGATCTGGACCCCAGGCTGAAAAGGGAAAAATAAGGTAACATCTAAACCACGCTCAGCCTTGTAGCTAGCCCTACAAGGTTAGGATATTCAACAAAGTATAATAATGGACTGATATTAGGCTAGTTATAATGATGGGAAAAAGGTTTTAATAAATGAAATGGATTTTCAGGGATGTGTGGGACAAAATGGGACACTATGAAACTGGGGAATTAAATAAAGACACAGGGTATTTCATGGGGCAAGGTAGGCAGGAAATTTTAGCAATAAATTTTAATAAGGTTGGAATGGAAAGACTGGTGAGGAGCTGAAAAGGGCATAGAAGATGGATCCTTTTCAAATAGAAGAAAAACACGGAGTATGAATGATTTCCCAAGGCAGGGCATAAAAATGGATCCTACCTTTCTATCTTTAAAGCATTCAACAGGAAATGTTTATGGATGAAAGGTGAAACATAACAAATTTACATATGAAACAGAAGAGAAAACAAATGCTAAAACTCATACCATATGGATCCCAAAAATCAGAGCTGCATCTCTTATTAATTCCCTGTCAAACTGTACAATGGAGCGCAGATCGTTCTTCCACACTATTCCCCTACTTCTGAGTTACAGACTAGACTACAAATGACTTACAATTACATTAAATAGGCTGAATTGTGGGAACATATATCCACAGAAAAAGGGAGCTTTTTTAATAGCTGAAGAACTAAAGTCCAATCATAGAAAATAAATCCAACAATATGCCCCTAAAAATAAGGAACAACAATACATTTTGACCTTTTGAAAATTCGATGTTATACTGAATGAAGGAAAAAAAAGCAATCCGGAAAACATATTTTCTACTTTGCTGCTGTTGTAGAAATATCTGTTTTATTTTAGCTTGCGGCTAGCTGACTGTTGCTTTCCATTAGTCGTTTGAAGAAAACCGATTTTTTAATAAAATTCCTTCGAAATAAAATAGAATGAAATTACGCCTTAGCGAAGGGAGAAAACTAACTTTGAATGGGAAAAGGGAAGGGAAAGGAAGTGGGGTCCGCATCATAATCAGGATCAGAGGGTTGAATGTTTTTGAAACAAAGCCCAAAAGCTTCGATGCGATTGGCATAAGTCCAATGGGTAACGCAAATAAGGGAGTGGGGAAATCCCTTTGAAAATAAATAAAAATGGTTTTTCACTTTTACAAAGGGAGGAAGGCTTTTTATTTTAAAGGGCAGAGGGATTTCAAGGTGGGACTGGGATATGAATAATTGCAATCGGAATTGGGAGGTCGGGAGAGGGAGCGAAGTATAACACAATGAAATTATTCCGATGCGATTGGGGAAAACCTTTATACATATGAAATAAAACAAAATTTGGTTTTACAAAGGGGGAGGCCCTTTATTATGAATGGGGCGGAATATAATGTGGTGGGCCATAGGGTCAAATGGCATCAGGGATCGGAGGATAGCGGGGTGGAGTGAGATATATGAAATTTCCAATGTGATTGGGAGGGGTCCTTTGTATAAATGAAATAATAAAAAACTCAATATTAAAAAAGGGAAAGGCCTTTATATGAATGGCGGAAGGTAATGCTAAATGGCAGGACCCAAGATCCATCAACATCAGAGATCGGAGGAGGGCAGAGGGAAGGTTTAATTAACAACACCGATTGGGATGGTCTGATTGGTTGTGGGTTGTCAGATTGGATGATGAGATCGACAGCGGAGGAGTGGTTGAGGGTTTACAATAGGCGGGTTTCCATCTGGCATTGGCCATCAGGAGGAGTTAATCGGAGGGGCTAATTTGAAAGTGCCGATTGTATCCAGGCCGTCAGATCGTTGATCGGATCAACGGTCAAGATTTTGTTGGGTGAGGTTCCATCGGAAGAGACTTATCATAATCGCATCAGAGTTTGTTGCTATGGGCCAATTGGGGCACACATATTAATATTTGTGATGTGATGGAAAGGGCAGGGTTTTATAATATAACACTTTGAACTTTATTATAAACTTTAAAAAAATGGAGGGGAAGTGGTTTGGGAACGGCGGGGATTTATATACATAAACTTTATTATAAAGTTTAGGGAAATGGTGGGGAAGTGGTTATGAAATCGCATATGTATTTTAAGGATTTTAATAATGCGATTTTCCATTGGATGGGGAAAAAGTGACCTATTAAAGAAAATATAAAACTTTAATAAAATAAAGTTTAGGGAAAGGTGGGAAGAGGTATTGTTTAAGGGTATAGGGGACTTTTTACTTCACTTAGGCATAAATTTCAATCCAGAAGTCAGTTTTGAGAGTGTAGTATACCGTTGGAAAGATTTTTTCGGGCTCTTTCTGCTGAACATACTTAGAACATGATTTGATGCTAAAGATGTTGTGGAAAACCTTCTCTGAAAGGCAAGGTGATGACTTGGTGGAGATAGTAGCTTTTGAATTGTAACTTATTACATATGCTAACATAAAATTACATAATGAATGATAATAAAGGTAAAGTATCATGTTTTCACCTCAGAACATGGTTTTGAGGTGAAAATTACCTCAAATTGAATAAAATATTTATTTGATCTTCTAGGTGCTGTGACTTTGAGTTTATTGACTTCCTCATGACCTTGCTGATATTTATTGACACTTGACTCATTATTTTGACCA
The DNA here is from genome assembly GCA_034641835.2 of Pinus albicaulis. Lineage (NCBI taxonomy): Eukaryota > Viridiplantae > Streptophyta > Pinopsida > Pinales > Pinaceae > Pinus > Pinus albicaulis. The sequence goes on from CM076579.1 coordinate 433,355,396, forward strand.
TGTTGAGACCCCATAATCTAATGAGACCCATCCTATGACCTACTGACATGACTCACAAAGTGAAACCATCTAATGACTAAGGACCATAGAGAGGAGAATCAACAAGTTTCACATGAGGGAAAACTGATGAAAAATCACTACCATCAATGAATCCATGACCTAGCGGAATGGTGAAATTTATTGGTATGGAATTCCTAATATGCAAATGGAAAAGAGAAATTTTGATCACTGATGGAAGCATGACTATACTGACACTAACACAACCTAAATAATCTCCTAAGAATAAAAATAAAGTTCTCCTTTTCAAATTTTATCAATGGCTTAAATTGGTGATCTCATCCAACATCATAGAAGCCATTAGGTAATTGATAATTAATGCCACAAAAAGACTCAATGATATAGTTTTGAGACGCCCGAAACAATTCTTCCATGAATCTCATTTCTTTGTTGGGCTTATGATTTTTGAGAAAAATACCATGGTTCTTACTCGGCATGGGTAAATAATCATGGTTGGCCTCAGAGCAACAATCTAATTGACCACTCTCCTTCATAAGAGCAAGGGATGTTCCACTCTGATCTACAATCAACATGACATTAGCAATGACTATTTCAAAATTATTACTAATGGAATCAATAAACTTAAAATTAATATCATCTTGAGGAAATATTCCTTTTAATGTTTATTTTTTCACTAGAGATATGGAATCATTTTCTTTGGCATTAATGCACCTAGAATCACCTGGATCTTGGATCTTTTCCTCTCATTACCACATCTGGTATCTTATGATCCATCTCTTTTTCAATGCAAGAATTTTAATTATCAATGCCTCACCAATCTCTTGTCCATGATATCATTTCCCATTTGACACACGAACTGACTCTATTATAATTAGTGTGTTCGGTCTTTCTTTATGAACTTCAAAATAGAGCTTCCTACTATTTTTCAATCACTCTTGACGAGCCTTTAACTTTTTATTATCATTGTGCTACTACTTCCAAAGTTTTCTTGGTTTGAATGTAAGAGAATATATATTAGTTTACATTCTCTTAGAGGAACGGTCTAAATGTGAGAGAATATCTAATAGTTGACATGTTCTTAGAATAAAGGCTTGACAAAGACATTTTATAATCTCCTTCAGATGGATTTTTTATTTTTTCCTTATGTAAATTTGAATTAAAGACCTCTTCCTCAATGTAAGAGTTTATTGGCTCACACTTAACAACCTCCTATTCCAATGCATTGTTTCCTTCCAAATTACAGCTCATCTAGACAAGAATTTCCTAGTATTTACAATGTTTATTATGTTGCTAAAAATAGTTGGCAATATGCAATGCACATTAATCCATTAATTTAGAAGATTAGATTTCCTCATGTCTGCTAATTTCCCTGACTGTCATTTTGGGAAAAAACTTTATAGATTCAAAATAAGTCAATCTATTATTCAACACATCAATAGTTTGTAGGTTTGGTAGACTTGATAGCTGAAATGGAAAGTCTGCTATTTTGTTTCTTGCTACCGTAAAAAAATTTAAACCCGTTAAATTGGAAATATGATTTGGTAAAGTCTTTAGTTTATTAAAGGATATCAAGATCCTCCAGATGCTTGAGTGAACCAATATTAGATGGTAGAAATGATATAGAGAAGTGAAAACTGAGAGATACATGATGGATTTCAAGCTCAAAATCTCATTGGAAGGATGAAAGAAAGAAGTGCACAATGGCTTTATAGAGCTCCATTTCCTCTAAATTAGAACAAAAATTAAGAAATGAACTCTACTTTCATGTATGAGTCATTTTAAACCTTAATTTTTGGGCTTAATATGATACTTTGAACATCCTTTTTCCATTTTTCATTTTTTTTTGCACAATGTATGCCACAGATTAATAGTTTAATAACTGCTACTGAGGTGGGAAATAATTAGTTGGCATTTAATATTGTTGAAGGTACTTAACAGTTAGGAACCAAATTGTGTATAATTTGAAGAAAATATTTTTTCCTGTATTGATATGCCATGCAGGGTAATCGTATAAAAATCCATTCCAAACCTTCCCACTAGTCTCACACGTAAGAAAATATTAAAACAAGATATATTAAAGGTGGTAAAGCACATAAACCACACTTCACACATTTTTTTTCCTCTGATATATATTATCTTCATTATTAATAGAATTAATTGGTAATACCTCACTCTCCCGAAATGCGTTTTAGTTATATTGTTCTAGTATATCGTGCATCATGAAGTAGAAACAATTTTGGTGTATGTACCATTAGTTTGCAAATAATACAAAAATATACATACAAGAAAAATAGTACTTTGATACACTAGATTCTCGTTTTTAAATAAGGAACATAACTTTGAATTGTCTCTGATGCTAGATAAATATGTACGTGAATTAAATATCAAGATACAAGATGAGCAAAAGTTTTGTGCATAAACTGGCTTATGCAAAGGGCCTATGGAAATATGCATTCAATTAAAACTAATAGAAAGTAAAGAATGTCCATTGAGAGCCATTTAACTTGGTCATGAATGTCCATGATTGGCCACATAGGGTGGATGCCCACCTCGAAGGACTGATATTAAATTATTGCTAGACATATTATTCGTCTCACAAAAAGGAAGATTCCCATTCACATGATTGCTAAACATATTATTTGGTTGAGAGAAAGGAAAACTATCATTGGAATGACTACTAGAAATATTATTTGGCTAAGAGAAAGGAACACTCACATTATCTTCCTTAATTCTGCTTTTAAAATATTTATTTGGATTCCCCTTAAATATAGGTGCCAACTTTCCCCATGGCATGGGACATGGAAGAATATTTTGTTTAGGAAGAGATCTAATGTTGCAAATATTCATTCTAATGTTAGCATACAATCCTGGATTTTTTGTAATTGGAACTATAACACAAGTTTGCACCTGATTAAACAACATAGGGTTGGTAGCCGTCTCATTTTCATCCAATGATGGTACTTGAGGCAATCTAGCTACTTGGCCAGAGTGTTTTCTAGTGCTGGGTAAGATAGGATGAATGATATTATATTGTGTTGGTTCTCCCATAAAAGTAGAATGCATTGCCCTGTAAGTGGAATTCATGAGGTTGGAATTCATCTAACTCCCACTAAGAATAGCTGCGCCAAGAACAAGGGGTTGGATTTAGTGAACACATCCGTTAGAGTCTGGGAAAGATGCCCTAGAAGAAGGTTTCCCTTGTTGAATCCCACTAGTTGGATGATGCTGATGCCTCGAGAAATTATTTGAGTGCATAGTTTGTCTGAATGCATCATGAAAATGCTTAGCAAGAGGTTGTTGCCAAGAGCAGATCCCTTAGGCTTGGTCATATACTGGTGCATAATGAACAATGCTTATTGGGTTTGCCATAAGTTTACTATAAAAAACATGTCACCAGAAATAGGAGGCTACGCAGGACACATCCCTTCAGTGGCACCTTGATTGGGCTTTCTATGGACTGCTCCCCGAGGAGGAGGTTCACTTGAAAAAGTAATCAATTCTTGAATTTTCTCTCTAGAATATGCCAAAAGAGTTGTAGGTGGTATTGAGGGACGACTTGTGGAGCTTGAAAGTTGAGGAGGTTTTTATTTAAGGATTCTTCTAGTAGCTTGACACATGCATTGAGATTAGACAGTGAGGGTTTGGATGGAGTTCAGGTTCTAGGCCTTTTGCAATTTTCTATTTGGCTTACAAATGCAGATGGTGGCCATCCAGACAAACAATTATGAAATGGTTTCTTCAAATAAAATCCAATCTCCATAGAATTTAGAAGCAAAAATTAAAGGATCCTGCTATGATCAATCTATAAATCTATTAAACAAGAAGAAATATTTCTACATACCTAGGATTAATGCCTCAATCCATTTACACTGTTCAATTTCTGTTGCAAGTGACCAACATGATATTCTCTCTTCATTCCATCCATAAACTCTTTTTTTCTCCCACATCTTCCATATTATTTTCCTGGAGATTTTCTCTTCAATTGGCTCCCCTCTTCACAAGTGATCTTACTTTTTTATACTCAGCCTCATTCTCATCATCCAAGAACTCCACATCATAGAAAGCTCTTCATCATGTTCACTAGAAGAATCCTATAATTTTCTCAGTTCTGTTATGGAAATGGACCAGTGCCTCTAAATAGTCTACGTGATCTAGTGCTTGTTGAGTTATATGTTTCCACCTCATCTTAATTTTTGCATAATAATGTCTCTTTTTTATGTCTACAACTTCAGTACATTTAAGCCTGTTGTAATTATTTATCTTTTTATGTCTGCTACTTCCATATGTTTAAACCTATTGTGATTATTTATCTTTTTTTAATTTTTATGTTGCATGGGTTCTCGAACCCAGGGGGTCAGGTTCTCGAACCCCTCGGGAGGAAAAAAAAAGTAATTTTTTTTTATTTAATATAAAGTCACTTTGACCTTTAGTCTTTACGCATAGACATCAGGTTCCCCGTTCATTTGATCAATGGACTTTTCATTTTCTCTGGCTATCAACTATCCAACCCACTCAAACTGTAGCGTAACGCTGACGACATCCATTCTCGTAGTATCTATTCTTCGAGAAGTGAGCACAGGTGACGATGTATCCATTCTCGCAGTAGTGAACATAGGTGTTAGCAGTGAGCACAAGTACAAGGAACAATGAAGAGTCTAAGACAACAACATAACAAGAAAACTCGACATTGGATAACGAGTTTGTCACACTAGTGTTTAGGTGCAGTGCTGCAGTAGGACCATAGATATTTTTTTTTAGCATTTTACAACAAATTTTTTAATTTTTCCATTGTTTATAAACCTAAAACTTGCCCTCGATATAATTTTTTGCAACTTCAGAACACTAAGAAGCCAACTCCGGAATATTACATTATAACACCATTGTTAAGATTTGTGTTGCATGGGTGGCACTTTATTTTATTGTGGTTCTTCCTTGAATGATTTAAGTTGACTAGTCACTGTAGTATGCTAGTTGCATCATCATACGTGGAATTTTCAACAAAAATATTAGAAAAATAGTATATTTGGTCTCTAATGATATCTATTTCCATTATTGTGCATGAGTTTATATTTTTTAAATTTAATTTTGAATATTCTATTTTTTTTTCCCAAGCAACTCTATGTTTGGTCATTCATTTCAACTCTAGTTTCAAGGATTTTCCAACTCTGATTTAACTGAGTCATTCAACTATTATATTAGTGCATATTTATATGGGGACTGCTAATTGCCACATTCTAACTTGTAAGTGCCATACTTGCATCTGTATGCCTCCTCCTTTACAAAGATAAATCATTGTGCCCTTGTATTATGGTTAAGATTTACAAGAAATAGTGTTCCAAGTTTTTGGATTGTTTTTGTCGAGTGCATGTTGAAAATGAGTCTATACTATAAATTCCATGAGTTTCACAAACTAAACTATGAATGGAAACAATAATTTTGATATGGTGTCCCAATCCTAGGAATTGTTGCACAACATGGTTTTGATTTTAAGATTTATTACCAATGTTTATCTATGAAAAAACATAAAAGATGTTCTAAACTTTGTAGTGAGGAGTGATAGTTAAATTTTAATATTTTTGTCCTTATGCATCTGAACATTATCTAAAATAGAATCTATGGTAGAAAGTTTTTTTTCATTTATTTTGACTAGTGGCTCATACTTGTGATCAACACAGAATTGTTGTTGGCACTAGGCTACAAATTATATTCATCACCACACATATCCTACTTAAATATCCATGAAAGACCATGTTCTTCAATAGGGTCAAACATACCACTGTTGGGCCGTGAATACGCCCACTTTTTAACACTTATTTCATCCATTTTTACTCTTCTTTATCATACAATTTATTATAATTTATTATATAAATCCATTTTATAATGATTTATGCTCTTATGGATGAATATTATTTCTTCTCCTTTATTTTTAATAAATTGGTAATTATTATGCATAATTTTATCAATGATGGTTTATTAATATATTTTGTAACATCACTCACCATTTTAGCCTCCAAGATATTTGTCAGATTGTAGATTTGATCTCCAAATCATCATCAAATATTCCAACTCAGAAATTCGTTGGAATAAGAAGTGACAGTTTTGCGGTTAATATTCTGGGCAAATGGAGAAGAATATGGAAAATCCGGAATATGGGTTTTGTCTAGACTGGACCCAATTAACTTTACTAAAGAACGGTTTGCCAAACTTCGACCTGTATTGAGATACAGGGTTCTTTGAGCACGATTTTCTTAGATTTGTTGTTGCGGCCATCCTCCAAATCTCAGCTACAAAGCCAAATTTGACTTGCTCTTGTTGAAATATGGATGAAAATATATTTTCTTGTTGATCAATTGGTTGGTAACAATTCAATTTATTATGAGAGATCCTATTTACTATTTAATTTCTCCTCTCTTTGGTTATAAAAGGAGACATTTGTAAAAGGGAGGGGATAGTTGTTGCCTTTGTGAATTGTAAACTTAATCAAAATCTGTGTTATTGAAAACACGATTCCATTGTAATCCTGCTCCACTTTAATGATTAATTGAAGTTGTTTTTCCATTCGCATCATCTGAAGTAGCTTGAGCAGTCCCTGCTGGTGGTTAAGGGCCCAACCCCTGGCAGCATGAACTGCTCCTCTGTGTTATATTTCTGACTCTTGCGGCGTGTGATCGATTTGATACATGCATGTTACTGTGAGTTCATTTCATTAGTTGTTTATCATTTTACTGTCTTTATGTATTACGTGCTCTGTTTATGAGTTATTTCATTATCGTATGATCTGAATCTTATATCTTACAGCGCGGGTTAATTGAGACAACATATTGCCTTACTTAGATCATCCTTGGATTCTTGGAAGTGATATTGGTTCTATCTTACTTAATTCATAATCCCGTGCTTAATAGTTTATTGTTTTATTATAATGGATTGCGTTGTCGTTCCTTCCCAATTTAACAAGAATCATAATCCTCGAATTACTTATCTTGTTACGCTTCGCTATTCGGCATTTGATGTTCCATTCCATTTGTTGTCTCATTTAACTACTATTCATTTGAGAGTGCAGATACAAAACTTCGCTATTCAGTTTGATGTTCAATAGGATTTACCGTTTAATAGAGTTTTGTCGTTCAATTCCTTTAATTTTGGTTTGTTGTCCATTTACATTGTTGTTCATTTCAGATTAATTAGTTTACATATTGTAAGAGTTTTCCCAGTTTTCTTTCCATAGCAGCTTTAGTTCAATTTCTATTTCCTTTTAATTGCTTTAAAGTAGGACTGTCAACTATAGAGAACATTGGTTATTGCTTCCTGATTCCTAGATTGATTGTCTTGTTCCAGTTTGATTTCAATTGCATCAATTTCTAGAGGAATGAGTTATTGCTACTGTATCCTCGATTGATGTTTACTGAGTGAATAGTTGGATTCCAGAGCATTTGAGTTTATGTTGTTTCTCTTTTTCAAGCATATGTTTAATCTTTTATTTAGAACACTGTACTACATCTTTCATAGCATTACTCTTAGCTCAATTGCTGCCTCAAACTAAGTACACTCTTGAAATAAAAAGTCTCTCCCTAATTGACAATTAATGTGAGATAAATAGGTGTTAAAAAGATACCTTTTATGCCTCAACATTTTGGCGCCATTTCCGGGGAGAGTGTATGCCATTTAGAAAGAGTGATGCATATTTGATTTTTCCTACTTGAGAAGAATTGGGTATTAAAGACGGAAGGTAAGAACCTGCACACCAAGCAAGGAAGACACTTGGTCACTGGCCCACTTCACAGCAGAATTGAGTGAAAGCTTAAGGTAGGAATGAATGCTCGTGTTTTTTTTGAATTTTAGAGGTATAATTTTTGAAAAAAATCTTGTAGTTCCACTCGAGTGGTGATGTAAGCACCACCCATTTCACTAACCAATTGATAGGAATATTGGAAGGAGGATCCTTAAAGAAACACATGAAGAACATCTTCTATTGTGGTAAGAAATGGCTCACATTGCAACTTTCAAATTCCCTATCAAAGATCTAGAAGGAGTGACACAAATGCACATAATTCCCCCATTGTCTCTACCAAATTTTCATGGTTTGACAAATGAAGATCCAGATACATTCTTATTTGAGTTTGAAATACTTTGTAGAGGATATTATTATTGTACTAATGATGAAAGATTGAAAGTGTTTCCTCTTACTCTAAAAGGATCATCTCTCCGATGGCTCATGAGCATAGGTGGGAACTCCATCCAAACATGGGAGGACATGAAGAACATATTCTTGAAGAAGTACCAAGACTACTGCAAATACAATGAAGACATTTTCGGTATGATACAAGGGGAGGATGAAAGCTTGGAGGACTATGTAGACAGATTTCGATATAACCTTCAAAAATCAAAGCATAAGCATTTGGAAAAAGAGATCTTGAAAACACTCCTTCTTAAAGGAATCAAAGATGATTTTTTAGAACTCTTAAATCTGATAGGAAAAGGTGATGTTTTTCAGTTATCATATGATGATGTTTGTGAATTGTGCATAAGGTATTCAAGAGGAATTTCCAAGGCTGGTAAGAATTCTAGAGAAGTTTCTTCTTTCTTTTCCAAATTTACTACAAGAACAAGAGACATAAGAGCTGAAATCAATGTTTTAAATATGATTTTATTAGCTCTCTAAATTCACAATTGAATGTTTTGCAAGTTTAGAAAAATAAAAAATTTGATGAAGTGTTTTGCCCTCATTACCGAAAGGAGCATCCCATAGATAATTTTTCTTCCTTATCTAATTTGGAAGTGGCATATCAAAGAGATTGGGAAGCTACGACAAGGTCAATTGGTATGGTTCAAAACACTTCCCCTCCATTCTCTTACTTGCATAATCCATTATGGAATACTTATACGTTAGGGAAACCATGCCAATCTCAATATAACCACCACTAATCATGTCTACAAGTTTGGCATGTTTCATCTTATGATTGAATGAATACTCTCCCTCATCTTGTAGCAAAAACACATCTTCCAGCTCTTCCACAATATCTTGCTTACCCATCAAAATCATCCACTCAACACAATCAACTACATCATCAAGAGGCTCCATTCCCTACACAATCTCCTGCTAAACTCATTCCACAGCCTCACCATAATAAACCAGTACAACATGCTTACAATGTTGAACTACAAAATTTACCCACCCTTCCCACCCATTCTATCTCACATGCTCTATTGGAGAAAACTTACACTGAGACTCTGGAATGAATTAAATCCAAAAATTGTAGAAGTTATGAAAGAAAATAAGGTTTCTTCTAGCTTGCACCAACAAACCATTTTAAAAGCTCAAGAACTTCATGATACAATGGCTATGGGAAATCAAAAAAGTAATGGATACATTGAAGATTGGTTTCACTCCATCATTTGTTTCCAACATCACTCTATGCTTCAACAATTTTTGGCACCATCTTTTCAAGGGAAGTTGGCTTCTCATACCCTAATTTTTATCAACATACATTTTTAAAATTTGGGTATGTACATACTAGAGGCCTTATTTATAAAATGGTTCCACTGGAAATACTCTTATACATAAAAATATTCGATTCTTAAAGAAGAGTAGGATAATGGAGAAAATAAAAAAAATAAGGAAATAAAACAAACACATTTTTTTATTTTTGTAAAAATAGTTGTTTCTTTGTTGCAACACGGTGTGAAATCAACATTGATGATAAATATTCTAATTTATTTGTGTATGTAGATGAATTATATTGTAAATAACAATTCTACAAACACTTATATTCATTTTTATCATCAATATGGAAAAATTTCTTGAATATCATATTTTTTTGGCTTGCGGCCTTGATGAAATTTCTGAAAAACACAGTTGGGACAGTCATGTTTTGGGGGACCAAAAGTGAATATTTAAAAAAAAAAATTCTATTATAAGTATCATTTTATGTCTACTTTACAACCCAATTTTAATCACTCAATTTGGATTTGAAATGAAAAATTTAGAACCAAAACATTGACAGGGTGTCTAGTAGGCAGCTCAGGAACAAAGTTGGGACATTCAGTTTTTGGAGGCCTAAATGACTATATTTTTAAAACCTATTTCTATGGGAGATTCCTCTATGAATATATTTTACAACACAATTTTAATCACTCAATTTTGATATAGTATGAATAATTTATGACCAAAATACTGACTGCCTATCATAAATCAGCACTCTTGAAACTCTGTTTTCTCGGCTGTTCATTAACATATTTGACCCATCAATTATTCTTGTATTCAAAACATATTTCTATTGGAGATCAATAAATGAATATAATTTAATCTCCAATTTGAATCAGTTCAATCCGCCATCAAACGAAAACTTTATGCTTGAAATATCAACTGTTGGTCTAAGCTGGAAAATTGAAAATGACTCTATTATGCAGGTTTTTCTAAGAAAATTTGACATATTATAGCATTGAATTTTTAAAACATGTTTCTATTGGAGATAAAAGTTTGAATTAGCTCTCATTTGGCTTTATAATCACTCAAATCGAACAAAAAAAGAAGAAGGTATGATTAAAAGACTGCTAGTTAGTATCGTCGACCACTGCTCTCCCGCAGGTAGAAAATATAATTTGTTTTATTTTTCCGTGGATTTGTTCTACAGAGTAAATACTTGTCAGGTTTTTTGCATAATTCTTAGATTAGGGGAGCCCATGCACCTCTCTTTATCCATTATTTTATGTTTTATTGCAGGTAGGCACTCGTTTTTTGCAGGTCTTAAGAGAATAAAGAAGGTCAATTTATGAACAAGCGATTCTGGAGAGAAATTTTAGTGAAACAAGGGCATTTCATCCAGTTCATTACCTAATAGATTCATAACAGTAGAAATGAATAATTGGTTTCTATTTGAAGATTCATGCCGCTGCTGCCATTTTGCCACAATAGTCATACTGCATTTCTACAGAAATTTTGTTGATTGAACTTTTTGCATGAATCTTATCTGTTGCCATTCAAAATTAACACTGTGGATTCACGAAAATTGCATACAAAATCGTTATTTTTTGCATATAAGCAAAAGACAAAATCTATCCGCAGCACAACCACACTATTGCAACTAACAGCAAAGGCTCGCGAATGTGCACAATTCTTTAGACATGACGTGCTTGCATGGCTTCCACCTTTTGCGTCACTTTCAGTATCTGCTCAGCCTACATCAGCTTCGACAAAGGCCAGTCCCTACATGGCCTTCCACATTTTTTCGGAGGTAACACTTGAGGTAAAATAGCATAATTTTCTGATTTATTATGAATTTAGGATAATTTCATGAAAATCCAGTGAGCATTATTTATCATCATTCATTTCACATCTTTACCACTTTCCATTTTTTTAGACACGTCTCATCTTTCAGTTTGGGGGAGTGTTGATTTCCTTCATTTCTTTCTTATGACCATGTCAGTAATCTTCTTTGATATTATTATTCATTCTCAACACATCCCTTATTCCATGTTGTTTTACACCAAGCATAGATTTCAAAATATTGTAGCAACCACCTCTAGCATCGCATGAGGACATGCTGATTCTTCAGTTTTTTTTTGGGGGGGGGATTGGCTACACATGATGGATGTTTTCCGCTTTCTTTCTCATTTAAGGCATACAATTTCTTTTGTATATAGTGCAGAAATTGTTTTTCATGTATCTTTAAAACTATGAACTGAATTCTTGTGATTTCTGGATAACAAAAAGGTATCATTAAAATACACAAACCCAGATAATTTCACGCTAAATTAGTTCATAAAACTTTGAAAATTATGCACTATCACCTACAGCCATTTTTTTATATCTCATGATCCGTGCATCAAAACGAACTGATTTTTGAGAAAACAGTTAATGAAGTTTTCTATTACTTATGTCACATTCTTCTGCAATTTCATATACATATAGTTGAACATCAACTGTAAAAATTGTTATGCCTCTATTGCTAAAATTGAATATTCATTATTTGAGGAAAAAATCATTTGTTCCATCCATTTCATGACTTGGGATGAGCAATTTTTGCTTGGTTAACACATGGGTTTTGTCTTTGGATTGCATGAGAACATGCAATATATTCAGTTTGGGGGTATGTTTGGCCGTGAATACGACCACTTTTTAACACTTATTTCACCCATTTTTACTCTTCTTTATCATATAATTTATTATATAAATCCATTTTATAATGATTTATGCTCTTATGGATGAATATTATTTCTTCTCCTTTATTTGTAATAAATTCATGATTATTATGCATAATTTTATCAATGATGGTTTATTAATATATTTTGTAACATCACTCACCATTTTAACCTCCAAGATATTTTCCAGATTGTAGATTTGATCTCCAAATCATCATCAAATATTCCAACTCAGAAATTCGTTGGAATAAGAAGTGACAGTTTCGCGGTTACGATTCTGGGCAAATGGAGAATAATCTGGAAAAGCTGGAACATGGGTTTTGTCCAGAATGGACCCAATTAACTTTATTAGAGAACGACTTGCCAAAATTTGGCCTTTATTGAGATAAACGTAGTGTTCTTTGAGCACGATTTTCTTAGATTTGCTGTTGCGGCCGTCCTCCAAATCTCAGCTGCAAAGCCAAATTCGACTTGCTCTTGTTGAAAGATGGATGAAAATATGTTTTCTTGTTGATCAATTGTTTGGGAACAATTCAATTTTGTTATGAGAGATCCTATTTACTATTTAATTTCTCCTCTCTTTGGTTATAAAAGGAGATGTTTGTAAAAGGGAGAGGATAGTTGTTGCCTTTGTGAATTATAAACTTAATCAAAATGTGTGTTGTTGAAAACATGATTCCATTGTAATGCTGCTCCAGTTTAATGATTAATTTAATTTGTTGTTCCATTCGCATCATCTGGAGTGGCTTGAGTAGTCCCTGCTGGTGGTTAAGGGCCCGACCCCTGGCAGTGTGAACTGCTCCTCTCTGTTATATTTCTGATTCTTGTAGCGTGTGACCGATTTGATACATTCATGTTACTGTGAGTTCATTTCATTAGTTGTTTATCATTTTACTGTCTTTATGTATTACGCGCTCTGTTTATGAGTTATTTCATTATCGTATGATCTGAATCTTATTTCTTACAATGTGGGTTAATTGAGACAGCATATTGCCTTACTTAGATCATCCTTGGATTCGCAAAAGTGATATTGGTTCTATCTTACTTGATTCATAATCCTGTGCTTAATAGTTTACTGTTTTATTATAATGGATTATGTTGTCGTTCCTTCCCAATTTAACAAGAATCTTAGTCCTTGAATTACTTATCTTGTTATGCTTCTTTGTTTGGCATTTGATGTTCCATTCCATTTGCTGTCTCATTTAACTGCTGTTCATTTCATAGTACAGATACAAAGCTTCTCTATTCAGTTTGTTGTTCAATAGGATTTACCATTTAATAGAGTTTTGTTGTTCAATTCCTTTAATTTTGGTTTGTTGTCCATTTACATTGTTGTTCATTTCATATTAATTAGTTTATAGATTGCAAGAGTTTTCTTTTAAAGAGTTTTCCCAGTTTACTTTCAATAGTAGCTTTAGTTCAATTTCTATTTCCTTTTAATTGTTTTAAAGTAGGACTGTCAACTGTAGAGAACATTGGTTATTGCTTCCTCGTTCCCAGATTGATTGTCTTGTTCCATTTTGATTTCAATTGCATCAATTTATAGAGGAATGAGTTATTTCTATTGTATCCTTGATTGATGTTTACTGAGTGAATAGTTGGATTCCAGAGCATTTGAGTTTATGTTGTTTTTATTTTTCAAGAATCCGTTTAATCTTTTATTTAGAACATTGTACTACATCTTTCATAGCATTACTCTTAGCTCAATTGCTGCCTGAGACTGAGTACACTCTTGAAATAAAAAGTCACTCCCGGATTGATAATTAATGTGAGATAAATAGGTGTTAAAAAGATACCTTTTATGCCTCAACAACCACACCCTTTCAAAAGAATCGAACATGGATGTTGGTAATATCACCACCCACCCTCGACCATTATTCAAGCCACCAGTGGTAAGTTTGTTCACTTACATGTAAGGTTGTATAAATAAGGAAAATCACTTTGAGATACATAAACTAAACAATTTATTACATTAATGGATTGAGACATAATGGGCAACAACTCCATGTGTAGAAATCAACAAATGTCCTCTTCACTTTGGAATCCAATCGATAGACAAATGTATTCCCTACTATATCAGCTACAACAATAAGTAGGCTTTACTCTCCAAATGCAAGCATTTCTTAATAATTGAGGTGAGGTAAGATATTTTGAGAGTTTATATAGGGTTTCGTAATTCTTGTTATAATTTTTTGTTTTCTAATATATTTCATTTTCCTATGTAAATGTTTAATGTTCAATGATGTGCATTTTTAAATCTTTTAACATTAAACTTTAAACCATAAATATTTTATTTTTCTTGTTCAAAGTTTGCAAATTCAAAATACACAAATTCATATATATATATATATATATATATATATATATATATATATATATATATATATATATATATATATATATATATATATCCCTAACGAACCCATGCACCCTGTTTCAAAAATTGATTTCCCCGTCCAAGTCCTCATCCCTGAACCCACGTTTCCTGGAAACATAGTTTAATTTTCATAGTTGATAAACAAGTATTTAAAGAATGATAGTACCTATTGCATCTATATAATTTTTGTCACAAAAATTCTTATCTTCTGCTCATGGTCTCTTTTCTCCTGACAGATTGAAGGGAAAGCCGGAGCTAAATCAATATCACTATTTCGAATTAATGAAGGCTCCTAGTTTACCAAAAAATTTGGCTTGTATAGGAATAACCGCTTATATACGTATTATATTGTCTATATCAAGACAAACCTTGTAATCTATACCATGAATAATAAATTTTAGAGTTCAATTGCGACCTGGAATGCATTATATAGTTATCTTCTATTTATTATTCATAAATAATAAATTTTAATAATTTAATTGAGTTTAATTATGATCTGGAATGTACTCGATGGCTATTTAATATTTGTTGCTTATAAATAATAATTTTGATAGTATAATTGATCCTACATTATAAAGTAGTTCTCATATTTATACATATAAGTTTAGATTTTTTGGTTTGAATGTAATAATCCCATTTAGATTTTATAATTTATAGCTTATGAAAAGGATCAGAATAACCCCAAAAAGACTATGATTTTTTTCGATTTATGTCTTCTAAGGAAGACTATCTCAAATTAAATTTTCCTTGATTTATCATCCATAGAACAAAGTAAATTGAATCAGTGGTTAGAATTTTTTAAATTATTTGTACACAATTTTAAATTATGAAACATATACCCCTTCCCTTGCATAATCAGGCATGAGAAACAATATTATACAAACAAGATAGTATGCCATCTTCACTTGCCCAAACATTTCATCTATGAAACCTAGTGACTGCCTTTTATCTATTATCCATAATATTTTTCCTTCATTTAGTGCACTATCGAATTCACTATCTTCCACCACTATAGAAGTCCCTAGCACCTACAAAATGAAACTTCAAATGTTACAAACCTATTAGGAGAATAATAAAGAAAAATTTTACAGAGAGATGAGAAAAAAACAATTTCAGTTCTTATCTGATTATAAGCCATCGATAAAAAACGCAGAAAAAATAAAGAAAAGATAATAGGTTTTGTTTCTTAGGGTTTAGAAAAATATTTAAAAGGATACTAACATAATATCACACATAATTAAATGGCACTGTAATGACAAAAATTATATATACAACCAAAAGAGCACATTTAGCATGTGCATAAAAAATTAATAATATTCAACACATCTAGTGTCTCAAAAGCAAGAAAAATGCATCTACATTAGAAGGCATATAAGATCCTCGACTCTACCAATATAGAGAAAGGCCAACGTTATACTAAAATGCAAGAAAATATACTTCTAGATATATATTTTTGTCATCTAGGGAATGATAATTTAACCATAAATTTTATAAAATCTCTACGGAGTTCAAATCTTGGACACAATGGAAGAGGATACTTTTTCATTCCATAGAAGGGTTTTCAGACCTAGACAGTATGGGCTTACTTAGATCTTTCACGTGGAGGCTTGTACTTAACTTATGCTAGCTTGATTTGAGTGTATGGAGATGTATATGGGTGGACACAGATATAACACATTGACTTGGAGGGTAGTTGAATCATTGGAGCCCTTAGAGGAGCATTGGAATTTTAGATGAGGAGTGCCCTTTCCTTCAAATATTTCTTGAGGATCATCATCCCCTTGGGGCTTGAAATGTGTCACTTACTTCACATGTGTGTGCCTACTTATTTGTAGTAGGTTACATGTAAGGGTTTAGGCCCATTTTCATATTTTTTTCCTCCCTTACCTCTCATATATATAGAGGAAGGAAGGATTCCTTTAATTTTTATCATCATCATATTTTGTTTAGAGACGTGAGGAGAATAGTGCTTTAATATCTCTCTTGTTCATTCTTTGTTGTACTTTATCTCTCTTCTATTGGAGTGATAGGGTTTCTTGGGAATTCTTGAAGTCTAGGGTTAGGTTTTTTACCTTAAGGATGAAAGGAATTAGGGTTTAAAGATAAACCCTATAGTTTTACTTGTTTGAGAAGAAGAGGAAAGAGAAGACATTATGTTGATACTAGCTTCTGAAAGATACTTGGTGGAGCTAGGATTTTCACATTGTTCCTTGACTAGTGTTTTGGAGAGCTTAGAGGGTTGCATCAATGTGTCTAAAGCTCACAGTACGTACTTGAACTATATATATATATATATATATATATATATATATATATGGATCTAATGTTTTCATCAGTCGAAAATTGTCTTGGTACATATTTCACTTTCAATTATCAATGTCTTTTTGGTTTGGTAATTTCTAGCACTTTATTTCTCATTGAGTTGACATAAGTTAAGTTTGAAATTGTTAAGAGTAGTAATATAGATATTGAATGACATTAGGGAAGATTTACTACTGTAATTACTAATTTCATAAAGTGAATTTCAATTTTGTTTTATAAGGGATAAGATTTGCTTAGAGGGCTGAAACTTGTTGGAAAACATTGTGTATCCTTTCTCTCGGATTTCCCTGTTGATTGGGTTTGAAAATAAGTGAAATATTTTCTATTGTTTGATGATGTAAATTGTGTTTCATATCAGACCTAAGGTTGTAAATTCACAGGGACTAGATCAAAGAAACCTCTAGCAAACAGGTGAAATTTATGCATTCCCATTAAAGTATCAGGAGAAAATATTCCTACAACTATGATTTTGTAACTTTATTCCATATTAAATCTTGATTTACAAAGTACCAAGGGGGATAAAATTTGTCAATATTAAAATATATTTTTTAGTACAAAATTTTAGGAAAGGTTTGCATCTTAAGGGATTTGGTTCTTCTAGGAACTTAGTAGATCTGTTGCTAAGATGAATCTGTGTTGGTTCTTAAGTTTTCATTAATATCTTTAACCAATTATCTTTATTGACTTATTAGTATTACTAATAATAAATTAATTTATTAACTGTTCCACCAACTTACTGTATTCTGGTTCTCATTAAATATTAATCCTCTAGGTATTTTCCTCAGCCTAAGGTTTCTATGCTGACATTCTCTCCTCGTCCAATAAACTGTCTTTTTCTTCCTGTTTTATTTTACTTGTTTGTCTAAAAAAAAACGATATATTTTGTTTCCAATTGAAAATATAACTTGGTTTTTTAAAAATTTACAAGGCATAACAAAACATATCATCAACATTAAGAGTAATAGTCAAGATTGTGCTCCCAACCTAATTTCAAGAAAACATTTTGAAAATTATTTACTTGTCATTATGAAAATTAAGGTTTAATTTTTCTTTTTACGATTGCCTTCGACGCCAATAATATTACTCATTCAAATTTTGTGACTTTGCAGTTGAACTACATTATTTTAAGTGGCCAAGACATTTCCAAACTTCAAGAGGAGGCTATAACAACTGTCTCTATTATTCTTTTTATATCTATATTTCAAGTTGTAATTCTTCTACATCAATTTATGTGTTATGTTTTTATATAATTTATATTTTCGTTGAATGTGCATTCATTTATTAAATTTAATATTTTAGTTTGCTAGTTGTATGGATATATTATTAGGTCAATGTTTTCCACTTAGTTTACTCGTTGTAGATATATATGCAAGGATAACAACTCTAGTGAAACCTTGATAGTAACGTAGGCAATGGAGAAAATTACCTTTGATTCTATATGAATCAAAAGAATCTACTTAGAAAACCTTCATCTCTTTTCACTGCCCTTTAATCCAAATTCAACGTCATAAAGCTAATGGATTCTATTATCAATACACTATTTAAACAATTGATTTTCCTCTTCCTTTTTTCTTACAAAATGACATATATTGTTTTCCATATCTCCACCATGTCAAATGAATTTCTACCTCTATTTTAGTGTTTTTGGATGTATTTTATAAGCTTCCATAAAAAAAGTTAAGCAGGGGACGATTGCCAAAGAAATTTTGGGTGAGCTTGAAGAATTAAGAGATACACAAATACCGTAGAGTAGAGGACTGACCTAGAACATAGTACTGAATTTTTTATTTTTATTTTAGTTTATATCTTCAGAAAAATTCAGTTTATGCTTGAAATTGTATCTATGTTATATGTCATCCTTTGTAGTAGATAGATAATGCAGACCAGAAAATTGTCTAGAGTCATTTATAAGCTTTGATTTTAAGTTGTTTGGATTTTGGTTTGGTGCTAGAATTAGCACACGTTAGATTCTCATTTTTTTATGCTCTTTACTCATTCATCGATTAACATGTTTCAGGAATTCATATTCCACTCGAGCTAAAAAATGGGGTTTTCCTTGCTTTTTAGTATTGGCCTATAACCTCTCTTTGAGGTCAGCATAGTAATTAGTAGCAACAACTTTATATTCATACACACAAAAAAAATCATTTGGTAATTTTATGCTACATTGGTTGACTTGTGATCTGTACTATGTATAAATTGAATTTTGATTTATAGTTGATGTTATAATGTATTTGGATTTTGTTGTTGATCACGATGGGGAGCAACTAAATCTCTTCAATCATAACTTTATAGGGTCCTATTTTTGCGATTCTGTAATGCATATGAGATCCTATAAGGGATTTTTCATCGAGGCATATATTGGATTATATTCCTAATTAATAAAATCCAACCTCTAGAGTGTGGTAATGTCATACAAGCTAATCAGTAGCATTATGTCCCTTTGTGTTATGGTTTTGTAGATGAAAGTGAATGTAATAATGTTTCTCTATATAGTATATATTAGATCACTTAAATATAAAGTCCTAATATTGTGATCCCATACTATTTCTGATATCCTATAATTTTTTTTTTGTGGGAGGCACATCATGGATTCCATTCCTATTTAAGAAATCCAAGCTAGAGGCTAATACCGTGATATAAAGTAATAAGTAATATTTTCATTGCATTTGTTATTGTAAATGAGTTTAATAATGTTCACCTGTATAAAATATGTTAGGTTATTTTATATATAAGGTGGTGATTTTGTGACTCCTTACTCATCTTTCATTCTACTGAGTGCCTAAGAAGACCAACTTCAATCTCATAAAAGTGAAAGCTTGGAACACCATCTATAATTATTGTTATCTTTGAAAAAAATTGCCCTATCATAAAATAAATTTTGTTTCAGAACATCATCAGTCCGTAATTTAATACTAGAACTATATGTTCTACTTAGTGTAAGCTTTGTAACATAGCCACTAATAAATTTCTTACATTTAGAGTGTTGCAATTTTCCAATTTCATCCTTGGAACAATGGGTATTATAAATCACTTTTGGAGTGTTTTTATTCTTCAAAATTTAGAGCCATCGTAGAACAACAATTTTTTTGTCTTATTACTTCAGTTTTAGAGCATATCAGATCTACAAATAATTGTAGAGGTTCTATAAGTTTCTAAAACCTTGGCTTCTTGTAGTATCAATACCTAACTTGATCAGGCTATAACAACTGCTTTTACATTATTATTTTTTGGTGAATCAGATCCTAACAATGCACTTTTGGCAAGGGCATGGTCACTTGGTTGGAGAAGTGGTGACAAGCCTCTAACTGCATGTATCAATGGACCTTTGCTTGACTATGGAGTAAAGTGTCAGAAATAGAAAATACAACAAATTATTTCCTGTCACCTCATCTGAATTGTGGGGAGTTGAGTGCTATAAATGTGTTTCACCTTGATGCGTTAAATAATTTTTGTGGGCTAATGAGGGAAATACTTCAAGGAGAATATAGTGTCATTATGTTTCTCAAGTCAACTAGTAACCAGGAATATTCTATATATTTGAGTTTCAATTTTCCCTGCAGCCATGAGAGGCCATTTCTTTCACATTTTGATTATTTCCCATGGTGTTTTGGCATGGATTAATTTAAATATTGTAGGTAAGGTAGGACTGGATATTCGCTAGTTGATTTTGGGATGCAGGAACTTTGGGCAACTAGATGGTTTCATGATTGAATCCTGGTGGTGATCTCTAGTTTCTTTGTTAAGGTTCTCTAGCTTCCTTGAAGATGGGGTAAGAAGTATATTTTGGACACGCTCCTAAATGTTCATATGGAGTATGATTCTTTTAGATGGCTGTACATTTTTGGTTGCTTTCTAGATGGGTGTGAGGTGGATTGAATATATAATCCTCAGGTAAGTTACAGTACAATATGAAATTGTGTACTAAACACAAATACAATTCTTGCATTTAACTTATTCATGGATGAAAATATATTAGGATTTAATTTAAATATTTTAACTTTTCATAGGTTGGGTATTTGGATTATCTCTAGTTTAAAGGCTACAAATTTTATCTAGCAGGAGAATATGTCTATTGTTGGCTTCTAGAGTTGGCTGGATCTCCCACACAATGGATACACCATCCATGGAATGCACCACAAGCAGTTCTTCAGTCTTCTAGAGTTACGATGGGTTCCATCTATCCCCTACCCATTGTAGAAATAATGACAGCTAAAGAGCACTTGGAAGATGCCCTTTCACAAATGTGGCAATGTGAAGAAGCTACTACAACTTATTTGGAAAATGGAAGAGTAGAAGCATTGGGAGAATCATTGGAAAATGTCAATTCCTCAATGTCCAAACATATGGATAGTGATCGAAAGCGAGTTAGAAACAACAGTGGTTTTGCAGCAAGGTCACAATATGACCATAGGAGCCAAGTATAAGAAATATTGTGCAAAGGGCAGATGTAACTTATACTTTGAGTGAGGCTGCAAATTCTGCTCAATTTGAATAAGAAAAAGTACCTTCTAATATAGATTTTGGAGTAGCTTTTGCAACCTCATCTCGACAATTTTTAGGAAAATCCACTTGGTCAATGACAAAGGGTTTAATAGAAGATCAACCAAAATGTGATTAGTCAATATCCCAAAATGTAAGCCCTAGACAAACACAATGAATCCCATTCAACTATAGATTCTTCTAGTATCTTGAGAGGGAAAGTTGATGCAAGTAGTGGAGGCATTGTACTTGTCTCGTCATAGCCTTTATCAGGACATTCACAATAGTTCCCAGAGAACGGAACTGTTCCTAGAACAACTAAATCTAGTCTTCAACAACAATTACGCAATAATTCAATCGGAACCTAGAGGCATGGTCATAATTAGGGTGTGGTTCAAATTTCTAATCCCCCGTGTGTCTAAAATTTAACTTTAAGCATGTTGTATAGTGGATACTTACCCTACTGTTATTTTTTTCCAATTTTTTATATGGAGGCAGCTTCACATCCAACCTTGAATTGACATCTATCACTGTAGTGTATTTTCCAGGCTTCTAATCTTTCCAACGTCAAAAATATGTTATGGGACAAGGCTCAAATTCCATTTGGCAATGGTGGGAAGCAGAGAATAACTATTGGCATAGACATGATGACCAACTCGCTTCAAAATTTGAGATATGACCTGAGTCTAGATCCAGCCAAAGAAGTAATAAGTTAGATTTCTTAGGTGGTGTATCCTTCATGGAATAATTCATTCTGTTGACTTGATCATAATATTCACCATCACTTGAGCCATTAGACCATTTACGTTTCCTAGCATTTATTTGGAAATATAAAATATTTATATTTTTTCCGTCGCTTCCTGTTCGGCTCCAAAAATAATGCTCAATAATCATCCACATCTCTTTCTTGTCATTAGACTCACATGCTATACAGCTTCCATCATGTTGAGAATCATATTTCCAAGCAGCATTAAACATACAACTGTTGGATTGGTTATTTTTAGTTCTATTTTTTTATTATGCTCGCAGTTCTTTTGGTAAATAATGCTGGTTCATGTCCATCTTGAGAATGTTCAACCCTTTTCTGTATAGGTAGTTTTATAACAGTTGTGAGGGTATTTTGTACCTTAACCTACTTCTTCCAATACACAAGCCAATTATAGCAATCATTGTAAAGAAACTCTGTAGCATGATGAATAGGATGTAGAGGTTTCTATTTGGGAAGTTTCTCATGAAACCAGTTGAGGGGAAGAAATTGTTTTATCAGTTTACGATTGTGCCAGAATTTTCCATTGACATGAAACTCCACTAATATACCCATCAAAACCAATGGAATATATGAATTGTGGAAAAATGCTTAACAACAACCACGCAAGTTTTTGTTTAAAAACTTTGCTTTGAAAAACAATACAGATTTTTTTTTTTCTATTTAAGAATGAATATTTAAAAATTAAAATAGCAAACCTGAGTTGCACTTATCTACAAATTCATATTGTTGGAATAGATGAATCGTGGAAACACACTAAACAAAAACCATTCAATAGTTATGGCAAGATATTAACAACTTGTGCTAATTCTAATTACTTTTCTTTGTATGACCAGATTAAATAATTTGTAAATTATTGTGGATTATTAGCTTGTTGTGTGAATCATGCTATAGGGGTATGAAAATGAGCGAACTCCATTGATTTATTTTTATTAAGTTAAAAGTAAGGGTTGCATGATTATAATTTTACAAAGATTGTCATTACTTGTCAAGCATTTTTTTTAAATCAATGTTTACATATGCAATTTCAAGGACTACCATAACTTTTCACATCATTCTTGAAAGGGTGCTAGCTCAATGGAAGAGCACCTGCTTTATAAGTAGGCGGTTGGTGGTTCGATTCCACTATGCCTTAGTATGAATTAATCAATTGTATTGTAGTTTGTTTTTAATTAAATGTTTTATATATCGGTTTATTTAAATGTTGAGATACTTTTCTAGATTCATTATTTGTATCGTCTTTGAAAAAAAAGAAGTATATTGTCTCTAAAGAGACAAAAGTGATGTTGTATTGCCTTTAAATCTAATTTTTTATTGTCTCTAGAGAGACAATAGCTAGGATTAGAGACATTATCTCTATAAAGGCAATATGTTTTTAATCCCCACTATTGTCTCTAGAGAGACAAAAATGAATTTGTCTCTCAAAAGAAAAAAATGAAATTGTCTCCTATGAGACAAAAATTCTTGTGTTATATATTTTCTTTATAGAGACAATAATTTGAGACAACCCCTTAAAGACAATATACAAGTTTGTTTTTGTCTAGAGTTAAAACAATTTACCCAAATATTGTCTTAAAACTCTCTTTTATGTTGTAGTCCTAACACAACATTTCCATATGTATATTTCATGGGCTTATGACCTTTAGACATATTCTTTGTAACTAATGGAGAATTAACAACACAATTCTTTAGATATGCATAATTTGACTGGCTCTCCTTTTGCAATTCCTTTGTGGCTTTAGCACTTGCCCTTTTTGAAGTGTGTACAGTCAAGGAGACATGTATAATAATAATGAAATATATCCTTCAATCTTTGAAGTATAATGAGACCAGAGAAAATCAGAGGACAGGTGCTTTCCTAGGACTTAATATTCCGGATCAGCAGCGCTTAGGAAATAGAAGAAGTCAAAGCTCTGATTCACCTTGGCTCAAGCTAACCATTGGAGACTGTCGGAAAACGACTTTACAGCTTCACTCTTGGGGCTCATGTTGGCATCCATCTCTCCCTAAATCAATCAATCAAGGAAGTGTTCCAACAGAGGATTCAGCTAGAAGCCATTAGCGACAAGGACTTGGTCAGAAGCCTCTGACAAGAAGCCTTTAACCTTTTCACTAAAGAACTTGAGGTAAAGGGTGATTCATAGATGTCGTACCCTACTGAGTGATATTCCCCCTTTCCATGTGAAAGCTCAATGCAAAACATCAAGCTTAGAGTACTCATGGGACATGTCTCCACATTCAAAAGTGTTATCCTTCCTTGCTATCCTAACCCATTCTTCTTACTAGCCTAACCTCACCCGTTGAGTGGCTGGGGTTTGGGTGGTAAGTGTGATGGGTGCACCCACCTGACTCAAAAAAAACGACAGACAACCCCCGCTTCTGGGATCTTCTAGGATCCCAGATAGGTTTCATCCAGTGGGCAATCCAAGTTTTGAGGCATAGAGTCTGCAACGTGATAGATGCAACATGACAGATGGCTAACGTGTGTAAGTATAAATCGGGACTTTTTTTCAACAAGTCTATGCAAAGGCTTTGAAGGCTCCACAAACTTGGGTATAAATCGGCATAAATAACCTATCCTAGACAACCAAGAAATAATCGTATTCTGGAACTTTGGATAATAAAGGTTGAATGAGAATTCCCACCGCATGGGCTCCATCACAAGGAATGTAAACATTGATAAAATTTAAAAGCTAAATTGCAATGGGAATCCAGACTTTGGATAAAACTCAATTCGGATGTGAAAATTTTGCAACCTTGCAATATGACTTCAAAAATAAAATTTTGATTTCATAAAATCATTGACTAAATACACCTATCGGCACAAATTAATATCAATTCAACCTCCGAATCTATCACTATAGTCCCATTGCTAGAGGGAGGGACTAATAAGTGTTTCTATTGCTTTATATATTGATTAATTAGATATTGATATTGGAGTTGTCTAAGAAGACGAAGAAATTGTCGGGATAGCCGAAATATTTTGAATTTATAAAAATTGTTGCAAAATTTTCTTAAAATTTTAAGAAAATTTCCATGATTTTCAAAGCTAAAAAACAGTTTAGTTAGACTACTGTATTAATATCAATTCTATTTAGTCTCATTGACATAGAAAAGGACTCATAAGTGTTTATATTGCTCTATCTATTGATTAATTGGATATTGTGGAGTGTGAAATTATATATTATAGTAAATATAAAAAAATTAATCTCCAGTGAAATTGTGATTCTGTTATTTATATGTGTTATTGTGATTATGTTAATTATATCTGTGTTATTGAAGACGTTAAATACAAAATTTCTCTCACACTAACATAATTTCCATCCGGTTAAAATGTTAAAATATAAAAAAGATTTGAATTCTAATCTTATTTCACTGAACTAATAAATTATTGATAGACATAAAATATTAAATCTTAATCTCAATTGCAATGCTAATGTTAAAATTTCATGTGTAAGAAATTTTAAAATAAACACATAAAGACGGATTTGAAATTATTTTCTATATAGAGCTGGAATAGGGAGTCGGGTCCGACTCCAGGTTGGGAGACAGGTCTCTCTCCGCCTTCCCTATGTGGCTCAGCTCCAAAACCCTAACTCCTGCAGGTCGGGGTTGGGGTTGGGAGAAAGACGGAGGCCAATTCAAAAGCTTAAAATCCCACTTCCGACATTAAAAAATAAGAGACTTTTTTAAAAGTAAAACTATCAATGGAATCATCGTTTTTATTACTAGTATTGATTTAGATAACTAATAAAAGATTTGATGGCTAAATTTCTTTAAGCAACTCATTCTATATCAGTTTAATAAGTTTATATTAATAAAGTTATACAGCTTTTCCCATGATTATTTTAAGATTTGTAAACTGTGTAGATTGTCACTTTCAAGCAATAATTTAATAATTGTTGGTTTCATTATGGAGCAAATTACAAATCATTTTAAATATTTTTGACTAGGCGGCCTATGCTTATTCTTTTGTAAATTTTGATGAAGGATAGATCTATAAATATGCCCACTTAAATAAGTTTATTGACCGTGGAATTGTAATGATAAATTTGGAGAGCACTAAGACAGAGAATAAAACTTACTCAGAGTGGTTTATAAATTCGTAAAGCTTGCAAATTTCAGAGAAAATGGTAGGATAAATTTTAGCATCACACACTCGAATGCCTTTTAAGCCAATCTCCCTTGCGTTTATAGAAATTTGCATGGTTCCTTGTAGGGTTTTGAATTTGTTTCAGTTTTATCTTCTTTCCAGTATGTCTAATTTAGAGCCATTTTTATATCCAGTTTAGATTTAGAAAATATTTCTAATTCCAATGAACAATAATGAAGTAAATTTACTCCCAATAATGAACAATATTTCTAATTCCAGTTTTTTTTATGCTCAGCTGCTCGCTTCCTTTCCTGGAATGACTCGCCTAAAAACCTTGAGTTACACACTGTTTATCCAGATAATCACTATCCTCCATAGGAAAAAAATAATCACTGTCTTTCATCCCCAAAGTGACCTTCCATGGAAAAACCCCTTCAAGAAGATACTGAAGTTTGATGCGACTGTGCTAAGTTTCCATTACTTCGAAAAGACGATGCATTTTATTGAAATTACTACTTTAACATAAATATTTAATTGTGTTAGTAATGTTTGCCTTGAATGGTGACAATCTCAAAACATTGCAATTCTCACACTTCATATTCACGAAGTCATTCTTCATAGAATGTTTATAACACTCATATGTGTTTTGAAAATCGTTATGGAAATATTAGTCATCTTTTTTAATTTCAAAAGTAAATAATTGTTCCTATTGCTCTATCTATTGATATTATAGTAAATATATTCTTTTTAACCTTACGTGAAATCTCGATTCAGCTATTTATATTGATGACTTATATGTTATTAAGGACCGTAAGCCCAAAATTTATCCCACATGAATAGAATTTCCATCCCATGAAAATGTTAAAATATAAAAAATGTTTAAATTTTCATCTTATATTTTTTGAACTATAAAGATTAAAAATAATATTAAATCTCAATTTCAATGGCCATGCTATAGTTGACGCGATCCTTTATCAAATTATTTCAATTTAAAATAAATAAATAAGGATTTGAAATGATTTTTTATATAAATAGGGAGTGAAAGGATTTGAAATGATTTTTTATATAAATAGGGAGTGAGGGGTCTGGCCCACTCTAGGTGGGGAGTTGGGTCCCTCTCTAGGTGGGGATTTGGGTCCCTCTCTGCCTCCCTTCTCTGGCCCAAGCCCTACCTCAGGCTAGTCCGGTTCGGGCAAGACACAAAAGTGAACTCAAAAGCTTACAAAATCCACTTCCGAGTTTAAAAAATAAAAGACTTTAAAAAAAGTAAAACTACCAATGGAATCATTGTTTTTACTAGTATAGGAAGTTGTCTACCGAGCCCGTGAAATAGCCCAGATAGCATAAAATTTCCCGAATCTGGTCAACTAAAACTCGAAAAATCAGGTGCTTGCAGTGTTTATAATCCATTTTTGATGATGGAAATGGATTCATCACTATCAAAAACCCTTAGGGCACTTAAAATATTAAAGTTTAACAATTGTAAACAAGATTCTGGGCAAATTTTTGTCGGATTTTCTGAAAATCATTGTCGGATTCTGAGTGAAAACGCAGCCTTTTTAGACTACACACTAGTATAGAGTTAGTAAGTAACTAATAAAATATTTGATGGCTAAATTTCCTCAAAGAACCTTTCTATATCAGTGTAATAATTTTATGTTAATAAAATTATACTATTTTGCATCTAATTATTTTAATATTTTTTAACTCAACTTATTGCTTTTTATTGTATGGCTTGGAACTTTCTCAACCATGTTTTATAAATAGAATATCACAGAGATATTATGTACACAATACAAATCATGTTCATTGTATTATTGATCACAAGAGATAGAAATATAAAGGACATAATATACTCACTTTCACACATCTAGATCTTCACTCCAACTCATAATATAGGAATCAATTGCTTCGAGAGTTGGGAACTCACAATGACCCGTGGAAGAATTACTTCCAACACCCTCCCTTAATTCTTACATGAAAAACACATATTACAACAAGGATAATATGTCTTACTTGTCTTCATTAGCACTCACATCCACTCTAAAATCTTGCAAACACCGCTCCTTCACCACAACATCTTCGAGTTGTCACTTGACCTCGATTTAAGACATAACTTCCTGTGACCATCATTAATGAACTTTACAAGATCAATAATATTGACATGATCACAAGCTCAGGTCAAAGCTATGGAAACAACTCAAATTGAAAGTGTTCAAAATCACTTGCAACCTGAATGACTGGATAGGCCTCGTTGATACGATCTTGTAGCCGCAAATGGCACTCAAATCCGGCACTATATGTGAAAGTTATTCAAGTTTGAAAATTCATAATTTCAGGCAAAAGACCACTTTGACTAGGTTTGACTTCCAAATCTGAAAAATTAAAAGAGGAATATTCTCAAAATATTCCTCGAAATATTACACCTGGTCCAATCCAGTAATAACAAGTGTCAATCGGTGATTAGTTTATTGGTTGACTTTTGTGGTTTTTGGCCAATCACTAGCTACCACGTGGTAGGCCCGGAGGCCGCCACGTGGCCCCTGGCTTGTGAAAATTTCAGCGATGTAAATATTTTTGGGTCTATCAAATTCGAACCCCTCACCACATGCCAAAGAGCGGACACGGTTACGATTGGACCATACGAGAGGTTCTTAACATATCAATGTCTTTGCACATAATTAAAGTTTAACAAAAGTCTCATTGGGGGCGGAAAGGGGGCCAGCACCCTACACATAGGACCGTAGGCTCGGAACCCTGGCCCTCAAACAACGGCGGCAGTTACGTGAAGCGATGGTTAAAGTTAATGCGGGTGTTCACATGTCGCGGCGGATAATTGTTATAACATTTATATTCACGATTATGAAACCATTGGTCAGTGGTTAAGTTGGTGGTTACAACGGACCGTTCACGTGCGCCCCTTAAAATTTAACTTAACCCCCAGCAGTTCCACCCAATTTAGTGCCACTTCGCCAATTTCGGCTAGTCCACCACTTTTAGCACTCTTAACTGGCAGTGTCTCCACATTTGGTGGAGTTTGTTTAGGGGATATTGGGAAAAAACTTTTTTGGCCATAACTTCTCCATTACTAAACCTTTTTGGACGAAATGTTTTTTTTTATTTCAGGCATTATGAGGATTCTGGATCCATTGGAATAGGTTGCAGAGCCATTGGAGTTGATATTCAACCCCTTTTTCTTTAAGGAAGCTATGAGAGCCATTAGGGCCAAGAGGGAGTTGGAGTTTTTTTGGGCTATGCTTAACCATTTGAGGTGAAAAAAAGTCATTTTCGACTATTTTCAGCATTCCAGAGACATTGAGATAGTTTTTAGAGGCAATAGAGTTGTTCTATAGCCATTTTAGCTTTAGGGAAGTTTTTTGAGCCACTAGGGCCATTTTGGTAATAGAGTTGTATTGGGTTGTATATTTATGTTTAAGGTGAACCAAAGAACATTCTCAGTTATTTTCTACCTTTTGAAACCAATGGAAGAGGTTTCAAAACTGTTTGAAGACTTTCAGAGGCTGAAAACATTCGGGAGAGTTTTCAAGGCCACTAGGGAAATTTTGGGATTAGAGCTGTTTTGAGTTGTACCTCTCTATTTAAGGTGAACCAAAGATCATTTTCAGCTAATTTCAACCTTCTGAACCTAATGGAAGAGGTTTCAAACCTGTTTGAGGACTTCTACAACATGAAAAGTTTCAGAGGATTTCAAAGAGTCGTTAGGGCCTTATTGAAGAAATCACTGTTTATGGTAATTCTTCATTGTTTAGTGAAATTTGAAAGGCATTATTAGATTTTTCATGTCTTTTGAATCAGTATTTGCATTTAGATTTGTCTATTGAGACACCTTTAAACTTTTATTCGCATTTTAAAGAATTTTAATACAAGTGGACAAGCTCATTTTGGGAGACTCGATCCAGCAGACGTAGCCCAGGAGGGGTGAACTACTCATCAAACATTTGTGTCATGTTATGCTGAAGTTATCTTGTTGTACGTTTCTTATTTAATATTTTAAACAACAAATACAAGTAGTTTCATTTTCAAATCATGAGTGTTAACTTCTACAAGTTCTGAAGATAGAATCTATAAAGGGATAGGTAGCCTCTGGATCTCATCCTTTTATCAAAGGTTACATATCCAGTAAATGCCCCTACAGTCAATCTTTGTAACAGATCTAAGAATTTTCATTTTCAGATCAGTTAATTGAACTTTCCTTCACACATAAACTCTTATACAGTTACCAAAAACACCTTGTTTTATGCAACAAGACATGGAGAATTTTGCACACATTTAACTAATGGAAATTGATACCTTGCACACATTTTCAAGTACTTCCATTTTCACATCATATGGTATCAAAGATTTGGTTAAGCTTGGTTGTGCTCAACTTGAGAATTTGTTTTATTAGTTGAAAAATAGCTGCTTGTAAGAGTTTCCTTGAGTTGAAAAGATAGCTATTGTTAGCTAAGTCTTGTAAAGGAAAAAAGAGTTGTAGGCTATTTCCTTACTTCAAATTACCTCAAGATATCTTTGGAAAATAAACTCACTTGATTGGTGTTTTCTACAAAAGCTATTGGAGTTTGTGTTTTATGGCTACTTAAATAAGAAGGGGCCTTTAAAGACATTTGATTAAAAGCTTCTCATTTGTTGGAAAGTTTTGAGAACTTTTCTTCAGAAGTTCCTTTTGTTAATTTGACCATTTACATAATGTCAGCTTCTTCTACAAGTGAAGTTTCCTCCTTCACGAGATTCTTCAATGATGACATGAAGAATGAGTTCATTAAGGTGAAGGACATGTTGTAGATTCTCATTGAGGATCAGAGTGAAAAGGGGGAGCTTCATGCACAATTTTTAGCCATGAAGGAAGAGAAGGAAAAAATTCTCCAAAGGTTGCATGACATGGAGAAACAACTTCTTCAAACTCAAGAAGCTTTTTCGAAGAACAAGCATGAGGAAGAGGTAAACCATTCCAACTTATCTTCAATTTCCTCTATTGAAAAGTGTGTTGGTTCTTTTGAAAAACATACAAGGGGAACCAAGTCCAAAATAATGTTTAAGATGGGCTATCATGAAGGAAAAGGTTTGGGCAATCATGCACAAGGCATGGTTGACCCTATTTCAGTTGTGGAGTGACCCAAGAATGTTGGTCTTGGTTATGTGAAGTTTAATGGCGAAAACTCCAAATCCTTGAATGCATGTGATGCAAATTTAAAGAGAACCTTTATTCCAAGTTCTTCTATGCATATATGTCAAATTTGTTTTAAGGATGATTGCCATTGTTTTAAGCCATCATTGCAGCAAGTAGAGGGTAAACATGCCACTTATGAAAAGTCTTCAAGTTCAAACAGTTTTCAAGACAAGAATTGTGATGAAAGTCTGAAAAAGAAAGTTGTCTCCTCTACTAGTTCATCGTCTTTCGAAGACAAAAAGGATGGACATTCCATGTAGCAAAAGAGGTATAATTATTCATATGATCAATTTGATTATGTTTTAGCAAAGAATGATAATTTTTCTTGTTAAAATGAAAGGAATTTTTGTTGCACATTTTGTGGGGGATTTAACCATGTGGCTTCAAGATGCTGGTTGAAAAGGAAAGCACACAGGAAGCAGAAGAGGCAAAGAGAAATTTCTTAGAAAGTGCTTAAGAGTTGCACATTTTGTCAAAGGAAGGGACATGATGTCTCTCGTTGTTGGACCTTGCATCCAACTTATCATCCAAAGCACATGCAGCTAGAGGAAAAAAAGTTTGGTGCAAGTGGATCTATGGAGTCCATTATCGATCTGGAAATGGAAGGTTCCATGAAGGTGTATTGCAACCACAAAAGATGCCATGGAGTTGGCTTGGTAGGAAGTGGATTAACTTCTTAATGGAGTAAGTCATCTTCATTTTGTACATGCAAATTTCAGATTGGTATGCATGTATTTCAGTTGAAAATTTTGATGCAAGATTGCATGTAAAATTAGTTTCAGTTGAAGGAATTTCTTTGTTGTAGTAAAATTTTGCCATGGAGGTGTAAAAGATGAGTATGATACTCACTTATATTGCAGAAATGTCTTCTGGTTCAGCTCTTCTTCACCTGCATGTTTTTTGGATGATGTACTTGTTGGTATTTGAAAAGAAGAGTTGAAGTTGCACATGTACATAGAGGTTGTATGTGTAAATAGCAAATTGTATATAGTTCATTGTACATGATACATACACATGTGTTTGTCAAGATCTATCTTTTTTCTTATCGACTGTGTTTATTGTGTCACACATGTTTTTCGACTTATGCTGATTATGTCACACATGTTTATCGACTTGTGTCGATTATGTTACACATGATTGTTGACTTGTGTCGATTGTGTTACACCTAATTGTCGACTTGTGTCGATTGTGTTACACATGATTTTTGACTTGTGTCGATCGTGTTACACATGATTTTCAACTTGTGTTGATTGTGGGCACACTTTTTACATTGATGGTTGTGTCAATTGTATAGCACATTTCATTGTCAACTTGTTGTTGATCTCATATGTTGCACAAGGTGCCCTTGTTGTCGATTGGTGCAGAGAATGAAGTGTCAGTGCAAAGCGGTGCAAGATTCCATGAGATGGAAAGACATGCAGGAAAAGAGGGCACAAAGTTCAGAAAGGGTCATTGTTGGTTTCATAATGGTAGATTGGTATGGCGAGAAAACTTGGTCAGGATTCGACACAAGTACATGGCTCATTCAACAAAATTCGCCATGTAAACAGTTGGCAATTTAGGAAAATTTTTGGAAGTTGAAGAGAAGAGGATGTTTTTATTCTCTCATTTTATGTACTATAGTTCAGTTTCTTCATTTCAGTGAGCTTTTGGGGTCCAAAAGCTTCTCATTTGAGAGGTGTGATCATGAGCTCAGGTCAAAGATATGGAAAAAGATCAAATTAAAAGTGTTCAAAATCACTTGCAACCTGAACGACTGGATAGGCCTCGTTGATATGATCTTATAGTTGTGAACGACACTCAAATCCGACACTATATGTGAAAGTTATTCAAGTTTGAAAATTCACAATTTCAAGCAAAAGATCAGTTTGACCAGGTTTGACTTCCAAATTTGAAAAATTAAAAAAGGAATATTCCTTGGAATATTCCACCTGGTCCAATCCAGTAATGAAAAGTGTCAATCGATGATTAGTTTATTGGTCGACTTTTGTGGTTTCTAGTCAATCACAGGCTGCCACGTGGCAGGCTTGGAGGCCGCCACGTGGCCCCTGACCTATGAAAATTTCAGCAGTGTAATTTTTTTTTGGGTCTATCGGATTCGAACCCCTAACCGCATGCCAAACAGTGCACGTAGTTTCTGTTGGACCATACGAGTGGTTCTTAACATATCAATGTCTTTGCACATAATTAAAGTTTAACAAAGGTCTCGTTGGGGGTGGAAAGGGGGCCAGCCCCTAAGGGCCATCCCCCTACACACAGGACCGCGGGCTCGAAACCCTGGCCCTCAACCAATGGTGGCGGTTACATGAAGTGATGGTTAAAGTTAATGTGGGTGTTCACATGTCATAGTGGAGAATTTTATAACATTTATATTCACGGTTATGAAACCATTGGTCGGTGGTTAAGTCAGCGGTTCTGACGGACCATTCACATGCACCCCTTAACATTTAACTTGACCCCTAGCAGTTCTGCTTGGTTTAGCGCCACTCCACCAATTTTGGCTAGTCCACCAATTTTAGCGCTCTTAACTAGTAGTGTCTCCATATTTGGTGGAGTTTGTTTAGGGGATATTGGGAAAATACTATTTTGGCCATAAATTCTCCGTTACTGAACCTTTTTGGATGATTTCTTTTTTTTTATTTCAAGTATTCTGAGGATTCTGGATCTATTGGAATAGGTTTCTGAGCCATTGGAGTTGATCTTCAACCCCTTTTTCTTGAGGGAAGCAATGAGAGCCATCAGGGCCAAGAGGGATTTGGAGTTGTTTTGGGCTATGCTTAACCATTTGAGGTGAAACAAAAGTCATTTTCGACTATTTTCAGCATTATAGATCCATTGAGATAGGTTCCAGAGGTAGTAGAGGTTTTATACAGCCATTTTAGCTTTAGGGAAGCTTTTTGAGCCACTAGGGCCATTTTGATAATAAAGTTATATTGGGTTGTACATTTCTGTTTAAGGTGAACCAAATACCATTCTTAGCTATTTTCCACCTTCTGAAACCAATGGAAGAGGTTTTAGAACTGTTTTAATACTTTCAAAGGCCGAAAACATTTAGGAGAGTTTTCAGGGCCACTATGGCCATTTTGGGGTTGGAGCTGTTTTGAGTTGTACCTCTCTGTTTGAGGTGAACCAAAGATCATTTTCAGCTAATTTTGACCTTCTGAACCTAATGGAAGATATTCCAAACCTGTTTGAGGACTTATACAGTAAAAAAATCTTCAGAGGAGTTCAAAGAGCCATAAGGGCCTTATTGAAGAAATCACTATTTATGGTAATTCTTCACTGTTTAGTGAAATTGGAAAGACATTATTAGATTTTTCATGTCTTCTCAATCAATATTTTCATTCATATTTGTCTATTAAGACACCCTTAAACTTGTGCTATCATTTTAAATCATTTTAATACAAGCGGACAAGCTCATTTTGGGAGGTTTGATCCAGCAGATGTAGCCCAGGAGGGGTGAACTGCTCATCAAAAATTTGTGTCATGTTATGATGAAGTTATATTGCTGTAAATTTATGATTTAATATGTTAAACAACAAATACAATTAGTTTCATTTTTAGATCATGAGTGTTAACCTCTACAAGTTCGAAAGATAGAGTCTGTAAAGGGCCAAGTACCCTTTGAATCTCATCATTTTATGAAAGGTGAAATATCCAGTAAATGCCCCTACAGTCAATCTCTGGAACAGATCTAAGAAATTTCATTTTCAGATCAGTTAATTTAACTTGCCTTCACACATAAACTCTTATACAGTTACCAAAAACACTTTGTTTTATGCAAAAAGACATGGAGAATTTTGCACCCATTTAATTAATGGAAATGGATACCTTGCACACATTTTCAAGTACTTCCATTTTCAAATCATGACACCTCAGCTCGTCATAGCTTCTATGATAAGATTCGTCAAGTAATGAACCATCCTATGGACCAACCACCATCTATCGAATATTTCGCTTTTGACTACCCATTAGTTGCTAGGATGGAGTTTTGGATACTAAATATGTTCAAAAGATGATTAAACAACTAGACCTTACACAAGAATTGATGGTTCAGACACCATGGCTTCTAGTTTAAGAACCACCAACCCTTTCTATAGCCATAATTAAAAAAATAGTAAACTTCTTCACACCAAAAACACACACAATAGAAGAACATAAACCTCTTTCCTTTTAGAATGGTTTGAGAGGTGGTTCTGATGGCCACTCATTACTATCTGATTTTGATATGTCATCCAAGTTGGCAACGTTTGCATTTTCCTTGCAATTCAAAAGATCACTTGCACAGGTTCTACAATTCCATGATGTATGTCCATATTTATGACAATAGAAACATTATGTTGAACCCTTTTTTTTCATTTTTTCTTCGGAAAATAGTGCAAGTTCATGTTGAACACCAGTATCTAAAGCTTATGAATTTTCCCTTTTTTCCTCAGCTAAAAGTGATGATACCATTCATTCTAATGATTGAGAAGAGATTTTCCTTAATGTGAACACAATGTTGCTCTATTTGGGAGATATGTTATTTAATATAATTGATTTAGCATCATCTGTTTCTACCTTGACACCAATTTCAGCCAGTTTCCCAAAGAGACCCATTAACTCATTTATATCATTAGAAGAAGGTGTCTCATCATGCATTTTTGGACTAAAGAGTTGCAGTTTTGCGGTCATAGTTTTTTCCCCAAATAAATTACTCAAATGTTCCCATATTTCATGAGATGATTTTTCTAAGTGAATCAAATGTATATGAGAGTCTGAAAAACCCAATCCAATTATCACCTTAACCTTATCTTCTTTATTTTCCCATTCAATTAAAATCTTGCATTAGTAGGAGCCTTCTCGGTTCCTTTTACTATACTCCACATGCCTATATTCATAAGATGCATTTGAATTTTAGCTTTCCAGGTATGGAAATTGATGCCATTAAACTTCTCTAATGTAAGAGAGTTCATGCTCTCTCACTTTCCTCTTTTAGATTTGAGATCTACATTTCTGATTTTTCTCCCACGCTACTGGCAACAACTTGACTTGCAACACAATAAATCTCTATACTCACAACACCAATAGACAAATCTCTATACTCGCAAATCCAGCCAACAGAGCACAATGCCATTCAACAGTTGCATCGTCCCACGTCAAATTTTTATCTGCACGATGGCATGTTGTATCTTACACCCTCACGTTGTGTCTAATCAAGTTGCAACTCTGCATAGATCAGATATGTTTCTCCACAATATTAAACCGAGATGCAGATTAGGATGAGAATATAAAAAATGGACAATGACAGCTACAAATCAAGAAATATGACACCTAAATAACGAACTCCGCAACATCAAACTAGAGCTATACTCTTCAGACTTTTAACAAACACAGTTATGCACAATTGCGTCGGATCCTCAAAAATCGGAGATCTCGGCCTTCACTGGCGAATGAAAATTCACACTCTAAACTGATCCGAACTCCCGAGTGGTGTATATTCAACCACATTGTCAGTCTGCATAATCGTCCGCATAGATTCAACGCTACTTGTGTACCACTACGATTTCACATTTGATTAGCAAGTGTCGCCCTTGCTATTATAGAGTTGTGTGTTGGCCAAAAACGATGCTTATATAGCACAAAATAGATAGTAATATTTTTAAAAATCCAGATCTAACAACACACCTCTCAAATATTTGCTTTCATATTTGTCTCTGAAACCATGCTTGATAAATAGAATACAGCAAAGGGATTATGTCCACAACACAAATCATTCTCAATGTTTTATTGATCACAAGAGATACAAATATAAAGGATAACACACTGACTTCCACACATTTAGCTTATCACTTCAACTCATCTCCAACTCATAACATAGGAATCGACTGCTTCTAGACTCACACTTGGGAACTCACAATGACAGATGGAAGCATCACTTCTATCAAACCATCACTCCCACTCATCTCCAACTCATAATATAGGAATCAAATGCTTCTAGACTCACACTTGGAAACTCACAATGACAACTCAAAATGACACATGGAAGCATTACTTCTATCAAACCGGTCATAAACTATGTAGATTGTCACCTTCATGCAATAATTTAACAATTGCTAGTTTCGTTGTGGAGAAAATTACAAATCATTTTAAACATTTATATATGGGATATGCCTATTCAACTCTGAAATTTGATAAATGATGGACCTCAATATGTATAATGTGGAAAAATATGTTATTTTTACAATATCAAATATGATCTACAACACGAATCGAAAACTACAAAAACCATGATTTTAAATTAATGTTATCTCCACTTTATAAACTTCAATTTTATCTCTTCTTTTTTTTTTGGTTCTTCAAGGGAATCTCATTATCTCAATTGATCTCCTGAAATTCCAATTAGAAAGTTTACAATAAATAGTTTTATTTTTGCGAGCCTCCTTTTCCCTTTAAAAATTATAGCAACCCCTTCGAGTGGCCTACTGTATTTCCTATCCGGCTATGGCACTTCCCCTTTTCTTGCACCACTAGTTTTTATTTTTTTATTTACAAAGGTTGAAGGCTGTGTGCGAGACCAAATCTAAAACACTCCAAAGCTCTTGAAGAAGACTTTGTGTATATAACATAAACTGCATTGTATCACATATATAAACTTAATTGTAAATATTTAATACTACTTATTATACATCATATATTAATTTAATTTATATTCATATTGTATTAAATTATTTTATTTTATATCAAACACATTATAGATATCAATATATGCTTATATCTTTATTATAAGTATACATTACAAGCACATTTACCAATGATGTTAATATAGGTGGATAGGCGTATAGCACGTCTACAACCATGTTTACTAATGTGATTAGTATATGTCCATAGACATATATCAGGAACCACCACATTAATAATTATTATCTTTATCTTCATAAAGAGCAATTGTTGATTATTAATAACTTTATAAATAATAATAACCATTTTCTTGTATATTTATATATTTATGCTTATTTATATTAATAATATTTTATGAATTAATATAATATTATGTTAATACCTAAAATTTTGTTAATATATTAATAATTATATTTCAAGTTATTGTATAATTCACATATATCATAATAATAAATAGTATTGATAATACTATGTAGTTATTATTAAAACTACTTTTTTATCTCTACAATTATCCTAAATAATTACCATATATTTATTAATATAATTGTAAATATGTTTTACTTGGAGTATAAAATAATATATATATATATAACCCAAAATATTAATATTATAAACACAAAGGATAAACATTATAAACATAAGATATTAATAATACAAACCCTTTGGATTCATATTATAAACCCAAGGAATTAATTAACCCAATGGATTATTAACATCATAAACCTAAAGAATTAATAGACATAAAGAATTATTAATATTATAAACCCAAGAGATTAATAATGTTATAAACACGAGGGATTAATAAACCAAATGCATAAATATTATGAATCAAAGGGATCAATAAAGCCAACGAATTAATAAACCCTAGCAATTAATATTTTAAACTCAAGGGATTAATATTATAAACCAAAATAATTAGTAAATTCAAAGGATAATTTTTATAAACTTAAGGGATTATTAATATTTAATCCAAAGCGATAAATAAATTAAAATTATTAATATTAAAAACCCAAGGTATTAATATTATAAACCCCAAGAATTAGTAAACTTAAGGGATAAATATTATAAATCCAAGACATGAATAAACCCAATGGATTAATATTATAAACTTCAGGGATGAATAAACCAAAGAGATTAATATTGTATACCAAAAGGATTATAAACCCTAGGATTGATAATATAAATCCAAGAGATTAATAAACCCAAGGGATTAATAAACCTTAATAATTATTAATCCTTCATCTTGAAAACCCTAGGATTAACATTATAAAAAAAATTATAATATTTGGTTGACTATGGTTGAGCATATTCAACTATGTTTGACCATTGTTGACTATAGTTCACAATGGTTGATAACGGTTGACCATGGTCAGCAATGGTTGACCGTGGTTGTTAATGGTTGATAATTATGGTTTAACCATTATGGGTGACTATATCAGTTGATCATTATAGATGACCATAATTTTTGTCCATGGTTTACCATTGTTTTGCATTATGGTTAACCTTGTGTGACCATGGTAAACCATGGTTGACCATTCTAACCATGTTGATATCGACTGACCATAATGGTTGACAATTAGTGACCAATTTATCAACATAATGGCTCACCATGGCTAACCATTATGGTTATAAATCCAAGAGATCAATAAACCCAAGGGATTAATATTATAAACCCAAGAGATTAATAAACCTTAATAACTATTAAACGTTCATCTTCAAAACCCTAGGATTAACATTATAAAAATACCTTATAATATGTTGTTGACCACGATTGAGCATATTCAACCAGGTTTGACCATTGTGTACTACGACTCACAATGGTTGATAACGGTTGACCATGGTCATCAATGGTTGAGCGTGGTTGATAATTGTTGATAATTATGGTTAACCATTACCGATGACTATATTGGTTGATCATTATCGATGAGCATAATGGTTTTCCATGGTTAACCGTTATGGTCGACGATGGTTGCCGATTATGGTTGACCTTTTTTTACCATGGTTGACTATTCTAACCATGTTGATATTGATTGACCATAACGGTTGACCATTGCTGACCAATTTATGAACATAATGGTTCACCATGGTTAACCATTATGGTTCAACATGGTTGTCAATGGTTCACCATGGTTGAACATTATTTGTATAAGTTGATCATAGTTAACTATGGTTGACCTTTTCAACATACATAGACCATTATAATCATGTCGACCTTGGAAGAATTTGCTAACCATCATTGACCTTGGTTGACTATCGTTGATCATTTATATATAAACCAAATTAGTGTAAAGGTTTAGAATGGTTGACCATGTTACCATATTCAACCATTGTAAATGGATAATAAAGGTCGAACATGGTCAACCATGATTAACCATGGTCATTATTCTACCATGGTCAACCATAATCAACCATGATTAATATTCTACCATGGTTAACCATGATAAACCCTTGTTGAATAGTGTCAACCATGACCAACTATGTTTTAATATGTATCACTAATGTGGTTAAACCCAAGGGTTAATAAATTTAAGGGATTATTAGTATTATAAGCCCAAAGGATTAATAAAACCAAGGGATTAATATTATAAACTTAAGGTATTAATAAAACCAATGGATTATTAATATTATAAATCCAAAGGATTAATATTATAACTTGAGGGTTTAATAAACCCAAGGGGTTAATATTATAAACCCAATGGAAAAAAAACCCTATAATTAACATTTTAAACCATACAATTATAAACCTTAATATTATAAACCTTAAACCCAGTATTATAAACCATAATATTAAACTATAATTTATTCAACCATGATTAATATTCTACCATGGTTAACCATTACCAACCCTTGTTGAATAGCGTCAACCATGACCAACTATGTTTGACTATGTCTAACTAATGTGGTTAAACCCAAAGACTAATAAAGGCGAGGGATTATTAGTATAATAAGTCCAAGGGATTAATATTATAAACTCAAGGTATTAATGAAACCAAGGGATTATTAATATTATAAACCCAATGGATTTAAAACACTATGATTAACATTATAAACCATATAATTATAAACCTTTATATTATAAACCCTAAACCCAATATTTTAAAAGAGAATATTAAACTATAATTTATTCAATGTGTCAATGCAATATTAAATAAATTACAATGTAATATATCGTTGTGACAATGATTGTCATACTT
This sequence comes from Pinus albicaulis, assembly GCA_034641835.2. NCBI lineage: Eukaryota > Viridiplantae > Streptophyta > Pinopsida > Pinales > Pinaceae > Pinus > Pinus albicaulis. Next base: position 433,396,634 of record CM076579.1, read on the forward strand.
TTTTTTGTATTGCGATGATGCTTTTCCACACTCTCACATTGGATATATATATATATATATATACACATTGTAATATTAAACCCTATATTATAACACTAATGTTACAAACCTAGTATTATAAAGTCTATATAATGACTATAGTGCTTGACGAATATGATTTAACATAATGGTTGACTGATTATGACCATAATGGTTGACCTTGTCTGACCATGGTTAACCATGGTTGACCATTCTAACCATTCTAACAATGTTGATATTGATTTACCATAACGGTTGACATTCGTTGACCAATTTATGAACATAATGGTTCACCATCGTTAACCATTATGGTTCAACATGGTTGTCAAGGGTTCACCATGGTTGACCATTTTTGGCCTATGTTGATCATGGTCCACTATGGCTGACCTTGCCGAGATTCGTTAACCATTCAAATCATGTTGATCTTAGATGACCTTGCTAACCATCATTGACCTCGGTTGACCATCATTGACCATTTATATATAAACCACATTAGTGTAATGGTTGACAATGGTTGACCATGTGACCATATTCAACCATTGGAAATGGCTAACAAAGGTCGACCATGGTCAACCATTGTCAACCATGGTCAATATTATACCATGGTCAACCATGATTAATAGTATATCATGGTTAACCATGATCAACCATTTTTGAATAATGTGACAAACTATGTTTGGATATGTCTAACTAATGTGGTTAAAACAAAGGCTAACAAACTCGAGGGATTATTAGTATTATAAGCCCAAAGGATTAATAAAACCAAAGGATAAATATTTGACACCATAGACTACAGGCCTATAAATTATCAATAAAAACACACATAAAACTAAAATGGTTTATCAATAAAATAAAATATTTACAAATAACTTCGCCTTATTCTTGGCCTCTCCTCACACTTACACACACTCTTCTACATCTCCATCATGCCTCATAGGCTCACCTATTTATGCAAATGGATTAGAACCCAAGGTAGGTTCTAGATCCTTAAACTAACTCCCAAAATATCTCTCCTAATCCCGAACATCTCTCACCTAATCTCTAAAATCTCTCTTTCAATCCCTTATCCTTAACTAATCCATGACATTCTCAACCTTCCATGATCCTATTGAATCTTCTCCTATTTACAATAATTCCAATTCTCTCCCAAAAATCATATGAAAATACATTAATTAATTAAATCCTAACTTACAGACTAACTCATTTAGTAAATGACTAACCCAGGGTAGATGCTCCTGGATCAGATTCCCAAGGTAAAAATAAAACATGGTCTCTTGACCATCATTCTTCATAAAATGTTAAGAATCCTCTCAGATCCCAAAATTTCATTTGCAGTGACGTATTTATTTTGGCATGTTGGCGATGTTATGTGTTTCCAAGCTTTTGATGCAGTTGTCCCTTATTTTTGATGATGTATGCTTCTTTTGTTGTCATCAACTAGCTTATGCGATCTTCTATCATTCTTTGCTTCTTCTCCTAGAAGTTGTCCTTATTGCTGCCACTTTGCTGCTGAATTTTATTCATTGAAATATCATCCTCATCCTCTATGAAATTGTTGTAGTTTATCATCATTTCATTATTTTCATAACTAGTCTTTCGATTGTTCAACAAATCCTCTAAAAATATATATCTATGCAGCAATATCCTCCATTTCTATGCCTTTGTATACTTTCATAGGTTCCTCCAATGGTTTTTGAGCTTCCTTAATTTCCATATTACATTTAGTTTCTTGCAATTATCCACTACCCGCGAGCACAAAACAAGTATTAGTTTTAAAATGATGATACCTAGAGGTCTCGCATATGGCTTCCTCCATCCCTTCCTTCTATAGCATATAGTCCTTCATGATGTCCACTAACTCTTCCTCATCCATATCCATATGTTCATCATCATCGTCACCGAAAAATGATCCTTGTTCAGGTGCAAAAATATATATATCTTTGTCTGGAATTTTAGTTTGCGCTTCAATCATCTTTCAATCAATTTTTTAACTAGCCATTTAATTGTTCCTTTTATTATCCATTTGTGTCTTTGTGTTTGTAGTATCTCTATAAAGTCATCCAATCATGTCTTTAATTAAAAAATTTCTCTCTCGTCATCATTAATGGTAATGTATATATGACATCTTTGATGTGCCCTTTCTCTTGATTCCACATCTTTATCATGTGTTGTGAACTTCACCTTTTTCCCTGTAACCTGCAACCAAGTTGTCTACTCCAAACTTGGCAAATGGTTCTCTTCACTTGAACCTTACTTCTCGAGCACTCAGTGCTCCTCTTTGCTACAAACAACAATTGCAATATTTCATGTCTTACAACAACCAAACACTTAGGTGTCAGGATTTACCAATCATGCACCCAATTACATTCAAGGACTCAGACCTTTGACTTGATTTATGACTCTTTGACTCCAAAAGTTGACATAAACTTTTAATGGACCTCTAGTACAACCGAAACAACACCCTTTTAACTTGGCTTCAACATGGAATTTTACAACTCCTTTATGACTTCCAAAGTCATTACATTGCTTCAACTTCATTCCCTAGAAAATCATATTTCATAACTAAATCCACTCTTTACAAAAAATCTCCAAAAATAGCATAAACTCCTTTACATAATCCCATATAAATACCCTCTCTCATAACTCTCCTACTTGAAAAGGTAAAATTACACTATGAAACTTGCTTTCTCAAACCCACACATGGTTTTATTAAACCATATATCACCCACTCAAAAATGTGTGCAACAACTCATTTGTCCTCCACCGTGTTTTACAACATCAATTTAGTTTCTCCTTTGATACGACCCTTTTACTTTGACTATTTACTTTCACCTCATTTAATAGTCACTTATGAGTTTAACCATGATTTTTTTTTGTGAAAGTAATTTAATGGATTCATGTGAGTCTAAATGAATAGCTTCTTGTAAAATGAACTCGAATAACAAAAATCACATGAAATTTATTCCACTAAACTAGAGATACCTCCAACACAATACCATCCTTTTACCAAAATACTATTTCACCTCATTTAATAAAACAAATGAAAACTTCACTTTTTAACTCTCATGATTAACTCTCATTCACGCAATAGGAATTGGTTAAATGTGAGATGAAGCTAGTTCCACATAGCTTGACTTCAACTCCCCCTTACCTTAGATGTTTCAGAGCTTTATGGGAATATTCAGAGAATCTTTTGGGATCATAACAGAAAGTATATGAAATTCTCACACATCCCCTTCTTTAATCCAAAAAAAATTCAAAACACACCAATGGAGACTCAATATTAACCAATAAAATATTACTCAACTTTTAAATGTTTCACTGTTTTGTGCGATGATATGAAGCAACATAAAACTTACAATACAATGCAAAGAACATGAGACAAGCTAGGAGGTGGGCATAGAAATGGAGCAAGGAATGATCAAACATTGCTTGATGGAAACTCTGACTTATAGCGATGTCATTGAAAACCATCCAAATAAAAAATCCATGCTTCAAGCCCTTTGACTGTAGTTCTGCACACATCACGCATAACCATTCAAAATTAATTCTTCAACACTCACATGACTTTCAACATCGATAATTACGACCATCGTATCCTTGGCTCTGATACCAAATGACGGCACAAGTTATAGGCCTACAACTTATCAATAGAAACAAACGTAAAACTGAAATGACTAATCAATAAAATAAAATATTTACAAAGAAATTGGCCTTATGCTTGGCCTCTCCTTGCACTCACACACACTCTTATACATCTCCATCATGCCTCATAGACTAAGATATTTATAAAAATGGATTAGAACTCAAGGTAGGCTCAAGATCCCTAAACTAACTCCCAAAATATCTCTCCTAATCCCTAACATCTCTCATATAATCTCTAAAATCTCTTTCACAATCCCTTATCCTTATCTAATCCACAATCTTCTCAAGATTCCATAATCCTCTCGAATCTTCTCCTATTTCCAATAATTCCAATTCTCTCCTAAAAACCATAGGAAAATACATTAATTAATTTAATTCCAACTTATATACTAACTCATTTAGTAAATTACTAACCCAGGGTAGATGCTCCTGCATCAATATTATAAATCAAAGGTATGAATAAAATAAAGGGATTATTAATATTATAAACCCAAATGGATAATAAAGCCAAGGGATTAATATTATAATCCTTAGAGATTAATAAACCCAAGGGGTCAATATTATAAACCTAAGGGATTATTAAACTCAAGGGGTTAACATTATAAACCCAATGGACTAAAGACCCTAGGATTAGCATTAGTAACCATACAATTATAACCATAAACCCAATATTATAAACTATAATTTATTTAGTGTTACAATGCGACATTGAATAAATTACAATCTAATGTATCTATGTGATATTGATTCACACACAGGCACACAGATATATATATATATATATATATATATTATAAACTCTATATTATGACCATAATGGTTCGCGAATATGATTGAACACAATGGTAGGCCACTTGTGACCATAATGGTTTACCGTAATTGAGCATGTTCAACCAGGTTTGACCATGGTTGACTATGGTTTGTAATGGTTGATAACAGTTGACCTTGGATGAAAATGGTTAGCCGTGGTTGTTAATAGTTGACCATTATGGTTAACCATTATGGGTCACCATATTGGTTGACCATTATGGGTGACCATAACAATTGACCATGGTTGACCATACAATTATAAACCCTAAACTCAATATTATAAATGAGAGTATTAAAATATAATTTATCCAATGTCACAATGCAAAATTGAATAATTTACAATCTAATGTATCATTGTGATAATGATTGCCACATTGCTTGTCACATTGTGACAATTCTTTGCCACACTCTCACATACGATATATATATATATATATATATATATATATATATATATATATATATATATATATATATATATATATATATATATATATATGATAAACCCAATATATATTTAAAAAAATTATTATAAAATGTAATATTAACCTTATATTATAAATTGTAATATTATAAACTCTACATTATTATGACCATAATGGTTGGCGAATATGATTAAACATAATGGTATACCGAATGTGAAAATAATGGTTGACCATGGTTGAGCATATTCAAACAGGTTTGACCATGCTGATAATGGTGACCATTATGGTTAATCATTATGGGTGACCATTTTGGTTGATCATCATGGATGACCATAATGGTTGACCATGGCTAACCATTATGGATTACCATCATTTCCCATTATGATTGACCTTGTCTAACCATAGTTGACCATTCTAACCATGTTGATATTGATTGACCATAATAGTTGACCATCATTGACCCAGTTATGGACATAATGGTTCACCATGGTTAACCATTATGGTTCAACATGGTTGTCAAGGTTTCACCATGGTTAACCTATGTTGACCTACGTAGATCATGATCAATTATGTTTAGCCTTGTAGACATTGGTTGACCATTCTAATCATGTTGATCTTTGATGACCTTTCTAACCATTGTTGACCTTGGTTGACCATCTTTGATCACTTATATATATACCACATTACTAGAAAGGTTAACAATGGTTGATAATCACTGACAATGGTTCACCATGATTTACCATGTGACCATAATCAACCATTGGCAATGGCTAACAAAGTTTTACCATGGTCAACCATGATCAGCATTCTACCATGGTCAACCATGATCAACCATGATTAATATTCTACCATGGTTAATCACGATCGATCATTGTTGAATAACATCAACCATGACCAATTATTTTTTACTATGTGTGACTAATGTGGTTCGCTATGTTTGATTATTAATGATAGAGAATAATATTAATAGACAATTATGTTTGACCAAAGTTGAAAACTACCCATTGTAAAACATAATCAAGCATAGTCCAATGTAGTCAATGACATTAGTAAATGTGGTTGACTAATTTTGTAATGTTACATTGCGATGTTGGATAACTTGCAATATAATGTAACATTACTTATATTATCATCAACCCTCATACTATATTAATATTAAGTTAAATACTCTTTATATTATCAATATTAATGTTCATATAATTAATATTGTTAATCATACCGCTAGAATAATTAGATTTTTTAATATTAGGAATTTGGCTTTTGTGATCCATAAAATGTGTATACGAATTTTCGGTGAAAATCACTTGTAAGAAATTTTTGTCGACAGGTTTCAAACCAGCCAATGTGGTTCATCATCAGGGCAAGATGAGAAATCTGATCAAGAAACCTATTTAAATAGATAAGGACATCTCCAACTAGCCATTGAAAAAACGGCTAGTTTGACTAGAATAAGAAATTTATCAAATTTTATTATTATTATTATTATTATTAATTAATTTTAATTCTATTATATTTTAATTTAACTATATTTGAATATCATCTAATATTAATACTTTTTATAATTTAATACTTTTTAATTATTTTTACTATTTTAATATCTAAAAAATAAATAAATAAATAAAAATAAAAATAAATAATTAAAATAAATAAAATAAATAAATAAATAAAATAAAATAAAATAAAAATAAGTAAAAGAAAAGAAAATAAAATAAAATTAATTAATTAATAGATAAATAAATAATAATAATGATAATAATTAATTAATTTAATATTACTAAATAGGTAATTATCAAATAAAATCATAAGGAAAATAATCATAATAAAAAACGTACTAATCAAAATTAAAATAAAAAAATAAAAGGAACAGACACGGAGAGAGGAATCAAGAGTGAGAGAAGAAAGAACGACCAGAGGGAGCAAAAGGGGAAGGGGAAAAATCAACTAAGAGTGAAGAAAAGGAATCCAGCATCTACTAACACTCCACCCATCATCCCTATTAAGGTTAACCATCCTCTTTTCGATTTCCAAGGCTTCCCTCAACTTTCGGTGGTGGAAATGGTCAATCGTTGCAATAACCTCAGTATCTTCAATACAAATATGATGATTTGATTTTTCAACATGCTCTACTAAGGCAGGGGAACGAGATCTACCATGTCTAAGGTTAGTGACATGTTCATGATTTCTTTGATTAATTGATCGACCAGTTTCACCTATGGAAGGTGTCCCATAAGAACACAAAATCAAGTAATAATTATATTGTTCATTAGTAAAAATTAAAAATTATTTTTTTAATTTATCAACATTAATGTTAATAAATTTTTTTTAACAATTTTAATGTGTAGAATTTGGCTTCTGTGATCCATCAATAAATTATGAAGAAATCTTTCGGTAATAATCTAATCCTGACACTACCTTTTTAGTTGAGAATTTATTAACTTCTACTTTCTTTAGTTTTGAAGGAGAGTTTTATGAACAAACCCGTGGTGTTGCTATGGGTTCTCCCCTTTCTCCAGTTGTTGCTAATCTCTTTATGGAATATTTTGAGTCCAAGTCTCTTTCCTTCGCTTTGCACCAACCAAAGCTTTGGAAAAGGTTTGTAGATGATACTTGTGTCATCTGGCCTCATGGTATGGAAGAGCTTGATCGTTTCTTCATTCATCTTAATAGTTAATCTTCCTCCATAAAATTTACCATGGATTATGAGGTGGATGGGAGCCTTCCTTTCCTTGATGTTCTTATCTGTAGGAAAGAAGATGGTTCTTTCTCTCATCAAGTTTTTCGTAAAAAAACCCATACTAAACAATATCTTCGGGCTGATTCTCATCATTTTCCCGCTCAAAATTCAGGTGTCCTCAACGCCTTAGCCACTAGGGCATTGAGAATCTCTGATGAGTCTCACTTAGAGGGAGAAAAGACCCATCTCCTTAATGTTTTTTGTTCTAATGGTTATAGTAAGTCTCAAGGGCTTAAAGCTTTTCTTAAAGCTGAAAGAGGCTCCTTGGTTAAAAATAAGAATCCTAATCAATGGTTCTGCAATGTAAGGCTTCCTTTTATTTAGGGTATCACTGATAGGATTGCTAGAATCCTTAAGAAGCATAGGGTTTCCTCTTCCTTCAAACCCCTTAACACGATTCGTAGCTCTCTTAACTCAGTTAAAGATCCTGTGAACCCTAAGGATGGAAAAGGTGTCTATCTTATTCCTTGTTCCTGTGGGACACCTTACATTGGTGAAACGGGTAGGTCCATTATTCAAAGGATATGTGAACATGCAGCTGACATTAGACATGGCAGGTCCTGCACCTCTTCCCTAGTTGAACATGTGGAAAAAACTAACCATCATATCTGCATTGAAGAGGCTAAGGTCTTAGCCAAGATTGATCATTTTCATCATCGTAAGTTAAGAGAGGCCCTTGAAATTGAAAAAAGGCCCATAAATCTTAATAGAGATGACGGTTGGAATATAAGCAGGTGTTGGATTCCTGCCTTATATTCCTAATATTTTATTTTATATATATATATATATATATATATATAATTTATTTTTTATTTTTTTAAATTTAATATATTATTATAATAAAATAAAATTTTTAAATTCTAAATAGTCAATTAACGATACTAAGAAAAATTAAATTTTTTTTTTTTTTTCTTATTTTCTATTTATTTATTTAATTTTTATTTATTTATTTATTTTTATTTCTATTTCTATTTTATTTTATTATTTATTTATTTATTTATTTATTTTTTAATTTATTTATTTTTAAGTTATTAGATTGACCTTAATAATATATATATATATATATATATCTTAATAGCCGTTACGATTTTTAATTTTACTGATTTAACTATTTTTAGTTTATTTTATTTTATTTTATTTTTATTTTTATTTTTATATTTATAGAATTACAATATAATAATATATAATTAAATTTGAATATTCAAACTAGCCGTTTCAAATTGTAATTAATATTTAAATCAGTGGAACTATTTTTATTTTTATTATTTTGTTTTAATTATTAGAGCTAACCGTTTTGGATTTCATAGTCGAATTAGCTATTTTAACAGTTTTTTTTGCATCTCCTACATCTATTTAAACTTAATGACTGATCTGATCTCTCACCTAGTCCTGATGATGAATCACACTGGTTGGTTTGAAACGCGTCGACTTTGTTCATGATAATGTAATTATTACCGAAAAATTTCTTCATCATTTTAATGTGATTAATAATATTATTATAATTAATTAAATATTATTATTGTTAATATTATAACTAAATATTATTAAAAATATTGAAGTTATTATAAACGTGAAAATTTTTAAAAAATTATTAAAATTGATAATATTAATAGCATTATTTTTTAAACCTTAATAATATTATATTTAATAATATTAATAATTATATAATTTTTAATACATTATTATTATATTTATTAATATTAATGTATTTAGTAATTAATATTAATATTATATATTAATTAATATTATTTAGTCTGAAAATAATAATAATAATAATAATAATAAATCAAATTTTAATTTTAAATTTTTTTTATACTAATATAAACTTTATCATAAACCTAATATTCCTAATGCTTAAAACATAACACCTAAAATCTGAGTAAAAACTAAAGTTCAAAGGTATAACCTAAACGTACGTTCCACATTTTACATGGTCATGCACCAAATAATGTATGCAAAGCACTTTGCATATAATTATTACATCAGCGGAATCATTGCATCACGCTATTTTTAAGGTTGTGCAAATAACAATAATTCATCATTATTAAATCGGTAGTTAATTTTAAGTATTTAAAAACTAATTATTATGAATTATGTATGCAAAGCACTTTGCATATAATGATTACATCACTGCAATCATTGCATCTCGCTATTTTTTAGGTTGTGCAAATAACCATAATTCATTATTATTAAATCGGTACTTAATTTTAAGTATTTAAAAACTAATTATTATGAATTACCATTTTATATGTATTTTAATCAATTTTATTTTATTAAATTTTAAATTGCAAAACTCTTGTGGTTTTAGGTACAGTTTTAAACATAATTGGTCGATTTTGAGTATTTTAATAGTAGCATATAAATTATATGTAACTAAGGTAGAAAGATAAAGAAGAGATGTTAGAGAATGTCTAGAAAGCTTATTTTTTTGGAAATCTTTCACAAATCAGAAATATGATTCAAGGATGGAAAAAGAAAGTTATAGTAATGAGGAAGATAATGAGGCAGAGGAGGAAATAATGGATTTTATTACTGATACAGGAAATACCAGAGGTCGCCTCTCCATGTTTAACCAAACTGTTCATACTTACTAGATAATGAAATGTGTTTTGGCTAAAGCAATACAAAGTCTTTATCCAAATAAAGAGAATGAAACATCATCAGTGATGGAACTTCTTCAGGATATCAACATTCAACTCTAACATATCAAGGTGTCACAGTATCAAGCGACAACTCAAATTGGTCGTATTGAAAGGCAGATGCAGTGAGTGTACATGACTGGCTCCATGGCAAAAGATCATGCACCGATAGACTCTTTTGATGGGTAATAGCCCAGTTTAAGTTTTATGAATTTTGCGGACAGTGTTTATGTTTGTATTTGCTTAGTTAATGTTTTAAACAGTAAAATGGCCATTGCGGCAAGTAGAAGAAGAAAACAATATCAGTTTTGGATGGCTTTCAATGCGTTAAAGTGGCCAATAGAGCCCTGGTTTCCTTCGAGCAGGTTAAGGCCACTCACTTAACTTGCTTTTTGACGATTAATAGAAAATATTAAATACCTACCAAATTCACAAAAAAAATAAAAAAAATAACAGACCATTTCAGGATATTTAAAACTTTCATACTTATCACATGGTATTGGGTCTATATCCTAGTTGAGTGAAAATTCAAAGTAAAACTTATGAGTAATTACCTATATTTCATTTTGATATATTACATTATGTTCCATATTTTAAAGGAGTATGAGCAATTAATATATGATGAAAAAAAATAAAAATTGTGTATAGATTTTTTACATATCTCTAATCATTGCATTTAGCTATTTTATCTATTTAGTAAAAAATTTTAATAAAACAATTATGTTAGATTTCCTAATCACATTGATTGGGAAAGATGAACATGTACTCTTTTTTCTTTCGTTACATGTGAATTGTGTCCCACTTTTATATCCAAGAATGAACGGTTGTTTCCTTTATTATTATTGTATTTTTTTTTAATTTATTAAATTATTGTTTTCGTTATTATTAGTATTGTTTTGTTTTTTAAAGTGGCTAATAAATTTTTAATTCATTTGATTCGAAAGAAAACACCATTCTTGTTTTTCATCTCTTCTTTAATCCATTATCAAAATTATCACAAATGAAATGTTTATAGATCGTATTCATATAAGAAAAGTCATATCATTGTTGTTGCACATTTGAAACCATGGCAACCTATATCCAACTATGCTTATCCAATATAACTAGTACGAAAACTAATAGAAAAGAGAGGAGAAGTAGAAACAAATTACTTTGTGCTCCTTGTCTGTCATTCGATAACAAAATAATTTGCAAAATTGACACTCTGATTGGTCATATATTTGTACGTAGTTCTAAGAAGTTACTGGGCGCAATGTTATATGTATTTTATATATTTTTTTCCTATTAGCGCTACTCTATAAGGTATGGCAAGGTCGGTCTTACATAATTTGTCATCTAAGGCAACCAAACAATCATTCTAGCTCTTGTTGCACGCTCGGATCAAAATCAAAGATTTGATCTAAATCGTCTCTTTAACCTAATGCAACCAAACAATTAGGAGACAATTAGAATTTTTGTAGAGCTCAAATTAGATTTTCAGAAATTGAGTGAACTTTGAGGTTAACCTAAAACTAGACAAAAGTCTCTAATTCAAAAAAAATAATATTCAGTTTCTGAAATTTTCAACATTAGCAATTTGGCCCTAATAATATCGCTCTGAACCTGCACACACTGAAGGAAGGCAAGTGATAATTATTCCAACCTCTAATAAAACGACCTCATTGGAAAGAGAAGTAATGAATGATACAATATGTGAATACGCTGCTGTGACAAGGAGCGTTGTGTATCACATTATAATTTAGTCATCGCCATTATAATTTACCGAGGACCTATGAAATTTACAGAGCTTTCGGATGATAAACAAATGCGTAATGAAGTGAAATATGAGGATACCAAACCAACTTGTGTTCGGTGAAAGATAGTGTTGAGCAACAGCAAAATATGAACGGGAGAAATCGTTACATAACGAGGCCACATTTACGAAAAGGTTAGAATGATATGGCACGAAATTTTATGGCGAAATAAGTACGCGTGTTCCCTTTGCATCGAGAATTCGACCATAATTCTCCTCGTGTTGAGACGTAGACCCCAAACACCGCTTCATGCTTCAACACACCCTCATCATCGCTTTAACGAATTATAAGTATTGAAATAAGATATACGGATTGAAATAAGATCGCCTATCGAGTAGCAACCCAAAAATCTTAAACAGCATCTTGAGACAAATTAAATGCTTTGTGCAGAAAATCCGGTGGCTGTCAACGTGTTGGATTCCAACGCAATTGTAAATATGTTTTGTAGTAGAGAAAATGGATGAAGCCAAAGAAGGATAATTTCAGAACACTTCATGAGTCATGACAAATGAATGAAAATCACTTTGATCAGATAACCACCATTTTTCCTTGATAATAATGGGCCTTCTATCTACCAAAAGAGGCCATGCATGTAACCATAATATTATTAAATAAACAAGAATGGTTGCTATGCAACAAGTCCCTGCTCTAGCAGGGAGAGCAGGGAGTGTCGCTAGTTGATCCAAGTGTTAATACACTAATGTGGATGCTGCAAGGCAAGGTTCAAACCCGAAACGCAAAAGAGAGTGAGCATTACATATCAGTTTTGGTTTTTTTGTTTGTGAAGTCGAGAGGAGAACCGACGAGCAGAGCGAGTTTCCCATTATTAATAGAATATATCTGAGTTGCTCCGCTAGCTGGCTTTGTCACTCGATGGGAAGAATAGATGTTAATACTTTGAGCTATAAATCACTCGATGCGAAGAATAGAATACTTTCCGTCACCCAACACAAACCGAACAAACATTTCAATTTTTCAACAATGATGAATTATTGCAAGAGGAAATAAATGAAATGTCAAAGCCAACATTATGTTTAAAAGAATGAGATACATTTTTTATTCCAAATAAATAAAACTAAGGTAAAAATAAAAATTTGTTTTGAATAAAATGAAAATAAGGAAAATTTTGTGGTGGCCAAGCGAACATAGCTACACAAGAACCGAACAATTCTTCCACATGGTGCAGTGGATTGTGAAAATATTCGTAAGGAAGCTAATTGGGATAGTTGGTGAAGAAACCCATGTTCCAGATTTGTGAAATTCATCCCGGTTAGGTGAAAAAATGAGCTGCAAAATCTCATTTCGCCCTTGCAATTTTGGGCCAATCACATTTTCTGTTGTAGGGCTGAAAATCTAGTACTGCAACAAACAAACACCAAATTAGTTATTGAAAACCAACAACCTTCCAAACACCAAATTAGTTATTGCAAACTAACAACTTTAACTATAACATTAATTTAAAAGTAAAATCAAAGGAGAAGAATAAAACGTTAATTTAAAAGTAAAATTAAAGGAGATGAATAAAAGTTTTGGTATTTGAAGGTTGCATGGTCGTTTCGATAATTTGCAATGAAGATAGAATGCTTCACTTTTGCAATCCAACTTTAAGAAATCTATGTATATCATCATCGAATTTCCATGGGTGGGTTATTAGAAAATGTAATGGCATTTAGCTTTTTAATATAAATTTCACGCACACGTCCCAAAAGAAATATCACACTCACTTGATTATGATGTGCACACAAAGTGCAATGTTTAATTTAGCTTTTTATTAATATAAATGTCACGGACGGACGCTCACTTGATTCTAATGTATATACAAAGTGCCACATACTAAGGTTTAAATGCCATGTTTCAGTCTTGTATGTAGCCTATCTACTTTTTTTTGGCAATCCCACGCCTAGCATGACAGCACGTGTAGATAGTCTATGCATATCTTTGTCCTTGGTGGATGCTTTGGTACTAAATGCTTATCTGAACGAGGAGAAAGGTTACTAACACGGGATCCATTTGCTACACAGGATCGCTACAAAGGATCTGAGACACTGGATGAGTTAAGAAGAAGTGAGGTAGTACCATCATCCTCTGCTGCCTTCGCAGTAAGGGCCGGGGCTTGCTGAGTTGTTGAAAAGAAGCTTTGTCTTCTGCCTGATTTTTTAGAAACTCTTTAGCCATCTCAGAAGAAGAGACGATGACGGTAGGGACAGAGCCTATTTGTGAGAGAGAAAGAAAATGCAACCATACCTGTGACCAACGCCTTTAAGAGCACAGTGAGAAGGTGGCATCACTTTGAAGAGATTTACAACGATTGTCCATGGAAAGGGTCGTGGAGGCAATCTGGTCCTAATCCTTCTCTTCCCCAATAAGAGTATGAAAATTAATTAGAAAAATAAACCAACAATAGCTGTTGTATTAGCAACATCACAAAACCTTTCGCAGGCAGTGAGAGAGACAAAGACAGATGCAAAATATGAAATTCCATATCAAACACACAGTGACACTCGTTGCAAGGAAGGAAGAAGCGTATGCTATTTAAAGTCGGCACGAGCTCTATCAGAGTTCATTTTATCCGAATAATATGCCAGAAGGTTAATGGTAAGTGAATCATGATAATTAAATGACTAATTTTATGATGTTTTTAATAAAATTGTCAGAAATAAACCAATCATAAACAAAAATATATATAACATGGAGGGGTAAAAGATGCCATATATACAAAACCATCAAGGCAAGCATTACATAAAGAAATTGGGATTTTTATTTTTATTTCTTTGAATATCATAAACTTGAAAGAACTCTCATTGATTTTTGTTTCTTTGGAGAAACTTTGAAGAATTAACAAGCATTTTTTTACCAAAAATATTGTTGATTAGTTAGTAAGGGAAAATAATTGAGGATGTTACACCATATTCATGAATGAATGAGATTATTTTGAAAAAAACTGAAATGAGAACTGGTTAATATAGAAAAGAAAAATCTAAAGGCCAGAAAATATTGACCAGTAACCCTAATCATTTAAACTTGTTTCAGCTAAATCTCTAACATTTAAGCCCATATCAATTCACAGTTTTACTGAAATCTACCTTGAATTCATCTCGAAAGAAAGAGGGGGTTCTACAGCGACAGTAGAAAATGATGTTTTCTGGAGTAGTGGGATGTCTATGTGTTACAATATTTTAAGTTGATCAAGGGCTTTGCCCTTCAAAGTTCATTCATTCCCATTCTTAGTTAAGAGCGTGGCCTTAGGTAGGCAATGGATTTATTCTCCGCGATTAAAACCTTGGATCCGTTAGCCTCGAGAAAAGCGAGGACAAACAGAGTTTTGAACATAGATTTTGTTTGACGGCGCTAAAATCGGTTAACCTACAACCGAATTATAGCAAGAAACACAAGCTCATGTGATTATATTTGTTCCATTTATATATAACATGGAGGGGTAAAAGACGCCATATATACAAAACCATCAAGGCAAGCATTACAATACCAATTAACGAAACAAAGAAACGTAGAGTTGAGAACCTGGAAAAATGTTGTGTTTGCGATATCAAGCAAAGGTCGCTTATTGACTAAATTTCTCCAAGCGATATGAGGAATTATTTAGTAAGAGAATAACCTACACAAAATAATAAATGTTTAATAATAAACCCTTGAAAAAATACCCTCTTAAAAGTCTCATGAAAGTAAACCCTTGTTTCCAAGTAGAGGAACTATACATGCGATGTTGTTGCAGGAATAATTCAATTTTGATGTAATAGAATGATGTAATAGAGTGAACCTTAACATGTATAAAATTACGAAATAAAAATGAAAAATCAACTCTTGTTAAGCAAGAAATTAAGTCCACATAGCAGCAAGATTTTGGAAAAATAGTATGAAAATATTACCTCTAAACTTGGCCATGAAAGCTATGGGTTGGCATTGTCTGATACCTTTTCTTGTTGGGTAGAGGTCTCACAGTCCAACCCCTGAAAAGACAGCAAGAAAAGGTTTAGGGTGCAATAATGAACACATCGACACATTTAGAAAAGAAGCAACCAAATGTAAACAACAGTGAAGATGGAGATTACCCTAATACAATAACCATGACAAACATACTCTCCGACTACCATAAAACTTACAATCATGGCTTAGATAGGGGTGGCACCTACATAATATGAAACAATGGTATCTGGGGACTTTGATGCTGGATCATCTGGGCATGGAACTAATGGCGATGCCTTTTCTTATGCCGCGCAAGATGACTCACGCTTCTGAGCTGTGCTTATCGACCTGGAAAGGATCCCCAGTGAGGTAATAGCTCTTAAACTGCTACCCCTACTGATGAATCGATTGAATGCCGGTTAAGGTGGAGAGACAAGTGGAACATTGGAATATTGCCAGACAAAGTGTGTGTTTAAACAAGTGTCGTTTATTTTGTAAACCCTCCATGCCATTGTAAACATATATAAAAATTATCAATATACTCTTAGAAATAAACATAAAATGTTGACGAATTAATGTCATCATCACTTAGTTGAAACTTAAACTCTCGATATCATTTTCCATTTAACCTAAGTTTCATAACATTTTGCCTTGATATGAGGCCAATAAGACCTCAAAGTTTCCTATTAGCTGAAATAATGGTGGGAGCAAGCTCATACGTTGACCAAACGGTGCACATGATACAAATTCAAAAACATTGGGGTAAAGGGACTAATAAACTTCTGTTAGCATGAACAGATTAATGAAAATATCGATTTCGATTACAATAGTCCCTTCCATGCCGAAGGTGGCAAAGACTAATAATAACAACCTTTAATAATGACAAAAACCTAATATTTCAAAAAATAAAGATTAATTGGTTAATTAATGGAAAATGAATCATAATTCAATTAAACCTTAATAGCCTTTGTAACGGAACTTCTTGCTTCAAATTCGATAAAAGAATAAGCAATTTCTTCATAATTGGTGCAAAAGAGAAAACCCTAAACTACATAAGTGATTACATAAAACGACTGAAATTAAACCACTATAAGGCTCAAAAATTAAAGGAACTATGGTGTGTTACCTAAGAAAAAATTATGGTCATGTGTTCAAACCTCGCGTTGCACAAATATGATAAACACTTAAATTAAAAACTTGAATTTCTAATGTAAACCATACCACTACCCAATATGAAAGGACTCGTCAACGAAATTAAGAATTCACTCTTTTACTTACCTAGTAGGCCGAGGCCAACATTTTACGAATCCACAAGAAAAAATTGCTCCTGCCATTATTCAAAATTTAGAATTAAGTCCAGAAAACTGGATATGGATATAAAGTTAGCACCCACCACCCATCCAAGTAGAGGAAGAGGAAGTCAGCGATAACGAGGAAGGCAGCAATAATGCCAACCGACAACCGACATCAGATCAAGCCACATACGTTACGTTGTTGTTGAAGTAGTTCTCATAAGGAGATAACATAACAATATGCAGTGATTTTCTTTTTTTAAATTTCATATTTTTATTTTATTATTTTAACTATTATTTTATTATTTTTGTTGGGTATCTTCTAATTATTCTAAAAATTAGTTATGAAAATTGTGTCAAAATATTTTCAGAAGTCAATAAAACAGCTCATAATATTGATTGTATTATTATGGCACACATTTTGTAATGATCTTAGTCATAACAAGGTGGTTCATAGTTCAATAATAGATCATAAATCTAGCCTATCCATTAGCTCATTTTCCATTTATTTATACTAATACACTAATTTTATATTCCAAAATAATTCCATGTCACTTGAATAAAAAGGGGATAACCATAATGGTCCTAGAACTAGAGGAATTGTTTTTATCCAACCTTTAAAAATAGATATTATGAGCCCTTGAACATAGGGTTTACGAAATCCATCACACACATATGTTTGTTAAATAGAAGATGTTAGAGATTTGAGGGATGACGATAGGTTCTCCAATATTCAATATTTTTACTTGGTACCTTTTAATGTCTTTAGTTTTTCCTCTTATGATACACTTAAATCTCAAGTCCATGTGCTTTATGGAAAAAAATCTTCTTATGTAGAAAGGATATCAATGTTGTCCACCACATCATGAGATTCATAAAAAATTCCAAGGTATGAATTCTAGTACCTAAAGAGAATCATAGTGTTCTTTTACTTTTATGCGTTAGAATTTTCTTCCAAAATATCTTGAGGTCCCACTTAGAGAGGTGCAAAAACTTCTTTTGTATTCTATTTACATAGTACCTTTTTTTCCCTTCTAATTAGATCATTTTACCTTCTTATCTTGTCATATTTAAAGGACTTTTTAAAAGCATCCACAAATGTTTTCTAACAATATTTTAGTCTTTATCATATTGAGGATTGGTTATTTTATTTTCACTTTTAGTCCCACCTCAATAAGGAACTTGCTACTAGAAGTAGAGAGGATCGTTCTAAAATTATGATAACTAAAATTGTAAAATCATGATAACTAAAATCGTTGTAAGATTGTATTAGGAGACCTTCTAATAGAAGTAGAGAAGGGAAGGAAGTGAATGAAATATAACCACAGTGTTGAGGAATAACCCGGAAATGAGTTTCAGGTTTTGGTTAATCTTTTATAAAAAAATATTACTAAACCTAATAGCGATGTACCTTATTTAAACTGGCGTATTAATTAATATGTGGAACCAAATCCGAATGGTATTATTTAGATCACAGCCTCGACCAAATTCGATGAATATGATTTCTTCATCTTTGAATTTTGAAAAATGATATACATTCTCTACTCCGAATTGTCATTATATTGAAATTACCTATAAGTGGAGAACAACACCAATCCAATGAATGCGATGAGCAATACCAATCTAGAAAGTGCGGTGAATCTCTCACAGATTTTATTATGATAATGACTCAAAACTAATATCGAAAGAATTTTGTTGTCTTAATGAATTCTTAATTGTTTATTTATGTCATTACTTAATTTATTATTTAAGTCAAAATTATTTAGATTTTATTTTTTAGTTTTTTTTAGTTTTTTTAAATGATATTGTTTTTGGCCTGTTTAGATGAAAACTTACACATCCCCCCGATACAAGGTTGTATAATGCACCTCTTTTCA
Organism: Pinus albicaulis; assembly: GCA_034641835.2. Taxonomy (NCBI): domain Eukaryota; kingdom Viridiplantae; phylum Streptophyta; class Pinopsida; order Pinales; family Pinaceae; genus Pinus; species Pinus albicaulis. Next base: position 433,415,788 of record CM076579.1, read on the forward strand.
CAACCGGGGTATCTCTATCCAACTATGGATCTATCATGTGCCGAGAGGGATCAAATCCCTCGAATTGAAAACCTTCTTTTTGGAGTGTAGAATTTGAGGAAAGATTTGCACCTCGAGGGATTTGATCCATATCGGTGCATGATATATCTAAAGTTAGATGGATCTAGGCTGGTTCGAGTTCTGGGAAGCATTGTCACATTTTTATATTATCATAATTATGTATATTTCTTACTTGTACATCATAATTTGAAATTTACATGATTAGAGATAAAAATAACAACAAATAATATCAATGTAACAATGTTTAGTGACCAACAAAATGAAGTAATTACTAATATATTGGAAAACAAATACATTGATCATTTCATTCTCATGCGATATGAATCAAATATTGAAAAACACATAAATCACTTAGTATTTAGTATTAATCTCTCTTCTTCTACTTTTCTCCGAAAAAACTTACACATCCCCCCCATACTAGGTTGTATAATGCACCTCTTTTCACTACCAAGCTATCTCTATCCAACTATGGATCTATCATGTGCCGAGATGGATCAAATCCCTTGAATTGAAAACCTTCCTTTTGGAGTGTAGAATTTGAGGAAAGGTTTGCACCTCGAGGGATTTGATCCATGTTGGTGCATGATATATCTAAAGTTAGATGGATCTAGGCTGGTTCGAGTTCTGGGAAGCATTGTCACATTTTTGTATTATCATAATTATGTATATTTTTTACTTGTAGATCATAATTTGAAATTTACATGATTAGAGATAAAAATAACAACAAATAATATCAATGTAACAATGTCTAGTGACCAACAAAATGAAGTAATTACTAATATATTGGAAAACAAATACATTGATCATTTCATTCTCATGCAATATGAATCAAATATTGAAAAACACATAAATCACTTAGTATTTAGTATTAATCTCTCTTCTTCTACTTTTCTCTTAGACACACCAGCACAATTTTCCATCTTTTCATATCGATCTTATGGAAAATGAGGTTGAAATCAAAGTTCATCCAAAGATTTAACTCGAGATATCATTGTAAAAATAATACCTTGTCGTTTTATTCTTCCAATATTAATAGTCGTCTTCTCTAGTGTCAATCCCTGAGACTTATGAATTGTTAATCCCCAAGAAAGTGTGAATGGAATTTTTCTATTAGGACGTCTTTCAATAGGTATAATAGGAAAAGTATGAGGGTATAGTTCATCCCATGGAACTCTTACATAATTATCTAATTTTACTAAAACATATGTTGGAGGATCAGGAGGTGATATTCCACGGTTATACACAATATCTTGAACTACTCCAAGGGAACCATTGACAATTCCTGCATTAGTCCATAAATTCGAAGTAAGAATAAACCTGGCTCCAATAGCAAGAAGGAGCTCATTATCAAAATTTTCCTCATCTGCTTCAATGGTGTATTTCTATTTGATATGTGGCAACAATACATGGAACGAGATGATTTAGGGACATCAAGAAATGCTTATTGTGATTGTTAACATCATCATTTGTTACAAACAAATGTATATCCTTATTAACTGACCCTTTTGTTGAAGTAATATGTATGTTTCATTAGTAATTTCTAGTCTTTTATTGTTGGAATCACATCTCTAATGTTAATTATTAGATGAAAAAAACATCTTTGATCATTTCTTTGTCCATATTACATGAATATTATATCAAGGGTTACAACAGTTGTGAATAAATTCCATTATCCTTTTGCATGACATCATAGGAAATTAGGAAAATGATGTTTTTCATACTCATGAAGATGCACATTTATTAGTCGTTGTTGTAACTAATCCACTTCTCCTCTAGGGAAAAATGTTGGAAATGACATATCAAATAATCCTTCAGTATTATACTCATTTATGGGAGATGAACTAATTGTAGACCAATTAATGACATTTTTAGTTTCACCATCTGGTTGGTTTACTTCTCGATTATGATTATTTACCCATGCTCAAATAAGTTCAATTTCACTAGGTGCATTTGGAGGTATTACAACAAAGGATGTTGTGTCACAATCTTCTAAAGAATCTTCACGACTTGGAGCTCCTTCCAACATTGCAAAGTTCATAACATTGTCCATATCTGGTAGTATAATATAATTAATCATATGTGACACATTTGTTGTTTCTTGTAACTCTTCCATAGCATGCATATCAATTTTTACACCTTTATAATATGGATCATTTTGAATTCTATAGAGTAATGCATCTAGTACATCTTCCTTCTAACAATGAAATCATAGCTTGATCCTTGCTGACCTTTTTTTTGCACAACTATCATTAAATCCAAACATTTAATATGTCGAGTTAATTTCTTGGAAACATCTTTGACATCTTGACAAAAATTGATCGTGTTTCCTCTATATTTGTATTGGACACCTATTGAATGCATTACCTAGAAAATTGGACTCGCTCGTGCTATCAACATTTCCTCAACTTGCGTATGACTTCCAAGGATCAAAGGCTGCAACCCATCATTCATATGATTTTCTGATGAAAATATATGCTTATTACCTTCTCTCTTACATCTTGTACACATTGGACCTATGTTATTAGTCACCACTTGAATGCCAAGATATGAATCCTCACACACATGTCACATTTGAGGATGAGCTAAATTATTAATTCTTCCATGAAATATTTTATGGACAATAAGTTCATCTTCATATGAAACCACTGGTACCTTGGACATAATTTTAATTTCATCATTATATTTCTCCATTGGTTGATGATTTTTAAGATTCATACCCACTCGTACATTGGACATAATTTCATGTTCATCATCACATTGCTCCATTGGTAGATGATTTTTGAGATTCATACCTATAGGATATAAAGGTTCAATTATTGTCCTTACATCATTGAGAACTCTCAATTATCTTCTCCAATGTGCTCTTACTTGTTCTATATTTTGACTTTTTTGTTCTTCTTTTTCATCCTCATCCATTCCTTCAAATTTCAATCTTTTTCTTTCAGAATTATTTTTTCTTTTTTCTTCCCTTTCATCCTCATACTTCCTTTTTTGTTTCATCCTTTTTCTTTCACGATCCTTTCTTATTTTTTTTTCCATATCATCCACATTCTTCCTTTTTCGTTCCAACATTTTTCTTTCTCGATCTTTACTTCGTTCTTCTTCCCTTTCATCCTCATTTTTCCTTTTTTGTTTGAGTATTTCTCTTTCATGATCCTTCCTTTGTTGTTCTTCTCTTTGGTCATCATTCATGTGTTTCCTTCTCAATCATTGTCGCTCATTGTTTTATATCATTTTCTTCTCTATTTCGATATCAATTAGTTGTCTCATATGATTTTCTCCTTGTATTATTGGTATTTCTACAAATCTTATTTCTTCAATTTTGTTATTATTCATTTCTCCATTACTAATACTCATCTTGTTATATTCATGTATAAAAAAAAAAATTATAAGTTAACCATATATATATAATCAAAAAACCAAATCTATATTTTTTAATGGAAAAATAAATTATACTCAAACTATACTTATGGCATCAATAATGGTCCAACTACTTGTGATAAGGTGTAGTCTAATGAGCCTGCTTTTTTGCCCTGAAAATCATGGAAATTCTGGAAATATTTTAATAAAATCCGGCATGGATTTTTGTAAATCTACATTTTAGCCATCAAACTTCAAGATTTTGGTTGCCCTCGAGGTTTTTGATGGTGCCGAATCCATTTCCACCATCAAAAACATGATTCAAACACTACTACTACAATATTTCTTAAAACAAATTTCTAGTATTCCGGCCACTTTTGGTCATCCGAGAAATTCGTCTGCCTTTGCAGACAACTCCCTTGTGATAATAAGAACAAAGAAAATATTAATAATAAGTAAATTATTCAATGTAAAGTAATTTTTTAATAAAAAATGTTTTTTTTTTTTAAGTTGGTAGGAATACATCTTCAACATGTCCAATATATCACCTCGATTGGGGTGAGGAATTGAACAAGTAACTTTACATCAACAAGTGTCTTAACAAAACACCCAATCACTATCTATCCAAGACCCCTAAACAATATAAAAAAATAAAATAATTAAAAGCATTTCCAACAACTCTTAATTATCATATATATTTTATAAATAAAAATATATTAAATATTTGTTTTCAATATTATCCTACATTTCTATCTAATTGTGAGAAGAGCAGTTCATCAAATTTTTAAATATTCTCAAAATTCAAATATATCTTAAAATAAAGCTATATTAAAATTTACATATTTTTTAAAATAAAGTTATACTAAAATCTAAAATCAACCTACTTTCGTATCTTTTTAAATGAAATCGGACCTGGAATATTTTAATAAGTTTAAAAGTGTGAATAGATTTATGGATCTTGAATTATTTTGGGAAAAGTGTATATTATAATTAAAGTTTGTCTCTTCAAGAGTCCGTTCAAAATAATGAGGAATTGTATGCCAGATTAAGGAAGGCAGATTGGCAGATTTTGGACATCTCTGACCGCTCGCCTTAGAAAGTTAATTGGCATTCATTTAAGTATGTCTCTCAAAAAACAGATGGACCGAACATATTGAATAACCTTTAGAACATGCACGTGTACCTGGAAACAAGCAGAACAAACTTCATTTTTTCACCCTTTAGCTTTGTCTGCTATACAATATTTGGAATATACAGTAGTATGAGAATTATCGTTCACTTGTTGTAGTATTCCAGAAGATTTTTGACAGTGCCGATGTACAAACGAACGAATACGACTGGAATACATAAAGAATCTTGTACGTTTGTGTGAATCATTTGAGATGATAATCCTGACTGCTCATATCATTGGCTTTTTTAACCATGTAAAACCGGATGAATGTAATAAATTAGTTCTAAATCTATGGTTCTCCTGTGTACACATGAAAACAACTGGAATAATTAAAGATAGGTTGTACCTCTACGGGAATCAAATCGAGGTTCAAATTCCTATGACTCGTAGCATTCAATCAGTGGAAGTGAAGGAAATATAACCGCATTGTCCGGGAATGACCTGCAAATGAGTTTCTATGTTTTGGACAATTTTTTATAAAAAAAAATCAATAAAAAAATTACTAAACCTAATATCTTTGCATATCAATTAATATAATGGTATTCATCAGTATCTACCAAATTCGATGAATATGATTTCGTCACCTTTGAATTTGGAAAAATGATATACATTATTTACTGCGGATTTCTATTATTGAGCTTTCCTTGACTTTCCTTGTAAGTGGAGAGCCACACCAATCTCGCCAGTGCGATGAATCTCTCACGGATTTTGTTGTGATAACGACTCATAAATAATGTCCAAAAAATTTTGTCGTTCTTAATTGTTTATTTATATTATTATGTCAGTTGATATTATTTAATTTAGTTTTTAATTAATTTATTTTATTTTATTTTTATTTTGGCTGACATTATTGAAATTTTAGTTGGATGGACAAACTTACACATCCCTTTATACTGGGTTGTAGAATGCACTTTTTCAGGCAATAAATAAAATTGTAAAAATATCATAACTAAAATTGTTGTAAGATTGTATTAGGAAACCTGTTAATAGAACTAGAGATAATTGCTGTAAAATTATGATAAATATTTTTAATATTATCCTTATTTATTAGGAGATTGAATTCATTATTTAAATCCTTAAAGAATCAGCTTTATTTTTGTGAAAGATTAAGAACTTTGGTTATAAAAATTCTCTTCAAAAGGGTTTTGTGCATAGCAATGTTTAAAGTTAAGGTTGAAGTTATATGATCAAAGTATGATATAAATTCATTTAAAATGTAAAAATTTATTAAATATTTGGTTTTATACAAGGACATTAGATATCACATAATTTATGACATTTCCACAAATCTATGCATATTGCTCACCTAATTAGATATTGACCACTTCATTACACCATTTCAAATTATTAGATCTTGAGAAGTGTAGGGCATCATTATCTTAGTACCAAACAAATTTTAAACAAGTCTTTTGATTTTAATTTGTATATGTTGTCTAAAACAAGGTCCTCATCAAGTTATAAAACATTAGGGTTAAAATGATTCCTTAAAATAATAGTTGTATTAGTTGTTATTCTAGCATGAAATGCTCTTAACAATATGACATTGTCTTCATTTATCAAATTATAAATATCGTGTTTCTGAGGATAATTTTATCAAATTTTTTTCTTATAGAAAAAATAATTAATGTGCAAGAAATAACATAATGCACATATATTAATTGAAATGGTTGTTCTTGTTAAGTTTCGTATGTTGCAAAATGTTCCTTTTATGTAGCAATTATGCCTCCAATTTTTATACAATAGTATCTCTTGTTCCATAAAGACTATGATAAATTCTTTATGTTAGGGATTTTAGATTCTTTATACCATCAATTTTAAACAAACAATATAATATCAGTTTCACTCAAGGTCCAACTTAATTTTTTTCCTTGATTTCATGGAAAATCATTGTATTTAATAGATAAATTAAAATGTCCTAAATCTATATTTATTATTATCCTTTTTATCTTTACCCTTAAAAATATCTTTTTTTTTCCATTATTATCAATTTCCTTTACTTTCCAACTTATTTTACCTTTTAAATTTGTTTCCTTAAATCAACTTGATCTTATAAGATGAGATCGTCATTTATGATATTCTTGACTTTTTAAATTCAATTTTTTTTAGTAAATATTTCATATTTATGACTACTAGAGCTTTCCTTAACATGAATTAACTTATTTTTTTCACAATTATTTTACCCAACCTTTTGGATTTTAGAACAAAAAATTTTGTACTTCTCCCTGGCCTAGCGCTAATGTGTCATAGCTTTATATGTGTCATAGCTTTATTTTTTTCGTAAAAAATTATAATGTGTAATATTCTTTTGATAAATTTATGATTAAATCTATAAAATTAGTCATAAAATTATTATTTTCCTCTTGCATGAGTTTGGCTTTAAATTTATCTTCCAAACTATTTGGATTCAAATTATTATTTATCCTTTTTTTTAACTCTTCACTTATATTCCTAAAACTAAATTTGTATAACTTATATGCTTTTTCTTTTGAGATTTTTGATTTTTTGATTTTTATTACTTTAATATTAAAATGGTTTAAGACGATATTGTTATTTATCATTTTTTTTATTCTTTATTTGTATACTTTAAACTAAAATTTTACAAATTATTGGTTTTTCATGTTTAAATTTATTCTCATTTTTTTATATTAATTTAATATTCACTTTATGTAACATAAGTAATAATTTAATATTCTTTTTTTCATTTTTTTTTAAGTATTAAACTTTATTTCACACCACCTTAATTTTAATGAAAATTTCAGTAATTGATTTATTTATATTTAAATATTTTTGGGAACATATATATTACTAAAATAATTTAAACACAGGTGATAGTTGCATAACATCATAATCTTTCTCTTTTTTTTTTATAGTTAACGATATGTTCGCATGATTAAAGTAGTGTGGGGTCTGTGATTTTTCATTATTTGAGAATGCCTTATTCCCCGCTCTCACATCTACGCACTATGTGCAATGTAAGATTCCTTTGCACTTCCACACTTCGAAGAAATATGGTAGCGCAATGAAAGCTTCAATCACAAATAATATCCTTACATCCAAAAAATTTCCAATTATGTCAAGTGCGGAGGTGCGTAAGAAGCACAATGAAAGCTTCCTCTGCACCTCCACAATGAATTTTTTCTTATGGTTGGTTATGCTCACAAAATGTCCTTTTCTTTATATCTGATTTTTGGTAGTAGTTGTGGCTCTTTGTTATGGGAAGAGGTAAGGAAAATGTCCATTTCCATATATAATATTGTAAACCTAAAAACTCTTCAACTTTCAACTCTAGAAACAATTCTTTTTCTTTATAATCTATGATGATTTTATATGTCATGAGCTCACCACACTTGCAGGACAATAAGTGATATGTCATTGTTGATGTGAGATGATTTTAGTGTAACAAAGTGCGGAGTTGCAGGAGTATGTAGGAAGCACAATGTAAGATTCCTTTGGACCTATGTGATGCATTGTTTCTTATGGCTAACCATGCTCATGAAATGACCATCGCTTTATATCTGATGTTTGGTAGTGGTTGTGGCTCTTTGGTCTAGGAATTGGTAAAGATAATATCCATTTCCGTATAAAAAAAATTATAAACAGGAAGATTCTTACTTTCAACTCCATAAAAAAATTATTTTTCTCTATTAACTATGATGAGTTTATACTATACTTGCATGACAATAATTGATATGTCGTTACTGATGTGAGATGGTTTTAATGCAGTAGAGATAAGGGGTGTGGGAGTGTGGAGGAAGCACAATGAAAGCTTCATCCATGCCTCTTCAATGTAGTGTTTCTTCTCATTGATCATACTCACGAAATTTACTTCAGTTTATATCCAATTTTTGGCAATAGTTATGGATATTTTCTATGGGAAGAGGTAGATATAACTACCATCATGGAAGGAAGGGGAGGGTTATCCTTTCCCTAAAAAGGACAACCATATTTCACACCTTTTCGACATGTTCAAATCTCTAGACTTTGTACCTTCCTTCCATTTTCCCTCCATCTTAGGGATAACCACTAATTGTGTCACTCATCCACTATCCAAGTAAATGAAAATTGCATGGAATGTTATAGGATGGTAAATGTCATAATTTGTTTAATACGATAGCCTGGAGGTTGGAGAATAGTGAAGGAAAGAATATAAGAAAGAGGAAAGGATATATAAAAAATATAATATAAAGGCAGAAGAAGTTTACCTTATTTATCCTTAACGAGTATAAAAACCAAAACAATTTTACCCAATACCTTTTTACCATAAAGTTACCCATATTCAATATAGTAATCCTCAAAGTACAAAGCCAATTCCCATGCCTATATATATTCATCACCTTGCAGGAGAATCTATTGATCCCAGAATTTGTGAGTTTTGTGTGTCATTTTTAAGTTGTTACTAGGAGAATTGTTCCAAAATGTGCTTGTGTTCAATCCCATAAATGCAACATTTCGTTAGCATCTTACGCACCATATCTTTTCCTGGCATCACAACCAATAGTAGTGTTCATGGTGAACTAACCACTAGTGCCATGACCTTTGACTAAGTAAATGATCCCTTTTTTATAGTTCGAAATACTATATAATAACATTAACATGCTAGATCAAAATAATAGTACAATACTACGCTAAAATAATACTATCTAGAACATAGTAGAAAAAATAATTGGCTAAATGTTTTGAATTAGATAATAAACTAATATATGGATATACAACTAATAATAAAATCTACTAGCATTTCTATCTAAACAAACTAGATATTAACTAATAACTAGTATTTAAACAAATCCTACAGTATTCAATTTACCTATACTTGAATTATCTCACTTCATTGCATTTACTACCCAACAATATTGCATTTAGAATATTACATTGATAATATTGTAGCCCCAATGTTTTACGCAATTCCGAGGTGTGGAGGAACATTTCATTGTGAAAATGTTTCTCTGCAACTCTTCACTCCACATAATGAAAGTTTTCATTGTGGAGAACCTTTCTCCTTGCGTGGAACTAGGGAAATAACTACTAGTGAAATACCATTCTTAAGGGACAGGCTCTCTTCTTCCAAGTCACCTCTAGTGTTGACTGAAAAATTACTTCTTACAACATGGCTCCCTATAATTGGAAATTTAGATAGATGTTTGAAGTAAATCAATTCTAGAAGTAATACGGCCTAGACTCTCATCAAACCACATATTCTGAGAAATCTCTGAGGATATATAATTATTTCAATGGGCATAAGTGTGTTCAATGCAACCACCAGCTGAAACGAAGTCAATATAGATATAATAAGATGGTGTGATATTATAATAGTGATATATGGTATGTGTTCTTACAATATATGTTCATTCATGCCTTTGTGTTAAGAACACTACAAGCAAATATTTGTTTTAAAAAAGAAATAAATAGCAAATTTCTCTGCATTCAAAAGCAAGTACCTAAAAACATGAAAATGTCGTTGTATTTTCCTCATGGGTGAAATAGATTCTTTTATTTCTTATGTTTTTATCTTGTGTAGAATATGTCATTGTGTAGAATTTTTCTCACTCTGTGGAGTGCAGATGTGCAAATAAAACTTTGCACAATGAAAGCTTTCTCTTCACTAGTACACTCCACATTGCGTAAACCAATGGGGCTATAATATTATGAATGTAATATTCTAAATTTCATATTGTCATGTAGTAAATGCAATGAAGTGAGATATGTCAAATACAAGTAAATTGAATGTTGTAAGATATGTTGAAATATTGGTTATTAGTTAGATAGCTAGTTAGTTTAGATGGAAAGGCTAGTAGATCCTATTATTAATCGTATATTCGTATATCAGTTTATTATCTAGTTCATAACATTTACTCACCTATTGTTTCTTCTAAATTCTAGATAGTATTATTTTAGCCTAGTATTGTATCATTATTCCAATCTAGATTATTAGAGTTATTATATAGCTTCTTAGTGTTATTATTATATTGATATCCATTATTATTTTATGCTAATATGTATTTATATATTGATTATTTTCCAGATTCATAATTTTCCTTTATGTGTTAATATAATTATTAGATTTATTAGTTAGTTCATATGCCATTCTTTCTTCTAACAAGAGTTGCATGGGTAACTAAATTTGAATTTGCATCTGTACTTGGCTTTCAATCTAGTGGAAAAGAGATCATTTACTGAGTCAAAGGTCATAGCGTTGGTGGTTATTTTTTCATAAATGCTGCTATTGATTGCGATACGAGGAAAATTTACATTGGGTAAGCCACTGATGAAATTTTGCATCGATGGGATGGACCATAATCACATGTTGGAACAAATATCCTAGTAACAACATAACAATGACACAAAAAAATCACAATATCACATCCCCATTTTTGTTGAAGAATGTAACTAGTATCAGTCTTCATAATTATACCTGAGTCATGATGTAATGTATTTGTCAAAAGAAATAAAAAGTAATGTTATTATTAAATAAATTGACTTATTAAAGCATGTATTTCATGCTTGGGTCAAATATTTTCAGGTGAAATCCTCCATTAAAGGATTATAAGGCTTATGTCAAGTGTCCTTGTCCGTGTCATAATGTAAAATACCCTTCTTGGGCTTTATTCATCAAGAAAGAAAATGACTTTATTATAAAATAGGTCAATTAGGCATCCTCCACCGAGTCCGCCTCAAGAAAGGACAAGTCCACCTCAAAAACGGAATTGGAGCAACTCAACTCATTTGGAAGCACATCACTCACAAGTTCGAATTTCAGTAGCTCGAAGTAGTTAAAAGTGTGAAATTGAAGCAGGAAGAAGGAAAAGGCTACCAAAGGAGAATGAGATTGTTATCTAGCTATATAAGTCGAAATTTTCTATTTTTTTGTCAGACACATGCGAAGGAACTGAAGATGTAGGAGGGTCGAAATTGCAGTCTTGAATTTGGGGCTGAAATTTTGATGCAGTAGGGTCGAATATTTTCCCTTGATGCAGTATGAATGCAATATTGAAGGAGTGTTGATGCATTATTGGTATAGTCGATCATTGATGGTTGGAAGAAGATTTTAATGACTAACTCGGTGAAGGAGGAATGTATGTTCATCTAGGGTCTTGGTCTATCTAAATTTGAATCTATTAAAGGAAGAGTTCTTACTGGGTTTTCCCCTATAAAGTATTTTTAGCCCTGAATGAGTGCCTATATCTAGTTTCCATGATCTTCATTTTCTTCTTTGCTGATTTCTTAATGATAAGAAGATAAAGGAAGAACATAAAAAAACTAATAAGAAGATAATAATATCACATGTAATTATCAACATAAGAAAATATTTATGCCTTTCTGATTTAACATGGTATTAGAGTTAAGGTGAAGAAGAAGGAAAAAGGCATACTAAAGATCTATTTAAGAAAATAGGATCAATCAAAGGTCATTAAGGGAAACTATTATATAAATACATTCTCAATATATACGAGAACTATGAAAACTTAAATGAAGGGAGAAAAAAAACCTAGAATGTGCCTCCAATTATAAGGCATGGGAAAAGAGGACATATCTTATCCTCGAAAATCACAAATTTTTTAATCTTGTTCAAGGAAAAGTCAATAATCCTACTAATGAAGTAGAGAAATCGAAATATTTGCCATGGACATAGTAGTGGATGGAGTTAAGCATAGCCCAATTCCATACATAACCAACATAGATTATTCTCAAGAAATGTATGAGGCTCTCTCCAAGTTATTCACCATCAAGAACATTGGTCAAATATCAAGTCTCAAGAATGAATTAAGGATTGTTAAGATGATGAAAGACGATATTGTTTCATCATATTTTGTAATAATGTACATAAGAAGAGATTAAATCCCAGCAATAGATGAAATCATACCAGAAAAAGAGCTCGTAATTACTCCTCTTCTAGGACTACCAAAATCTTGGAGTGATTTTGCATCAAGAATCAACAATTGGAAGGATAATCCAAAATTTTAAGAAATGTGGAATGCATGCAGTCAAGAAGAAGCAAAAATATCGTTATTAAACAGCAAGAATGAGGATGAAGAAGAAAATATCTCTAATTCTTATTATTCTCATCACAATAAAAAGTGAACCTTCAAGAAGTTCAAAGGGTCAAAGAAGAAAGTTGACCTATCCAAAATGGAATGTTACAATTGTCATAAGATGGGTCATTACAAGAATCAATGTCCTGATAATCTAAGGAATAAGAAGAGAGATATGGATAAAGAAAATATTTTCAATGAAGCTCCATCGAAGAAGAACAATACTGAGGAATCAGAAATCAAGGACTTGTACTACTAAGTCCTCTCCTAAATATCCTTACTAGTCTTGTATTTTTTTTCCTTATGTTTTTCTAGAGTTTGTAGGTATAACATGTCTTGTTAGAACATTTTTAAATTATTTTGATAGATTTTAGGTATCCCTCAAAAGGATTTGGTTAATAGGGAGCATCCACCATTTTACCAAAAAGATAATTATTTTGTTCTTTTTTTCATCTTTTCATGTTTTGTTCCTCCTCACATCTAGATTTTTTTGTATTATATACTAGTAACATTTTTCTTTATATTTACTTAGTTATGAGAGATTACATAATACATAAAGGTTATGGAGGAGACTTGAATCTTGGAAGAAGTTTTTTTGCAAAGGAATACCTTCAAGGAATGATGTATTACAAGGTTTGTTATGGAATAACTCAAGGTATGTCTTAGAATATAATTTTTTTTATAAATTTTTGTTCATATAAAAGGTAGGATATTATTCTTTTGAAAATTTATTTACATTAATGATATCGTTATCTCTAAGGTGTTGAATCACAAATATTTTTGTTAGGTTTATTAATCATTATATTGAATCTAACCTTATGATATTATTTTATCATCCTTGTGTAACCCTAACCTTTATAATTCACTGTAAAAACCTAGCCTCTTAATTCTAAGGGGATGACAATATTGATTATGAAACCTTATTCTAATTAGGTTTATTGATGAAATATAAAAGTCCTATTATTTTTTATGTTTATTTTTTGGTATTGTTATGATAGAAACCATAGTACTTTAGGGTTTGTTGTTAATGTATAATTTATGTATTGAAACCCTATATCTTTAAGGTTTGATGAATTATGGTATATGAGAAAACCTGTTGCAACCCTAGATGTATATTCATCTAATTGAAACCCTAGCTTGGATAAAAATTGTTGTATATCTAACTTTGATGTATTGATGTTTATGTCCTGGGTCTACCTAGTACATATGAATTTTGATATAAAATTCTAGTACATGATAATGAAATCCTAGATATGTATATGTGAGTATGCTAACCTAATTGTTGATGTTCATATTTTAGTTTGTGAAATCTAGGGTTTGTAACAAAACCCTAGTAGAAGATTGATATTCTACGATATGATGATATTGTTTAGTTTTGATGATAAAATCTAGGGTTTGCAACAAAGCCTATTAGAGTAGGACATGTAATTCTAAAATCATATTGTTGAAATCTTAGTAGAATTATTATTTGATTGAAATTTTTATATCTAAAGTATCGATGATGAAGTAGAGGTTTTGTGACAAAACCCTACTAAGAGGTTCAAGTATAGTATGTGTCTCTTTTCGATTATGAACCTAAATAGGTTTAGGTGTTTGATGTATAAGGTATTTGATTATTTTGACTCTTCCATTATATTGACATAAATGTGATATAGTTAACTTCATGCTTGTATATGTTTGTATTTGGTTTTACTTGCTATTAAAATTTTGCAGGTACATAATCTGACAAGATGATGAATATGTTCATATGCATGATAAAGGACTCTATATGAATAATGATGATCAAGGTGACCTTGATGCCACACGAAAGAAATAAATCCTTGAAAGGATTAAGTTTCTCTGATATTATGAAACTATTGATCTCCCTAAGTTGAGAGGAAGAATAGGTAGAAGAAATGGTATAAATCCCTAGTTGAGAGGGAGGGCATATAATGATAGTGAATATAGTGAAGTAATAATGGAACCAAATGAATGAAAATAACACATATAAAGGTTCATGATTCATGAAGTCTTGAGAAATACTGAAGTTGTATTTGGTGTTATGGAAGAAGTGAAAGAAGAAAGATTCTAGATAACTTAATGAAGATATTAGGAGCATATGAATGATTGAGGACCTCGAACATTTGTTTTTACTTGTATATATATTTGAAAGTGTATTACTGATTGGGGTTTGTGTTTTTACAGGTAGATATCTCCATAAAAAGGTTGAATATTTTGGAATCATGCTTGCAGAAATCGATATATCTAATTTAGTTTGGTAAGGAGAAATGAAGCATCTAAGGGCAAGATGCTTTGGAGGACATATGGTCGACCTATGTGTTAATGTCTAGATCTAAAAGAGGGAGGGTACCATTAGTCATTCATCTCTGACCTTGGATACACACCTAGATCCTTAGGTTGGTGGTAGAGCTTAAAATCCTAATAGTACCTAGAGTTGGCTAAATTTTGAGTCCCCGTAGTCCCACCCAGATAGTATACTCTGTTCAGATATCTAGTATGCAACATTGAGTGTGTTAGAACTATCCCTAGTTGATTTTGAAATCTTCTATGTACATATATATATTTGTACTTATTAATACCTCCCTAGTTAATAGCATTTATTGAAGAATGTAACAAGTATCGGTCTGCATAATTATACTTGAGTTATGATGTAATGTATTTTTCAAAAGAAAGAAAAATAAATTTTACTACTAAATAAATTGAATTATTAAAACATGGGTTTCATGCTTGGGTTAAATTTTCTTAGGTCAAATCCTCCATTAAAGGCTTCTAGGGTTTATGTCAAGTTTCCTTGTCCATGTCATAATGTAAAAGAACCTTATTCAAATTTATTCATCAATAAATAAACTTATTTTATTGTAAAATAAGTCAATTAGGCCTGCTCCACCAAGTTGGCCTTAAGAAAGAACAAGTCAGCCTCAACAAGGGAATTTTGCCTCCCAGACTCACTATATATTGGATCAACTTGACTCATTTGGAAGCACATTACTCACAAGTTCAAATTGCAGTAGGTTGAAGCAGTAAAAAGTTCAAGGTTTAAGGAGGAAGAAGGAAAAGGGTAGTGAAGGAGAAGGAGGTTGTTATCTAGATAAAGAAGTCAAAATTTTCACTTTTTTATCTCACATGTGTGAAGGAACTAAAGTTGTAGGAGGGCCAAAATTGTAGTCTTGAAGCTGGTTCGAAATTCTAATGCAGTAGGGTCAAAAAAATTTCCTTGATGTAGTATTGAAGCAGTGTTGATGCAGTATTGATACACTTGATACTTGAAGGTTGGAAGAAAATTTTGAGGGATGACTTGGTGAATGAGGAAGGTTTTTCCATTTATATCTTGGTCAATCTAAATTTTAATCTACTGAAGGAAGAGTTTTGACTGGTTTTTCCCATATAAATGGGTTTTATCCCTCGCTAAGCACCTACATATGGTGTCCATGATCTTCATGTTTTTACTTTAAGGATTTCTTGATGAGAAGAAGATAAAGGAAGAACATAAATAAGGTAATAAGAAAATAATTATATCAAAAGTAATTATAAACATATGTAATTATCACAAGTAAATATACCAATTAGATTTAGTAGTTAGTTCATAAGCCATTCTTTCTTCTAACAAGAGATGAATAGGTAACTAAATTGGGATTTGCATCTATATTTTTCTTTTGAACTAGTGGAAAAGGGACCATTTATTGACTTAAATATTATAGCGTTGGTGGTTAGTTTGTCATGAATTCTACTACTAGTTGTGATCTCTGGAAAATTTATAGTGGGTAAGACATTGATGAAACACTACATCAATCGGCCAGAACACAATCACATGTTGGAACAAAGATCCTAGTAACAACATAGCAACGACACATAAAACTCACAATGTCACATACCCATTTTAACTCTTCTTTTTTTTAACTTCCGTAGTTATAGGCCCTATGTATCATATTATATGATTATAAGTGCTCCAGTGTTGTAGGAGCATTAGGCTCGAAAAGCTAATTGTATTTTATTAGACATACAGGTCTTGTGTTTTTAAGGAAGTTGGGTTCAATAATGTAATTATTAATGTTTTGAGTGATATTTTAGGAATTAATTAATTATTGAGAGGATTTTTAAATGTTCCCGAATGATTGGACAACATGAGAGAAGTAGGATAGTTGATATTCCATAGGGAATGAGAGATTTGTAAATTGATTATAAATCCTAAGTTAGAATTGGTTTCATGATTTTAGGGGATTAGAGAGGATCCTTAGGGATAAAGTATAGATTTTAGGACTAAGAGAATTTTGGGGAATGTTTTGATCAAGTTAAGGATCTCAAACGAGAATTGGTTTTAGAACCAATTGTATAAATTGTAAGCCTCAAGGCATATGTGTAAGTAGAGTAGGAAGAGATAGATCTAGACTTGTTTTGTAAGCCTGCGGGAAAAGAAGAGAAAGGCCGTCGATACAAAATATTAGGCCAGAGAAGGAACTTATATATAAATATTTCAGGTGTTAAATATTGAGAAATTGATTCATGAAATTGTGTGTGTGATGGTGTTATGATTTGTGAGAGATATGAATTGATTTTGTTTCATAGATTCTGCATGAAATAGAGTAAATTTACATAATAGAGTTTTGCAGATTAGAATACAAATGATAAGATAGTGTTTAGAGGAGGTTGCCGAGGATAAATCTGTTTAGACCTAATTAAGTATTCTAAAGTCTGAATTGAGGAAGAAATCATGCACAGAATGTTCATGTCAAATGAACAAAAGAAAAATTATACCGAGTCGAAGATCGGGATTAGATAAAGTGAAGACCGAAAGCTGAGAATTAATATATAGGCCAAGAAGTGAAATGGATATTTGTACAGTGAATATCAAATTAAATGGAAAGCACAATCGTTGTATCACTCAGATCGATGGAAGGAGAAAAATGGAGGACAAACAGTAAAGATTTATTCATAAAGGACAAAGTCAAGAATGGACAGAGCTGAGAGGAGTAGAAAGAAAATAACACACAGAGGGACCATTAGATTGTATAGATCAATGGACAAGATTTGTAGAAATAAAAGGTCAGGATTTATTCATAAGATCATAATTCAATGGATCGGAAGGGGCCACATGTCTAAAAATTAGAAAGTGGTTTATTAAGTGGTAAGTTTGCATGGTTTCCAAATGAAAAGACCGCAGATTCGTTTAGGCGCAGTCACCGTGAGCATTGTGGTCTGACTACTGCGTTTTTGGTGGGTGTGGTTTCAAATTCCCTGTGAAACTGCATGAAATATTAAACACAGTCCCCATGGGGTCATGGTGGTGGGCCAATGTTTGACATTATGGTAAGCACAGATATATATGCAATGGAATTCCAATTCACACGATAAAGGAAAGCTGTGAGTCAATGTTTGCAGGCAACTTTGAAGTCATTTTTGGTTGTATTTGTTTTGACATTCTTGGGTGAATGGCTAGTGTTGGCAACGACTGAAATACTGTAACATCTTCTTGATGCGTTGTTCCATATTTGGTAATGTGTCCATGACGTAGCGAAATTTTTTGGTTTCACATTGTTACCTATAGCAATGACTTCCTTAGTACTTACATTGACTTTTGTAATGGGATGATATTTGCATGGTTAAGTAATGAAGTTACAAAGGTAATTGTAACTTATAAATTTTGCAATAAATACCATTGTTTCTATGTTTTATAATGCTATGGAAATCAGAGTTGCGTACTAAGAGATAAGGAACAAATAAGTTCCATCATAGGTTGAGAGTAAACCTATTTGGGACTTAGTAAAATTGAATGATTTTTCTATAATAAACATTAAAGTGGGAATTTGTTTTTCTGGTTTCCAGATAATGAGGAAAGCTTCCGCATAAAAGAAGAGGAAACTATGTTTTATAGGTTGATAAGATTAGTGTTGCATATGCATAAAGCATTTGTGGGTTTTGGAAACTACCGCTGCATCATTTTGGTATCAGAGCCAGTAATAGCTCTTTTTGAAGATTAATTTTTTTAATTAAATGAGAATTATAGAGAATGCATGTTTGATTTTGAATCTGAAATATTGTAGCACATAGACATACAATGCAGATGAGAGATGGAACAAGGCCACACAAAGAACTTGAAGGTGAGTTGATATGTTTTATTTTAACTCTGGTTTAAAGATGATATTTTTAGACTTCAAGTTGCAGATAGTTGAAGGAAATATCAGCAAAAGAAGACCATAGTTTTAAAAGTAGTGATGAAGGAGACTAGTAATAGTTTCTGAATGAAAACAAAGTGTGGATCAGAACCTTGAAGAATTCCAAAAGAGGTTGGATAAAAAGGACAGTTGTGTTCTTAAGAAGTGCAGATGAGTTGAAGCCTAGAAGGAGTAGAGAGGAATGCTCAAGAGGTTTCAGATAATATAGAACTAGTGCTTGCCAGAAGACCAGGTACAAAGGAAAGCTTGGTGAGGTAAGTGGCAACATGGAAAAATTATTGTTGCAGAGGCTTTAGTAAAGCTTATAATGAGTAAGTGGGGAACTTATGAAGAGAGATACAAAGATGACTACTGAATGTCATTGTAGAGGTTCTGAGGAAGGCCAAAGTAGAAGAAATTAGAAGGAAGATGCCAAGGCAAATGCCATGAGAATGAGTCAAGAGAAGATTGACAAAGAGAGCGCTGAGATAAAATTCTGTCTTGAGTTATTAATGGAGATTTTACAGAGAAGTGAAGTATACCAGATAGATGGATGGAGTATGAAAAGGAAATTCAAATGGCATAGATTGCAAGTGAAGTGGGAGCATAGAGTGAATTTTCAATTGAAGGAAGAGTTACTCAGTTTAAATGAGTATGTAAAGGAAGATTTGATATGTGAGCCAAAATATGGTCCATTTCTTTCTGAAATTAATGATGTGATAGAAGAGAAATATACAGAGGAACTGAATCAAATGAAGGATTCAGAGCAGCAAGGAGATAGGATGACTAAAGCATCAAGTGGGACCAAAAATTCTTATGTTTTTAAAACTAATGATTTGTGTGTGATTGTAGGTACATCACAGGATGTTGAACAAACTTTCATGAAGTTTGTTAAGGAGAAGAAGTTGAATCTAAAATCTGTTTAGAATGATGTTGAGATACCAAGATCTCAGAAACAAAAGGAGACAAAGCGGTCTCATGGGAATAAACAGCAGAGTATTGAATCAGAGGAAGAAGGGTCATCTGATGATTGGTCAACAACAAGTGAAGGTATGGAAAGTTGTGTAAAGTTTCCAAGTTCTACCCCAATTGAGATTGTTGAGTTATATACAAAGTTAGATCTTCAAAGAAGAAAGTTGGAAAAGCAGAGGATCTATACTCAGGGTGAGTTGCTGAAAGAAAAAGACAAAGAAATTGTTCTGAATAATAATCAGGAAACAAAGGATAAGGATGTAGGAATTATTAAGAAAATCAAAGAAGTTCATTATTGTGAAACAGAACAAAGAGACATTCTTGAAACAGATGATATGGAAGAGGGCCTGGCTGACAGTCTCATAGAAAATTTAAATCAGCATACTGATGTGTTGATGGAAGAGGAAATTTTAGAGCAACATATTGAAATGTTTCTAGAGGAGAAATAGGCACTGAGGCCTTATGTTTTTTATTTTAATAATTGTTTTATGAGTACAGGTTTTATTGCAGATGCTAGAGAAAATTTGACACAAGTGAATATTCAAGTAAAAGAAAAGGAATAAATTTCTGTGGAAATATGTAATCCATGGAACCAAGAGATTAGATTGCTAGAAACTATGCGAAAGAATTAGGATTCAAGGCATGAAGAGGAATCTCAATTTCAATATTGGGAAATGAAGAATGTGAAGGCGCAATACAATAGTAAACAAGAGGGAAAGGATGAAAGGGCGGAAGTAAGTATAAAAGTTTAGCAATCAAGAGCTGAAAGCAAACAACAAAGAAAAGATCTATTTCACAGAGAAATTGAACTAATAAGGAGGATAATGATGAAAGTATCTTAGAAGAAGACAATAGCAATAAAACAAAGAAGCAGCAGCAAGAGGAAGACAACAGAAGACTGTGAAAGCATAGCCAGTGGGGCAATGCAACATAAAGTGTGGAGATCTGGAGAAAAACAACAAACAAAAGCAACAACAAATGGCAAATTTCATAACAAGGCATGGGATCCAGGAAGAAAAAGATCTGAAACACATGATTAGGAGATCATGATTATTTTCAACCTTGGAAGTCTGATGCAGGAGCATTAGGCTCGAAAAGCTAATTGTATTTTATTAGACATAGGGGTCTTGTGCTTTTAAGGAAGTTGGGTTCAATAATGTAATTATTAATGTTTTGAGTGATATTTTAGGAATTAATTAATTATTGAGAGGATTTGTAAATGTTCCCGAATGATTGGAGAACATTAGAGAATTAGGATAGCTGAGATTCCATAGGGAATGAGAGATTTGTAAATTAATTATAAATCCTAAGTTAGAATTGGTTTCATGATTTTAGGGGATTAGAGGGGATCCTTATGAATAAAGGATAGATTTTAGGACAAAGACGATTTTGAGGATTTTTTTGAGCAAGTTAAGGATCTCAAACCAGAACTGGTTTTAGAACCAATTGAATAAATTGTAAGCCTCAAGCCATATGTGTAAATAGAGTAGGAAGAAACAGATTTGGACTTGTTTTGTAAGCCTACGGGCAAAGAAGAGAAAGGTCGCTGATACAGAATATTAGGCCAGAGAAGGAACTTATATATAAATATTTCAGGTGTTAAATATTGAGAAATCAATTCATGAAATTGTGTGTGTGATGGTGTTATGATTTGTGAGTGGCATGAATTGATTGTGCTTGATAGACTCTATGTGAAATAGAGTAAATTTACATAATATAGTGTTGCATATGAGAAGACAAATGAGAAGATAGTGTATAGAGGAGGTTGTCAAGGATAAATTTGTTTAGACCTAATTAAGTATTCTAAAGTCTGAATTGAGGAAAAAATCATGCACATAACGTTCATGTCAAATGAACAAAAGAAAAATTGTACCGAGTCAGAGATCAAGATCAGATCAAGTGAAGACCGAAAGCTGAGAATTAATATATAGGCTGAGAAGTGAAATGGATATGTGTACAGTGAATATCAAATGAAATGGAAAGAAAAATCATTGGATCACTTAGATCGAAGGAAGGAGAAGAACGGAGGACAAAAAGTAAAGATTTATTTGCAAAGGACAAAGTCAAGAACAGATAGAGCCGAGAGGAGTAGAAAGAAAATAACACACAGAGGGACCATTAGATCGTATAGATTAATGGACAAGATTTGCAGAAATAAAAGGTCAAGTTTTATTCGTAAGATCATAAGTCAATGGATCGGAAGGAGCCACACGTCGACAAATTAGAAAGTGGTTTAGTAAGTGGTAAGTTGCAATGGTTTCCAAATGCAAAGACCACAGGTTTGTTTAGACACAGTCACTGTTAACAGCGTGGTCTGGCTACTACATTTTTGGTGGGTGTGATTTCAAATTCCCTGCGAGACTGCATGAAATATTAAACACAGTCCCCGTGGGGTCATGGTGGTGGGCCAGTGTTTGGAATTGTGGTAAGCACATATATATATGCGATGGCGTTCCAATTCACACAGTAAAGGAAATTTGTGAGTCAACGTTTGCAGGCAGCTTTGAAGTCGTGTTTGGTTGTATTTGTTTTGGCATTCCTATGTGAATGGCTTGTGTTGGCAATGACTGAAATACTGTAGCATCTTCTTCCTGATGCATTGTTCCATATTTGGTAATGTGTCCATGACATAGCGAACTTTGTTGGTTTCATATTGTTACCTATAGCAATGACTTCCTTAGTACTCACATCGACTTTTGTAATGCGATGATATATGTGTGGTTAAGTAATGAAGTTACAAAGGTAATTGTAACTTATAGAATTTGCAATAAAGACCATTGTTTCTATGTTTTATAGTGGTATGGAAATCAGAGTTTCACACTAAGAGATAAGGAACGAATAAGTTCCATCATAGGTGGAGAGTGAACCTATTTGGGACTTAGTAAAATTGAATGATTTTGCTATAATAAACATTAAAGTGGAAATTTGTTTTTCCGGTTGCCGGATAATGAGAAAATCTTCCGCTTAAAAGAAGAGGAAACTCTGTTTTAGAGGTTGATAAGATTAGTGTTGCATATGCATAAAGCAATTTTGTCTTTTGATAACTAAGGCTTCATCATTCAGATTGGATTATGAACACAATAAATTTTAATTTTAATCTATTTTCATAAATTAAATCTGGATTCATCTCCATTCATACTTTTTAATTATTTTTTCCATGTATTACCATCTCTAGGATTGTGTATTCTTCGTTCCTTCCTTAAGAAAAGTATATTTTTTGTGACTTCCAGGTGGGATTTACTATATAAAATTCCCCCCTATTGGCTTATATATATTTTTTCATTGATGAATGTCATCGTCCAATAGTATTACTACCAGCAAATATAGATATAGTGTTAAGGTTTAATATCACATGAATCCTTTATGTTGCCACTTGTTAAATCACCCATGTATCTTATAGTTTACAAATATGATTTGTAACATCCTGTGGAATGGAATGAATTAATTTGTTGTGTGTTCATCTAGCCCACCTAGCCTAATGGGAATTAGTAATACAACCATGCCCATGTGAATTTCACATTCGAAATGTACTAAAACTAGGGACAGTGGTGATCAAATCCTTGCAATTGAATGGTTATAGTTACTCTTGGGTATCCTTAAGGTATTTTCTCCACCCCTTCTCACGTTTCATTTTCCTCTGCTCCTCCTAGAAGTCACTAGCGTCGCTCTATAGTAACTCTGACTGGTTAAGATCTTTCTTCTTGCGGTATCCTGTAGTCGGCTACCTTTTCAAGGAAGGGATAAAATTTCAGCAGTTTTAGCTCCTCCTCATTATGGTGAGTCTGTGTTATAGTTCCCAACACCTGAAAATTCCCAATGAAATTGGTATTGTCGCACAAAAGAATGGTCATTTAATTTTATTTATCTAGATTAACTTTGTAATGTGTAGTTTGTCACTCTTCCCTTTGTACGGGAAGTTTCATGATTCTATTCTTGGTGGCTTCGAGATTGTATTTAGCCCTAATGGTAAAATTGGGTTTACCTTGATAATTCACTTCTTCTATTAAATTCATGTTCCATGGTTATTATTGTTATTAATTTCCTTTGTTTCACATCTTCTTCCAGTGTAGGTGGATGTGATATTCCTACCTACTTGTCATAGGTGAGGCTTTATTATATGGTTATTTTCTTTTATGGTTCTCAATCAGTTTTTGGGATAACGCTCTAGTAAAAATCCTAATTGTGCCTCTCAAATATCCCTACATGTAACTTAGAGAGTTGGGGAAACCCTTTTATGATTTTGGCACAGTGTAATGTGGGGAAAAATTCAACATTTTGACTCCAGGTACTTGTTACATGTCGACTCACCTTTTGTTTCGGGGAATATCACCCTAGAGGTTCGTTGGGTTACAACCTCCACAGAGCAGGGGCGTGCTACTTAATAGAGACTCACACAACCATGCACGTTCAGAAAAACTAAATAGAGTAGAATGAGAAAGTTACCCGTAGGTCCTACGGTTGAAGCAGATCCCGCAGGGTTCAAACCCCCAGCAACCGTCCTTCCTCCTTAACCTGAAAGACAAGAAGAAAAAAGCACAAAGGACTGGTTGTACAGCATATATCTACTCTAAATGTTAGTGAGATTCATATAAAACATTAAATAAATCATAATGAATGCTTGTATAACAAATATTCTCATACATAAAAGCATACACTAACACGTTTATTTCGGGAACAGCATGGTACTTTTGTATTATAAATAGCATGTACAAAAGTAACGAGTGGAGAGATCACCTGATCCTTCCACGGCCTTCGCAGACCGTCCTCCGGATCCGTCCAGCCCTTGCCTCACTAAGACTCCTTCCAAACTGGTGCATACGAGATGACATATAAAGGGATGTGCATCTCAAGGAAACAAGGGTTTCCTACAATGAACTGGGAAAGTGCAGGAGGCACGGGGAATCAGACTTGGATAGGGAATACCAACAGAGTATAATAATAATAATTCTCTCTCTCCCTTAGGCCATACACATGAGGGCTTTTTATAGTCCCTCCAAGTGGTTTCAGCAGTTGGAAACAGTTGGCCACGGGCTGGGGTGGTTGAACTACCTGAGTAACCATCAACCCAGCGCGAAATTAGGGATTTTTATATATTTTTTAATCATTAAAATGGCATACGCGGAAAAGTCTAGCTGTACTCGCGTATACACGCGGAAAAACACGGGCATAGTCGCGTATGAAGGATTTTCCATTGTTTTTAAGTGAATTTGTCCAAGTCTGTAGGAATGGGTGCCCATAAAGCCATGTAGCAATCATGAATCATGTCAAGGTGAGAAATGATGCTATAACGGATGCCCCCTAATATATGAGGTCAGAAGGGGTACATGATGGCCGAAATGTATTATGCACATAGAAAGAACTTCGCAAGGACAAGAGAGGACTTCACCAGATTTCAGCCTGCCAAAAACCAATGAAAGAAAACAGAGAGTCAACTCATGCTGAGGTGGGCATACCCATGCTCAGTCAAAAATACATCATATGAAAAGTACTGAATAGATCCAACATGTATACAAGTATAGCTGAACTGAAAGTACACAATGAATCATCTGAGCATGGCCCGGAAATATAAGTCTGAATCAATGTCCAAGTATCACATATAAAAATCTGATCAAAGATGGTGCAACTGGATGTCTGATCATATAAGTAACTGAATCTCCAAGTACCGAATCATAAGAGGTGGAATAACCGGTACAATCACGCAACTCGGGAGCCAACATATAGGATGTTGTTGTACTAAACTGCAACATATAAGGGTGGACGGCATCCCTGGCAGAAACTGAATGGACTGTCAAAAGTGAACCGAAAAATGCCGATGCAACCCGAGGTCTTCACCGATCACTATGGCACAATTCTACACAATGGGAATAAATGAGTTGAAGTCGACCATGTGAGAAATCGTTGGATTACTGGTCAATGATGTATACCGTTAACCAATGCGAGACAACCCATCGATAATGATAATGAGTGTCAAGGTGCCCCAGTACAATCTAACAAGTGCGAATGAATGAGTTGAAGTCGAACACTTGAAAGAATCTACCAATCAGGAGGCAATGATGAATCCCCACTGTCGATAGCGAAGAGTCTGCCACTGATGACTGCAAACCCTAAGGTACTGACAAAAGACTCTAGACCTTGTTCCCAGAGCAATGAGTCGGAGTCGATGGGAAAAGATCTGCTGGAAGGAAGGCATTAAGGCATCCCACATCAGTCCAGCGCGAGTGTAACCCGCAGGCCAAGATTTGGAAGGAATCAGATGAAGTAGAGTGATGGAACCAAAACCGAAGTACGTTTCCAACATGCACAAGATGAAGCTAGCGCACGGAAGAAACCCTCTGAACCAACCAATAATGAAAGCTGACACAGAGGCGAGAAATCCACCGATAGGGTCAAATGGAAATCCAGGTACTGCGCGAATCCCAAGTGTGATAATGTGTGCTGACGTCGAACACAGGGGAAACCACTCAGTCAAAGACCCATGATGATGATCAAATGCTGAGCACGAGGTCACCTATCAATGATGGAAATAGGCCCAAGGTGCGGCTCTAGGTTTGCTCTCAAATAAATGTGTCGTAGTCGATAAGAGACAAACCCGCCGGCAAGAAGTCAATGGGGACCTTCTCAAACCAGCACGAGCAGAAGACCAAAACATCTGATGTGATAGAACATGATACTGACAAGACCGGGAAGGCCGACTGAATAATGAGTCAAGAGACACCGCAGAATGGCCGACTCAAGTTAGACTTCCCTTGAACAAAAGCATGACTCGTGATGACCATGGCAGTAAAAAGTGACACTGTATAAGTTTGTCATGCAGGAGGCAAAACAAACTCTCCATATGATTGGAAGAGATAACCAACCGGGGGAGAACTGACAAGTGAAACATGGTAAAGGCTGAACCTAGGTCAAAAACTAAAACCATCCCAAATGAAGGAGATATATATAAGTATATGTGCTTTGTTCAAGGGCGACAAACTGACTCTGTACTGCCATCAAAACAACGAAGATACATCCCGTTCCCACTCTTTTTGTTATATTTGATTTTTTTGTCTTTTTCATATAATAAGCCTGAAAAAAGAATAAAAGAATGCTATGGTACAATGGATAGAACGAGTATCAAGAAAGCAGATGCACTAGTTCCTGGGATTGGAACAATCCTATGCTCAATGCAAGGTGTCGAAAACTGGTCAGTGATACTCAGAGGAACGTTCCATCCATGGGTACAAAGGTGTCAAGTCGTGATAGCTAAGTGCATGCAATGGTTAACTTGTACAGAAAGTCAAGGTCAAAAGTTGGCTTAAACATCGAGTCCAAATGAAGCCGGCTAAAGGCCAGGATAAACAAGTAGCCAATATGCAATGCAGTAATACAACTTAACGACACCAGGGAGCCTCTAGGGTAAAAGCCAGAAAAAATGATAAGTGATGAAGAAGAAGAATGAAGCTTCAGCATATAAGACACGGCAGGACTAAAGAGGACTCCCAAGCCTACATAAAAAGCATCATGGGCAACAAGTGATAGCGAGGAACTAACTAGGAAGCCCGTGTAAAGGAAGGCTCTACCATCAAGTCATGATTAAATAATCGGCGAGTGAAATGGGTGTAATACTCATGACCTGATGGGATTGACCCTAAGGCAAGTGATCAGTATGGAGGCTAGAATGCAACATGCAACGGAAAGTGATTTCCCTAACCTATATGCCAGTGAAGATCATATACATGTCGTGAAGAGTCGGAAATCATGGATCAAAAACCGAGAAAAATCTCAAAATCGTCAAAATGTACTCGAAAACATACCAAACTGGGCACTTCCAAGCAATCGAGTTATGCAGCTTAAGATAGATCGAAAAAATAAGCATAAGAAATTTTTGAAAAAAATTTCAACTTTTTAGCCATAAATAGACAAATTACCTCTCATTTGGTTCATTATTGCATAGCTGATTTGGAAAAAGTGCTCTGGAGAAAAAAACTTCTTTCGTCAAATCAGGAACAACTGACCGTCGGAACTCAGCGAAACTTCAGGTAGGCTCCTTAATCATCCTGTTTATTCATTTTGTCCGTTTGGAAATTAAAATTAAGTGATTTTTAGCTTTAAAACCCTTGCTAAAATATGCGGACTTGCGCATACGCGGGTTCATTAAAGGAAACTCGCGTATACACGCGACTGTGCAAAGGAAAAATCGCGTATGCACAGGTCCGAAACTTAAAAAGCGTGGCTAATGCATAATTTGATGAAATTTCTCAGGATGACTATCTCATGGAGGGAACGTGAGCATAGCGCAATAGACCAAGAGGTCATGCAAGATCGCGCAGCGCAAAATATCCTCCGAAATTGCGGATTGTTCAAATTATTTAAAATGCCAAATATGAAAAGCAATGTGCGGTTGCTAGAAATGCTCGTAAATTACTGGGAACCAGATCAGGATTGCTTCATAATTGATCAGATGCCACTACGCATTGAAGTGGAAGACATATATTTCATTACTGGACTCTCCCGGAGGGGAGAGCCAATAGACTTGCACGGGAAGCCTCTGGGAGGGTTAACCGTGGAAGACTATGTCCACGTATATTGCGTAGATGGTTCCAAAAAGGTTGGAACTCAGATTGCAATTAAAGATATCAGGGATTTGCACATGAAAATCCTCCTTTTTACCATCAGCAGAGTGGCAGGATCTGCCTCACTACATCAGGCATCCAGGACGCAAATGAGCATGGTTGTAGAGTGTTTGACTCATGTGTACGATTGGTGCACAGCCCTTCTACTGAACATGAAACAACAGCTGACCTCAATCCGCCAAGCAAAGACCAAACATTTTGGCTATGGGACCATTTTGACAACATTCTTCTTTGAGAGGATTCCAGCGTTGAGACCCAGAGTCATCTCTACCATCAGTAGCCCGCGGGACCCAAGAATTGCCCGTTGGGTGGACATGATGAAGAGACTGGGGGGTAGTGAGGTACCCCGGACCACGTGGGACGATGAGTTCTTCCTATGGTGGGGAGAACAGATCATCACAGTGGACGACTATCCCTATGCTGGGATGGACTTTCGTGGAGATCCGGATCTAGTTCTTCCACCTGGCACAGCATGGGGAGCAGTTGGTAAGTTTTGCAAAAAATTTTGACTTATATAATTTTTTTTGGATTTCTTCAAATATGTATGAAAAAATGAAAAACAAACATGTTTTTGATTGGATTCATAATGATTGACAATTAAAAATGATCATGTTTCAGATGTTGGACCAGTTCGACCTGAGGGTCTCCCACACCATAAGCGTCGCAGGGGCGAGGCAGAGACAGTGGATTCCGACAGGACTCTCCAGGCCGTGCAGAGAAACTTGGAGGGATTAACCCGCCAAATCCCTATGGCTGCTGTGGAGGACTTGCCGGAAGCCATCCAGAGACGGGTGGTAGGAGTACCACGAGACTGGGTTAGATTATTCCGCCGTGTGGCCACTGCAGTTACGTTCTATAGGAACACAACTTCTGGGCAGGGACCTCAGGAGTAGACAGATTTTATGATTGTATATTCTTTTTTGAGACTAAACATGATGGGGCATAAGCCCAAATTTTGTACGAGATTATGGATCCAAATTTTGTAAAGTTTTTGACACTCCGATGATATATATACAGCGATATTTGATGTGATGTGATAAATGTATCAAATGTATGATGTTTTTGATGATTAAAAATTTATTGTATTGAATGATTAATATGCCAATCTAATGCTTGATTAGCTAATGAGTCAGCAAACCAATTGTCGGCTCGAGGAATATGAATGAAAGTTAAAAATTGAAATGACCTTTGTAACAAACGTACCCTCAAGAACAATCGTAATAAAAATGGATCTCGTACTCGATAAGTGTTGTTCAACTGCGACACCACCAGCTGGGAGTCCAAGAAAACTACCAACGAATCAACACCCAAAGATATTGCCTCCGAGAGTAGATGAATGACTGCAGTGTATTCTGCTACGTTATTGGAAGCAGGACCAATCCAGACCCCTCTTGATACCAACAGCTGACCGGAAGGATAATGAAGCACCCAAGCCGCGGAAGCTAAGTTCCGGGTGTGTCTACTAGCACCATCGGCGAAACCGAAATGACTCATGACATCCAACACAACCTGCCAAAGCAGATCAAAAACATCACCAACTCATCAAAAATCGAAAATCAATCAGATATGTACAAAGCAAAAACTACTATATACAAAAGCAACATGCCAGGCTGAAGCCTAGGCATAATACTTCTTCAAATAGAGCCCATTTAGGGGCTCCGGCAACTCGTTCCCTTCGAAATCAACCAAGGTATAACTCCTTTCTTAAGGACTTTTTTAACGATATAGGGGCCATACCACATAGACTTAAACTTTCCTGCCCCCAGGGAATCTTTTTCTTGGGCATAGACCAAAACAAGGTCACCTTCCGAAAAGACCCTAGGCTTGACCACCTTATCGTACTGAACTTTTACTCGGTTTTTATGCGCTTCATTCATCGTGGCGGCATCTCGACGCTGCTCATCGAGATGTTCCAGATGAAGAAGCCGTTCTTCCAGACTAGAAGTGTCAGGAAGAAGTTCAACGGCTAATTTAAGAGAAGGAATCTCACATTCAATAGGAAATACGGATTCCACCCCGTGCACTAACTGAAACGGAGTAAAGCCAGTTGCAGTTTTCACTGACGTCCTGTATGCCCAAAGTGCAGGATATAGCATAATATGCCAGTTGGATCTATGTTTATCGATTGTCCTTTGAAGAATTGTCTTCAAGGATTTATTCACGGCTTCCACTTGCCCATTGGCTTGAGGATAATATGGAGATGAATGCTCCTGTCGGAAACCCAATTTGAGAGCCAACTCAGCCATCATACTATTCTGAAAATGACTGCCATGGTCAGTGACAATCTCTCTAGGTATACCAAAACGAGCGATAACTTGGTTGAAAAGGAACAAAGCTGCAGTCTCACCATCGTTCCCAAAAGTAGGCATAGCCTCGACCCACTTCGTAAAGTAGTCTACTGCTACGATAATGTACTTGTGACCTTTTGCCGAAGGCGGGTTACAAGTAATATAATCAATACCCCACTTTGTAAAGGGTCCGACAGTAACGACTGGAAAAAGCGGAGCTGGATGAGCGCGCATTTTTTGAGTATAGACCTGACAAGGATGACACCTTTTGACCGATTCAATACAATCTTTGAAAATCGAGGGCCAAAAGTATCCAGCACGCAAAATCTTTTGGGCTGTAGCAAGCCCAGATAAATGACCCCCACAAGCTCCACTGTGAGAATCATTCAGCGCAGCCTCAGCTTCTTCAAAATTTAAGCAGCATCTTAGGATTGAATCAACCCCTCGACGGTACAAAGAATCACCAATAATCAAATAATTCTTGGCCAAGTGACGCAGCTTACGACGCTCATCTTTTGAAAAGGTAGAGGGAAACTTTGCAGTCTAGAGATACACAATGATATCCCCATAACAAGGATCCTGTGGAGAGATCAGAAACAAGTGTTCGTCCGGAAAGGACTCATCATAGATCATCTCCTCTCCACAAGGAAACTCGGAGATCAATTCCGCAAAAACTAATGACTTCTTGGATTTGGCAGACATGAACTCGAGATCAAATTCTTGTAAAATCACAATCCATCTATTATATTTTCCCCCAATCACTCGTCTGCTGAAGACAAACTGAAATGGATTGGCAGCTGCCAAGACATATGTTTTGTGAAGAATAATGTAATGCCAGAGTCGCTGCACAGCATGAACTGCTGCTAAAGCTAATTTTTCAATCGGAGTGTATCGAAGTTCAGGTCCTACCAGTCCTCGACTAAGGTAGTAAATAACATGCTCAGCAAGAGCATCATCCTCCTGAACCAGAACCATACCAATGGTAGATTCTGCTATAGCCAGATACAAAAGAAAATCTCTTCTATAATCGGGTGGACTCAATAAAGGAGCAGAGGTCAATGCCTTTTTCAAAGCATCGAACGAGCGCTGAGCATAGTCGTCCCAAAGAAAAGGAACTCCTTTCTTCAACAATCTCATATATCCCTTTGTAATCTCAGCATAGTTGACGATAAACCTCCGAAGAAAATTAGACTTCCCTTGGAGACTTTGAAGCTGACGGATTGAAGACGGGGGAGGCAACCGAAGTATTGCCTCAACCTTGAAGGGATCTACCCTTATCCCTTCCCTAGACACAATGAATCCCAATAGCCGACTGGATGTAACCGCGAAAACACACTTGTTCGGATTCAATCGAATTTTATAAAAACGACATCTTTCAAATATTTTCCGGAGGTGACCAGGATGATCCATCCTCTTTCAAGAATGAGCAGCTAGATCATCTAAGTATGCCTCGATAATCTTTTTGATGTCGTGGAAGGCGTAAGACATGGCCCGCTGAAAGGTAGCCCCAGCATTTTTAAGACCAAAAGGCATCTTCTTGTATGCAAACGTACCCCAGGGACAAATAAATGCAGTCTTATGTTGATCTTCGGGACGGATAGTAATTTGATTATATCCGGAGAAACCGTCCATGAAGGAGAAAATCTCGTTACCGGCACACTCGTCAATGATCTGATCGATGAATGGTGTGGGGTAATTGTCTTTAGGACATGCCTTATTTAGGTCTCTGAAATCGATGCACACTCGAATCGTTCCTTGCTTTTTATCTACCGGAACGGGATTTAAAACCCATTCAGTCAGAGGAACTGGGAAAATGAATCCCGCCTTAAGCAGCTTTTCAACTTCAGCTTTGATAGCTGCTGCCTTCCTAGGATTGACCGGATGAAGCTTTTGCCTGACCGGCTTAGCGTTTTCATACGTCTTGATCTCATGCTGAACGATAGATGGGTCTATGCCAGGCATTTCCTCATAAGACCAAGCAAATACATCCCTATACTCTTTGAAGAGCTCGGTATAGATTTCAATCTCTTCACGGGAACATTCAGCTCCAATGAAGACATTCTCAATGATATTGGGATCCCTGGAAATGTTCACCGGGATAGTAGGAGAGATCACAGCCATGTTCCCTTCAACATAAACCTGTGTTGGTGCCAAAGGGTTCAAGACTGGGTGAACAGGACCAGGAGACTGAGGACTTGGAAAACTAGTTTCAACTTCGTTCAAGTCAGGTAGGAAGTAAGACCGATGATGCAAGTCATCCCACGGTCTATCTATACCAGTCATGGCTTCCAGGATTGCCTCTTCAGATGGAAGAGTGGTATCAAGACAATCTTGGGCCGAAGAAGAACTAATCGTCCAAGTCGGAGCCACATCACCATCCAACTCTTCCGGTGAAAGAGGAGCTGGAACGGATTCTGCAGTGTCAACAATAGACTGATATGCAATCTCAGCTGCAGAAATCGGAAATGCCATTCCACCCACTTGACCTTCCGCTAATGTGGCAATAGGGGAAGGTAAGGTCCAAGGGTCCGAAAAATAATGAGTTCGAAAGAACTCTCTTCGAAGGGGAGCCTTGGAGGATGAAATAGCATTAATATGCACCGTAGGAGGAGGAAGATCGAAAGTACCCATCAAGGAAGAATACATTCCAACTCCTAGATTCTCGACAGGCGCCTTAGTATTATCCAACTTAGGAACAGATGAGTCAGAAGGCGCATCCAGGTCTACAGGAGGACAGTCCAGTTGATCCACTGTAACGATCCTCCCTTCGTGGGGGAACATACTATTCGAAATAATGAAGATGCAATAGCATCCATTTCATAAATCCAGTTCCTCCCCAACAGAAGGTTGTAGTCTAAGGCTGCATCCACTACCTCAACCTCTATGTTAACGGTTTTTCCCCCAACACAGATGGGCAAAGTCGGGACAATACCATGGGGTCTGTGAGAATGACCATCGAATGCAGTAAGAACAGTGCTAGATGGAACAGCTTTGGGAGATCCAAGTGTCTTCCAACATGCGAGAGACATCACACAAGTAGAAGCACCCTCATCGACCACCGTTCGAAAGATATTGGTCTTTCGATACGACGATTTAATGTGAAATGCCATGTGATGAGGAAGTCTCTTCTTAAAGTTATTCATATCAAAAGTAATCAGAAGAGAATTTTTCGGATCAACAGCCCCAATGGCAGTGAGCAAAGCACTGCGCTGAGCCGGACAAGACTGGAGTACCTCTAAAGCTGACATAGCACAAGGACTCTGCGCCAGATCTTCTACAATCGAGTAGTTCTAGGCAGCCCTCGCGTTCGGATTAATCGTTGACCGCTTAGAAGATGCTTTGGGCATCCGAGGCATAGACTCGACAGTTGGCTTCGTAATGTGAAGCGGCTCAGTAGCATCAGGAACTTCCTTAGCTTTCGAAGATTCCTCTCCGCCATAATCACGGGATCTCGTAGCGATATCTGCGTGAGCACTCATCATAAAAATGTTCGATGGAATTTCCCCTTCCTGGGTACCTCCAGAGGAAGCCCCATGATTTTGGTTCGCGCCAACAACTAATTGTTGCCCTTGGGGAAAAGGGTTTGTTAACACAGCCTGGGAACTAGAAGAACCCTGCTGGCTTAACAAGCGCTGAGCATCCTGAATTTTAGGGCAAAGGTGTGTGAGATGGTCTCCAGCACAAAGCTTGCACGGAAACTTCACTTTCTTTTTCTCCTTTTGACCCTCACCAACACGCTCGTTGGTTTTATTTGCATTTCCCTTCCCGTTCTTGCCCTTCTTCTTGTTATTTCGTCCCTTCTTCTTCCCATCGGACTGTTGATTTCCTTTGGGATCAGAAGTTTGGACAACATTTATGGACAAAGACTGGGAAGGTGATGAATCAGCAGGCACAACCTGACCAGAAGGAGCAGATTGTAAAGACAACTGCTGCAGTTGAGAAAGCAGGCTGGCTGCACTACTACTGACCGATCCGACAAGCCCATCACCATGTGGACCAGGTTTAGTTTTCGATAAATCCAATTTGGAGCGAGGAGCATTGGGCAAATACTTATAAAGCATCCCAGACTGAGAATAGATCAGTTCTAACTGCTGGGCCCTAAAAATGGCCTGCTCCTCAGAAAATACCCCAGATAGGGATACATCTTTTGAAATATCTGACTGCAGAGATTTCAAAAACCACTCGAGAAGGAATTCCCCTGGAATATGAGCTTTGATAAGCCTCTTCCTTCTCCTCCATTCCTGAATGTGATCAGAAATGTGAGTTGCCTCATCCTGCTTAAAATTAGCCAGGAGTTCGGTCCCAGCCTCATATCTGACAGGAAACTGAAAATGGTTTAGAAATGTGACAGCCAGTTCTCCAAATGTGGCAAAACTGCCCCCAGTGAGCTCGATATACCATTTGGGCAAAGAATCAAAGTCAGGTAAGAATAATCTTAACCCTAATCGAGTCATCGATCGTGAGTTCAAGAACACTATAAGTGGAAAGTGGTGATGTGGCCCACGGACTTTCCATTCTTACCTTCAAACTTTGGTGGACATAGCAGTTTGGTCTAGACCTGAGGCCTTTCTGACTATAACGACCGGGTGATTGGGTCATCTCGGGACAAGTTCGACAAATCCGGCAAGCTTAACGTTGCCGAAACTAAGTAGTTTGCGCGGAAGCTCGAGAATTCCATCCCGATGGATGGACTCGATCAGCTTCCGAAAAGAATAGCCTGGATTTGATGAGGCACCAGGTAGCCAAAAAGGACTCGTAGAAAACGGAGAAGAACCTCCTCCCCACGCCGAGTTACCAAAGCCCAGACCAGTTCCCCCTGCTGAAGTATTGAATGAAGAGGAGAGCCCTTGATAAGGGTTCCAGGCATTAGAAAGAGGAGAAAAGGTCTGGTAAGCACTCGACGAAGGGAAAGAAGCATTCCCTTGATGACCTGCGTAAAACTGATTCCCTGCCCCCGCTGTAGTAAACACAGGATTCCACCCCGTAAAAGTAGTCGAACTTTGTCCCCCAGACCAAGGGTTGAAACTCTGGGTCTGGGACATAAACTGGCAATTCACCCAAGAGGATTAACCAGGAATGTGTCCATCTCAAAGGAACCCTGTGTTAAGTTGATCCACTAGCCAGCAGACATGGCAAGATCCGTACTGCTGCCGAAAGGAAGAGGTTCCCACCGGAGGGGAACCCTAAAACAAGCGGGACGAATGAGAAGGCACGTGTGCTTAAGGTCCCGTAGTTTGACACAAGAGCACCTGAAGCACAGCAATCAAGATGCAGCCAATAACCTCTCGCTCTGGCTGCATGTGAGTCCGAATGTCGCGCACTCACTAGAAGCCGTGCTCACCAAGCCATCAAAAGATAAGAATGATACGGAAGATCCGGCGGTCTCTCCGACTCTGGTCCGATGTACTGAACAACGAACGGATAATCAGGAGGAAGAGGAGATGGACCTGTAGCAGGAGGCTCAGGTACGTCTTCGATTTGAAAATCTTCTTCCTGAGGAAACAAAACTCGCGAGGTGAGCGGAATGCTCCTCTCGAGACCGACACCAGAATCAGCTATGAAACCTTCAGACCTTGGTGGAGGATCTCTCTCCATAGCGTCAGACTCCACAGGGTGGTAACCACCTGCTAAATCACTCCAACGCCTTCTCGAAGAAGGCTCTGCACTCTCGGGAGATAACCCCCGGATTCTCCTCGAACGACGAGGCACTTGATCAGCCACTTTTGTAGATTTATTAAATTAGACTCAAAAAAAGTGAAAAGCTAGGCAAGCTAGGAGCAAAAGAGCACTCACTAAAAATAAAAATCCCTGGGATACAGTCAAGTAAACAGCCTCCAAGTATTTCCGCTCCGGGTGATGAGGATCGGACTCAAGACAGTAGTGAAGTATAGACCTTCCATAGGCCCTGGGTATTAGCCCAACAACGAAATATTAGTATCAACAATTGACCAACGATGCCTTTGCCGTCGTTCACACCCAAGCTTGCATGTTCCCCGTGCTACCGAAAGTGATGCTATCGTTCATTTGTGCACGGGTATTCTCTGCTACCACTCGTAACCTAGAGTGGCAACCAGGACACCAATCCGTACCGGCTTCTATGAACGTGTCGAGGTCGGTCTGCTCAACCTGAGAGGGGGCATTCCCTTCTCTCCCTTTTCACTTTCGCTGCCTCTCGGATGAGAGCTTCTGTACTCAATTACCGAGTGATTTCACTCCCACTCGCTTAATCAACTTCTATGTTTGTTTGAGTGGCCTTGGAGAGTTAACTCTCCACTCACCTATTCCAAGGCCCTACAACCTAGCTAGTTGGTGATTGACACTTAGAAAAACTTGCTAGTTGATTTTAGATTAAATCGCTTATTTTAAGGGCTGTTATATTAAGTCACAAGGATATGGAGATGAAACGTATGGTGTTTTTGATGCAAAAGAAATTAATAAAAACTTAAATACATGCAAATGCAGTTCTTTGTCTTTCGATGAAGAGCAGTCTCTATATAGGTTCTACGAGACTAAAAAATTGTATTTTTTCTTTTCAAATATCAGACTCACACTCACAAAAACTAAGAAATTGACTAAATGATTAAATGCACCTAATGCAAATCACTACAAGCATGCAAATCCTAAGATGCAAATCTCTTAAAGCAAAGTGAAATTCCCAAAAAGTCCTTCAGTTTTAACTCTTCTTTTGTTGTCCCGAAAGCTAATTCTCGAAATCAAGAACTCTTAAAATAAGGACACCAAAACACTTAAAAAAAAGAAGAAGAAATCAAATGACAACTCCTCCTAAAAATCAAGCCAAAAACTGAAAGGAAGAAACCTCACACAAGCTTCAAAAGTTATGGAAAATGAAAATGAAAATGCAACAACAAAAGAAAATAACAAATGAAAATGTTTTTTTAAGCCTTTGAAATGCAAAAACAAAAAGCAAAGAAAATTTTTTTTGAGCTTTTTTGTTTTATAAAGAAAGAGCACGGTACTTCTGTATTATAAATAGCATGTACAAAAGTAACGAGTGGAGAGATCACCTGATCCTTCCAAGGCCTTCACAGACCGTCGTCCGGATCCGTCCAGCCCTTGCCTCGCTAAGACTCCTTCCAAACTGGTGCATACGAGATGACATATAAAGGGATGTGCATCTCAAGGAAACAAGGGTTTCCTATAATGAACTGGGAAAGTGCAGGAGGCACGGGGAATCAAAATTGGATAGGGAATACCAACAGAGTATAATATCAATAATTCTCTCTCTCCCTTAGGCCATACACATGAGGGGTTTTTATACTCCCTCCAAGTAGTTTCAACAGTTGGAAACAGTTGGCCACGTGCTGGGGTGGTTGAACTACCTGAGTAACCATCAACCCAGCCCGAAAATAGGGAATAATTATATATTTTTTAATCATTTTAATGGCATACACGGAAAATTCTAGCTAGACTCGCGTATACACGCGGAAAATCACGGGCATAGTCGCGTATGGGGATTTTTACACTGTTTTTAAGTGAATATGTCCAAGTCTGTAGGAATGGGTGCCCAAAACCATCAAAGCAATCATGAATCATGTGAAGGTGAGAAATGATGCTATAACACCTTTCTTTACCCTTTGGGTGACTTGTAGGACTAGAGTAACTTCGCCAAGCACAAAGCTGAAGGTAATACCCTATAATGGCCTATGTTTTTGTGCTACTTCAAGTTTTTTTCCATTCCTACTTTAATGTCTCGTATTTTCATTTTAGGTGCTAAGGAATCACTCCAAGTATCACCATGCAAAGGTAATTGTTTATATGGGTTTCCTATCGCTGCGATGTTTTGGAATTTTTGGTTTCTTTACTCAAATTTAAGGTATAATTTCGTAATTTCATTATGGTACTCATGGTAGGTATCCCCTAAAAAGTATGTTGTAATTTTCCATGCATTCATGATTGTACTCCCAATCACCTCCATAAATAATCATGTGTTTTACTTCTAAGTTGGAATTCCTATTATGCTCTGCTACTTTATGGATGCCTTTTGGTTTGGTTAGCCAAGGTTCTAGTTAATTTCATCGTGATTATAGTGACAAGTCCATTCATGGACCCATATAAAGTGGCCAACTATGGCTTGTAAATTTAATTTCCTTTCCAATGATTATGCAGAGATTTTGGTATTTATAAAACACATTGACTCATAATTTTTTACATTTGGAAGCCAAAATGGCTTGCAATAAATACTTTTTTTCTTCATTCTTAATGAAAATACTTTAGCATTTTGTTCATTACTATTTCACTTCTTTCATTTTGGCTAGTATGATGCGCAAAATTCTATTGACCATGTGTATATGTGATTTTTTATTCTTTGTTTATTGCTCACCATGGTTATATTATAGGTGTAGTTGATTGCTAAGTTATTGTTCCTAATTACTCACATACACAATATTATAAATGGGATACTATTAGATAATTTAATATTGGCTACGGGTCTTCCTGTAGAGGACTTTTTTACCTATGTTTCCTATATTTAATTATTTACACAATCGTTGTAGGTTACAGTGAAACCATCCATTTAATACGTTACATAATTTAATGAACTTTAATTCACATACTACCTTGTAATGAATTCTATTATGAATATTGGGTCACCTATATTCTCTTACGATGTCTTTAATTTTTTCATTCAAAATAATTAATAATTTTATCTAGTTTCCCACGTTATACCTTCAATTTTCGATACAATTTTGTTGTAGTTATAAGTTATTTTATAGGTACTTTAGAGACTCCTTCCCATGCAACTATTATAGTTATAAGTTATTTTATAGGTACTTTAGAGACTCCTTCCCATGCAGCTATTAGAGTTTGTAACTCTTTGTCTTTTCATGAAATAACCTAGGTGAAAATGTCACGTATAGATATACATGGTTGATATATAGCTAAAGTATATTCTACAAGGCTCATTTAATCGTTTCACTTCACCAAAAATAGCATTGAATAGTGGAAAAATGTATTGAGTTCTTGATTTACCTGTAAAGTGGGGGGAAGAATAAAATATTGTATGTCTAAATCACACTTTGTTAACCTTCTTGTTATTAGGCAATTATCTTGTTCGATTTTTTTTTTTGTTTTCCACCCACCTAGGGACTAAAACATAGCAAAACTATGCTCGATACACATTGATATTAGATGGAAAGGAATGGTACATGCATGCATCATATATTATTTTCTAATTCAATTACCTTTGAGTATGCTCTATCACATTCATAAAATATATTACCTACACACTGAATAATATTTTTATATCTACGCATATAAAAATCATAGTTCCTGCTAACATTCTTTCAATTCCTGGGAGACAAGATTTTCCATTTAATTCAGTTAGTTGCATGTATAAGAAATCCATATACACTAATCTGTAAATAGAAATAGTTCATAGAATGCACACATTTCCTTCATTAATCTATGTCTACATATCAACGATCATAACATATCCATAGTAAAACATAACAAAATTCTAACTATAATTTATACTTGGGAAGTACTGAGGTACTCAGAAAGTTCCTCCCAACTACGAAATTCATCCACTAGTTCCCCTTGAACTAGGATCTCCTTTCCCTCCAGAACCAACAACCTCATTTGTTCATGGTTGGTGTATTTTATAGATTAATTCCCAACAAAATTTTAGCAGCATCCTAATTTAAGGTATGTCACCATTTTTCCTAGGCTTTTACTTTTTCTTTTTCTTTTTATTTTTCTTTTTGTGAAAAGGAATCCTTTCCTTTTTCTTTAAAGCCTGCCTTTTTCACCTGCAATGCATTATTCCACCCTACTTAGTATCTTTCTCCAACTAAGTGATTTAACGAAATCTTTATCTCCTGTCATGTTAAATAATTTTACTTTTAACTATTTTCTCCTAGGTATTTTTAGGATATTTTAAGGAAGGTCCACCATGTCGACTTGACCACCAACAACGTTTCTCAAGGTGGAAATAAATCTTCTAACTCTAGTTCTCTTTTCCTAATTTTTTTTCCAACAATTTATTTATTTTAATAACAATCTAACTTATTGCATCATCACAAAAGTTTAAACATGGCTTCCATATCCATCCAAGCCAATAATAGGTCCATTTATTAAATAGTCAATATTAAAAATAGAGAATAGAGGGGATTTATTGTAGCATCATATGTGCTCCAAGTATAAAAATTTGCAGGGAGTCTTAGACACATGTAATTTAGATAACCCAGAAATTGGTTTCAGAAATTCCACCTAGATTGTATTTTAATGAAAAAATTAATTATTTTAAAAGGATCCTAATTTGAAACTTAGGAAAAAAAAAATTAAAGTGAATTAATAGAATATGGGTGTGAATGTTCTAGAAAAAGTGGATCAAGTCAAAATTTAATCTTAACCGTTGATTAGAGATTTAATCTCGATTGTTGAAGTTTCAATGAGAATATTATAAGAAGTGCTTGAAGGGTCATTTGTAAAACACAATGAAACAATAAAAGGATCAAGAGATCGATTTCTTTAGTGATCAGTGCTCAGGGAGAAATATCAATCGAGAGATGTTTTGCAGAGAGGGGAAGTAATTATGGTTGGAAGAATTCCTAAGCTGGAGAGTGCATAGTAGAGGAGGTGGTATAAGCCACAGGGACAACGTAGATCTAGTGATGCAGAGGTGACACAAGCACTACGTAGAGCCTAAGATGAAGTTGCATTTCTATTGAGGGGCAATGCTGGGTCAGTTTCAAATCTTGAAGATATTTTTTGGAGGCGAGAAGGCCTTAGCTTCCATCCAACAGAGATACCAACGTAGAGACAGGAGAAAACCACAGTTGTGATGCAGAGACTGCATAGATTGATGCAATAAATGCACAGAGCCAATGCAGAGTGACACAATAATTTCACAGAGGCAGCACATGGAAGCTAGTTTTAGGTGTTGATTAGTTTCGCGTTCCTGTGGAGGAGTGAGGTGTGCCTCACACAATTTTTTATTATCAGTTTCTCTGAACAAGATTTGTCAATTATAGATTTGTACTAAAAAATTATTGCATAATAAATAAAACCTCAACTGTTGCACCGGTTTTCCCACATTGGGTTTTTCCGAGGACATTAGTCCAAAAAATAATTGTGTCAGATGTGTCTATGATTTCTTCTTGTTTAGTTTTTGTTTCCGCACTTGTATTTTTCTACATTTTTATTAGTAAAGGTTGTAGTGTATTTATTTCTATGTTGTCATAGCAATAAAATAAATAATTAATTTATCAGTTAGAAGAACTAATATTAGTTGCTGCAATAGGATTCCATATCTCGAAATTTTCACATGGTATAAGAGCTTTTATAGCTAAGTGCAGGAATACCAGAAGAACATATTCGTAGATATAGTGTTGGTGAATCCAGGATCAAGGAGTTTTGTAAGCAGCAGATCAATCTCCCAGCATATTTCACAGTCAAAGCCAAAAGGGCCAAAACCAACAAGGAAAATCTCTCTATGATTGAGTCGCCAGAGAGGAAAGATTTTTCATATTGTAGTTTGGCAGAGACAGAGGGAACATCACAACAGATCAACAACCAGAGGGATGGATTTTATGCAAAGTAGTGGTTGTGGGTGTAGAAGCATTAGAAGAGAGATCTTGAGACACCTTGAGGGAATTCTATTCATTAGGGAATTCCTTGCTGGAGAATTCTATTTCTTGAGACTTGAGAAATAGTTTTAGGTGGAATATCTACCATCTCCACCAAGGAGTGCACAAGCCAGTCCAACGTTGCGTAGAGGAGAAAGAGCGAGAGCTAGATTCGACATTTTCAATCAGCAGAGTGCCAACATACAGGCTCAAAGATTAAGACAAGTTGGAGGGAGCCTCCAACTATGTGATCTGGAAAGAAATGATCTAATTCCTACTAATGATAATGATCTCAAGCTCTTCGTTGAAGGTGTGGTGGCTTTTCCGGTAGATTCAGATCCTTTAAAGGAATAGAAGAATAATATGGTTAAGGCAAAGTGCCTGATCCTAGATGGAGTGAGGGATAATGTCGTGTGTCAAATAGCTAGAAAAGAAATAGCTTGAGAAATGTGGTAGGCCTTGGATAAGTTCTATCAAGGATCTTTCGAGGAGAGGAAGATGTATCTGGAGGATAAGATGCAGACTACTAGGATGAATAAATGTGAGCCCATTAATCCATTCCTATCTAGACTTCAGGAAAACTGAGATCAAATTTTAGTTGTGGGATCAACATTTGAAGCCATCAAGATGGTCATATATGCCCTCAACTTAGTGTCTGAATACTATCACGTATTTTTCCAAAGTATCCTAGGCAGAGAGAATTTTCTAGACGGAGAGTAAATGTGGGTTGCTCTTCAGCAAGAAGAGACAAGGAAGGATTTACTCAAGTATCAACATAAGGGAAGCATTAGTAGTGGCAAGAAGACGAAGGAGGAGGAGGGTAATGTAGCCCTTTAATCAAAGGGGCAAAAGGAGCAAGGAAAGAGGAAGCAGTACCATTCCAAGATCAAATCCTTGTGGTGTGGTGAGATGGTTCATTATTCCACACAATGTCCTCTCAAGAAGAGAGACAAAGACGAGAAGCATGATCCGCAAGATGCACCTACCAAGATTGATGAGAAGGATATCGCCATGATATCTCATATACCTCCAAGAGGGACATGGGATAACTTGGATCTATAGACCAACAGATCTACAGAATAGGTAGGATCCTTGATGAATCCACCTCTAGGATTAATACCTTGCTATGGAGGCCCAAAACATATGTAGCATAATGGATGAGTGCCATTTGCTGCAAAGGAGTGCGTAATTGACAGTGCAGTAGTTAGCAACACCAAAATCTGAGCAGCCCAGAGAAAAGTTGGAAGTAGTGCAAGAAAGCACAGTGCAGAAGTCAGCATCAGTGCAACAGCTTCAGAGGGACATCACAGATGCTAGCATCAGTCAAATTTTCACTGTCAAGATGTATCATGTTGAACAATTTTTCAGTTTTGAATGTTCTTCAGTTGTAGTAAGCAACCATATTGTAGTGCATTAACAGTTGCGAGTGGCAGTGATAGTAGCATCATGGATTCATAATTTGAGAGGGAGTTGAAATACATATGCAATGTTAGCAATAGTACATATGCATAATTTTCAGTGATTTTGTGGGCAGAAGTGTCATACATCAGCAGTGCGGAGGGAGAGATTTTAGAATCATAACAGTACTCAGCCAGGGGTATAGCTAGAGCACATTCCTCGCTAAGAGGGAGTGTTGATTTTTTATAGCATTGGATGTTCTCTAAGTATCAAAATTTGTAAGGAGGCTTAGAAACATGTGTTCCAGAGAACCTAGAAATCGTTTTTGGAAATTCCACTCAAATTGTATTTTATTGAAAAAAATAAATATTC
Source organism: Pinus albicaulis (assembly GCA_034641835.2). NCBI lineage: Eukaryota > Viridiplantae > Streptophyta > Pinopsida > Pinales > Pinaceae > Pinus > Pinus albicaulis. The sequence goes on from CM076579.1 coordinate 433,459,782, forward strand.
TAAAAGGACCCTAAGTCTAAACATAGGAAAATAAACAATTAAAGTCAATTAATAGAATATGGGTGTGAATGTTATAGAAAATGTGGATCAAGTCAAAATTCAATCTTATCCATTGATTAGAGAATTAATCTTGGTCGTTTAAGTTGTTAACACCCCGTAATCCTGAAGGTTGAAGACAGAATCCTAGAGGGCCAACATCAAAACCACTTCGGGCCTAGAATCTAGCCCTCCTAGACCCAGAGAGGGATCTATCTATTAAATATAGCTTTTTTGATCGGCCATCTTAGGCTAGCTATTAGTTCATAGAGGTTTATTTGAATATTTTTGGTTGAGATAGCAGAAGAAGGCCATTAGGCTAAGGATTCAAACAGCTGTAAACAGATTTAAATGGATGAATAACTAAAATCATGTGTAACTAGGAAAGCTAGGCACGTCAATGGATATTTATAGTTTGTGAAATGGAAAAGGAGGAGAGATTAAGTTTAAATGTGAGTGAAGAGTAGACATTATCTAAATTCTACATTCAAATTTCAAAGGAAAACATAGATACTATTTCAAGACTGTGAAGGGTGCCCGGTGACAAATCCTAAACAAAAATTTCTTATCCACGGTGAATAAATTAAGCAATGGCAGAATAAAGGAAATCAGATATCATGAATAATTACATCACCATTAAAACATAACACAAGAATCTGGAAACATTGGTGTCCTTTCATTGATCCAAAAAAGAGTGTTTACAACCAGACGAGCATTTTACAATAGTATTTCTCCCTCCAAATCTTTCATGATACTGCTCATGCATGCAGTATTTAACTAAAACTTAAGTCAATTTCTCTATATACTTCAGTGATTTTCATTAATTACATTCAAGCCAAAATTAGAAAAGTGGAACCATGTAGGCGGTGATAAGATAAATTTAGCCAAAACGGTGGATGTATTTACTTTAGCAATCCATTATTGATTGCAGAGTGATCAAAATATGGCTAGTGTGATGCCGAAGAGGAAATGATGGCTTTGACATCTTGCTCTACTTTCATGGAAAATGGTTGCTAGATGATTTGATTTGATTGTTGTATTGGTTTTCATGATGGTCATTTTGTTTCTAACTGCCTCTATCTCTACTGCACCGGTTATTGTTGCAGTGAAGTTTGAAACGGAAAACTAACTGCTCCCTTTATAATCAGAAACTTATAACCATAGTCTGAAACCCATTGTCCCCTTTAAAACATACAGAAATTATTTAATAAGCCCTTCGGATGGAAATGGTGTAGAATGGCTATGTGAGGCAATAGTGGTGGGATTTTATGTGGAGCAGTGGTGGTGGGAGTCGTCATGATGCAGTGGTGGTGTGAATTGACATGACAGCATTTGAAATGGCCCTTTGAATAGTCAAACTATGACGGTTTCGTTTAAACAGTAGAAACCATTTTTGAAGGGGGGTGATAGCAGTAGGTGGTTTTGACAAAGGGGGGTGTGAAATTCCCTAGTGCCGCCACGTAAAGGTAGGGCCTAAATAGTGAAAATGCCCATTTCGAACCCCCTCCCCCCCAAGCGGTAAAGCTCGAATGGAGAGAGGGGATGAAAATTTATATTGACCATCGGATGGAAGCGGGGTAAGGTGGATGAGCGGAGAGGTGAGCGGAGGTTAATGAGGTGTGATTTTATAGGTTTGTCAACTAGTGGAAGGTCCGTGATGCGATGGAAAGGTAAAGGGTACATTTTTAAAAAAATCATAAAATATATGATGATATTTAAATGTCCGAAATCCATTTTGTTGGTGATGTTTTAGAACATAGGATAAGTTTTAAAGGATTTTTCCAAACAATTCCTTATGCACCTTTAAATTGTACTGATATTTCCAACCTAGAAGAAGTCATTGTTTTCTCCTTTTAACCAGCAGACCCTTATTGGAAATGGATGATAGACATGGAATATTTTTCTCAATATAAACGATCTAAACAGAAATTATTAGTCACCTTGAGATTTTGTAAATTACAGGATACTAATAGTGGCTCCAGCTGGGGATGGCAGCTCTTTCAGGAGGTGTCAATAACATTGTAGTATAGCGGTCTGATCTATTGGGCTGATCCAAATTATGCAACATGATCTACTACAAAAACTCTATGGCTGAAAATCTTCAAGCTGAAATCAACATTCTCTGCAAATTCAAGTCTGGAACACACTTGAACTGAAAACTAGAAATAAATCTAAAACTAAAATTGGAAAGATGCTCAGAGTACTGAGCTTATTTGTACACCTATCTACCCTAATCTACTGAAATCATTGATGTTCTAAATGATGCAATAATTCCAGTGCAACTAGTCAAGAAACTACTCTAATATGTTTGTTCTTTCACTACTTTTCACCCAACTTAGAAATAAAATTGCTAATGGTATTTTATAAATATTCCTAGTGTGTTATTCTTTGTAGGGAGCTAGGTGGACATGAAACACAAAATAAATGCCAAAAATGGATTGTGACTTTGTCATCAACAATTTTTCCATATAGATAGTCCCTGCATCAAGATACACTTGACACATTTCTGGGTATTTTGAGTCAGTCAATTCAACTTCATATCCTGGTACTGCAGATGTGCTCTCGATGTCTTCAATCAACTCGGATCATGTTTGCATGATATCTGATGAATTTTTTGTTGATACTTCTACCAAATCAGACAATGGGGCAGACTTTTTGATCATATCCATATCATAGAATCTTTTGAAATTATTACAGGTACATGAAAGCTGACTTTGAAAGCACAAACCATCCAACGTGTTTGCTATTGGGTCATGTAGTG